>OZ036006.1:7694715-7697215 GCA_964035015.1 Corallium rubrum
TCAGCCCGGCTCATATAAACAATACCTTAATTAAAACTAAGCCATGTCCTTCAAAGGCTTAATATATTGCTAGTTTAAATGTTTTGATATATGTTTAGATTGTAAAGACAGAAGAACGAGTTGTCAAATGTACAAAACTATGAATTTTTGTCGCATTCAGAAATGGTACATGGAACAAAACTGCCCTCGTACTTGCAATTTTTGCTCGAAAGGTTAGATTTGTTTGTTTTTGTGTTTGTATTTTTTGTTTATTTATTTATTTGTTTGTTTGTTTGTTTGTTTGTTTGTTTGTTTGTTTGTTTGTTTGTTTGTTTGTTTGTTTGTTTGTTTGTTTGTTTGTTTGTTTGTTTGTTTGTTTGTTTGTTTGTTTGTTTGTTTGTTTGTTTGTTTGCTTGCTTGTTTGTTTGTTTGTTTGTTTGTTTGTTTGTTTGTTTTTTGTTTGTTTGTTTGTTTGTTTGTTTGTTTGTTTGTTTGTTTGTTTGTTTGTTTGTTTGTTTGTTTGTTTGTTTGTTTGTTTGTTTGTTTGTTTGTTTGTTTGTTTGTTTGTTTGTTTGTTTGTTTGTTTGTTTGTTTGTTTGTTTGTTTGTTTGTTTGTTTGTTTGTTTGTTTGTTTGTTTGTTTGTTTGTTTGTTTGTTTGTTTGTTTGTTTGTTTGTTTGTTTGTTTGTTTGTTTGTTTGTTTGTTTGTTTGTTTGTTTGTTTGTTTGTTTGTTTGTTTGTTTGTTTGTTTGTTTGTTTGTTTGTTTGTTTGTTTGTTTGTTTGTTTGTTTGTTTGTTTGTTTGTTTGTTTGTTTGTTTGTTTGTTTGTTTGTTTGTTTGTTTGTTTGTTTGTTTGTTTGTTTGTTTGTTTGTTTGTTTGTTTGTTTGTTTGTTTGTTTGTTTGTTTGTTTGTTTGTTTGTTTGTTTGTTTGTTTGTTTGTTTGTTTGTTTGTTTGTTTGTTTGTTTGTTTGTTTGTTTGTTTGTTTGTTTGTTTGTTTGTTTGTTTGTTTGTTTGTTTGTTTGTTTGTTTGTTTGTTTGTTTGTTTGTTTGTTTGTTTGTTTGTTTGTTTGTTTGTTTGTTTGTTTGTTTGTTTGTTTGTTTGTTTGTTTGTTTGTTTGTTTGTTTGTTTGTTTGTTTGTTTGTTTGTTTGTTTGTTTGTTTGTTTGTTTGTTTGTTTGTTTGTTTGTTTGTTTGTTTGTTTGTTTGTTTGTTTGTTTGTTTGTTTGTTTGTTTGTTTGTTTGTTTGTTTGTTTGTTTGTTTGTTTGTTTGTTTGTTTGTTTGTTTGTTTGTTTGTTTGTTTGTTTGTTTGTTTGTTTGTTTGTTTGTTTGTTTGTTTGTTTGTTTGTTTGTTTGTTTGTTTGTTTGTTTGTTTGTTTGTTTGTTTGTTTGTTTGTTTGTTTGTTTGTTTGTTTGTTTGTTTGTTTGTTTGTTTGTTTGTTTGTTTGTTTGTTTGTTTGTTTGTTTGTTTGTTTGTTTGTTTGTTTGTTTGTTTGTTTGTTTGTTTGTTTGTTTGTTTGTTTGTTTGTTTGTTTGTTTGTTTGTTTGTTTGTTTGTTTGTTTGTTTGTTTGTTTGTTTGTTTGTTTGTTTGTTTGTTTGTTTGTTTGTTTGTTTGTTTGTTTGTTTGTTTGTTTGTTTGTTTGTTTGTTTGTTTGTTTGTTTGTTTGTTTGTTTGTTTGTTTGTTTGTTTGTTTGTTTGTTTGTTTGTTTGTTTGTTTGTTTGTTTGTTTGTTTGTTTGTTTGTTTGTTTGTTTGTTTGTTTGTTTGTTTGTTTGTTTGTTTGTTTGTTTGTTTGTTTGTTTGTTTGTTTGTTTGTTTGTTTGTTTGTTTGTTTGTTTGTTTGTTTGTTTGTTTGTTTGTTTGTTTGTTTGTTTGTTTGTTTGTTTGTTTGTTTGTTTGTTTGTTTGTTTGTTTGTTTGTTTGTTTGTTTGTTTGTTTGTTTGTTTGTTTGTTTGTTTGTTTGTTTGTTTGTTTGTTTGTTTGTTTGTTTGTTTGTTTGTTTGTTTGTTTGTTTGTTTGTTTGTTTGTTTGTTTGTTTGTTTGTTTGTTTGTTTGTTTGTTTGTTTGTTTGTTTGTTTGTTTGTTTGTTTGTTTGTTTGTTTGTTTGTTTGTTTGTTTGTTTGTTTGTTTGTTTGTTTGTTTGTTTGTTTGTTTGTTTGTTTGTTTGTTTGTTTGTTTGTTTGTTTGTTTGTTTGTTTGTTTGTTTGTTTGTTTGTTTGTTTGTTTGTTTGTTTGTTTGTTTGTTTGTTTGTTTGTTTGTTTGTTTGTTTGTTTGTTTGTTTGTTTGTTTGTTTGTTTGTTTGTTTGTTTGTTTGTTTGTTTGTTTGTTTGTTTGTTTGTTTGTTTGTTTGTTTGTTTGTTTGTTTGTTTGTTTGTTTGTTTGTTTGTTTGTTTGTTTGTTTGTTTGTTTGTTTGTTTGTTTGTTTGTTTGTTTGTTTGTTTGTTTGTTTGTTTGTTTGTTTGTTTGTTTGTTTGTTTGTTTGTTTGTTTGTTTGTTTGTTTGTTTGTTTGTTTGTTTGTT
>OZ036006.1:7704715-7762215 GCA_964035015.1 Corallium rubrum
TTACTCCAAGAAAATTAAATTCAAAAATGTCTTATAAGAATAATTTGACAAAAATTTCATTACGACCTCAGTCTAAAGAAGCGCCACTTTCTTCTATCACAACAGTACCTGCTGCTATCAACAACCAAGTAATAAACGTACAGAATCAAGGCATAAACAGCGATAAATGTATACGAAAGTCTAAATTCAAGATAATACATTTAAATATTAGATCGCTTAAGAGACGTGAAAACTTTCTCCAAGTTAGAGAATTTAGCCTTGAAAACAAACCGGATGTTTTAGCAATTTCTGAAACATGGTTGAATACAACGACCAGCAATGCTGAGGTCGAATTGGAAGGCTATAAAATATTCAGACTAGATCGTTTACATAAAGTCGGTGGAGGAGTATGCGCTTACGTTCGCAAGGATGTTAAATGCAAGGTATTAAGAAATCTTTCTTTAATATCTGAAGATAACTTTCATCAAATGTGGCTACACCTTCAACATAAGAAGATGAAATCTTTTATTATCTGTGTTGTATATAGACCTCCAGATTGCGCGTTAAGTTGTTTTGAATCTGCTTTAAAACCTGCATACACTGAGGCACTATTATTAAAACATTCGATCTTTATCCTTGGCGACCTTAACTGTGATATGCTAAAAACGGGACTTGAAAGTAAAGCATTAAAGGATGTCTGCACCGAACTAAATCTTAAACAAATAATCGAGACTCCAACTAGGGTTACATCGACTTCCCAAACGCTAATTGATGTAATTCTCGTGTCTACATCTCCTCTTGTAAAAAACAGCGGGGTTATGAATATATCAATAAGTGACCATTATCCGGTGTTTATGGTGCTGAATCTTAGAAGTCCTAAACATCCAATCTGTACTGCAACAGTGAGAAGCTATCGGAACTATGATGCATCGTCATTTGCCCATGATATAACCCAGTTCTCTTCACATCTGCAATGCTTATCACATATAACTAACGTTGACGAACAATTGCGACTTTTCAATAACATCCTTGAATTTGTTCTTGAGAAACACGCTCCTCTAAAGGAAATTAAAATTAAAAATCGTTCAACCCCTTTCGTAGATGGCGATACAAAAGAGGCTATGAAAATTAGAGATCGCTTACACCGTCAATTCTACCGTACACGAGATGTCAACGATTGGAAAAATTACAAGCAGGCGAGAAACACCGTTAAAGCTAAGTTGAGAAATGGAGAAAAACGTTACGCCCATAGTCAGATATATCAATGCAAACAAAACACTGGAGCATTATGGAAGGTCATAAATAAAATTTTACCATCGAAAGAAACCTCAAGACCTCTGTATACTAAAGATGTGAAAACGTTAGCAGATGAATTTAACATATTTTTCTCCTCAGTTGGTGAGATAACCTCACGTGTAACAGAAAAATTAGCAACCGATAATAACATTCAACCGTTTGAGCCAGAGTTCGTTCCATCTGTGTGCTCAATCACAGATTTATTCGAACTTAAAACAGTCTCACAAGAAGACGTTAGGCGAATAATTATTTCTATGCCATCTAACAAATCACCAGGCCCAGATAAAATCGGAATGCGCATTATAAAAGATTCATTGCCATATATTTTGCCTTCTCTTACGAGCATTATAAATTGTTCCCTTCGAACATCGACATACCCCGAAGCATGGAAGTTAGCCGAAGTCATACCATTATTAAAAGAGGGGGACCATGAAGAAGCAGCCAACAACCGACCACTTTCACTTCTGGCCACGGTATCCAAAGTGTGTGACAAAGTAGTTCTTAACCAGTTTTCCCAGTATCTGCTTAAGCACAAAAAACTTTCCCCCCAGCAAAGTGGAAACAAGAGGTTCCATTCCACAGAAACTTTGAATGTATTTGTAGCGGATAAAATTCTTAGCGCGATGGATCAGAAAAAAGCAACAGCAGTTATCTTACTTGATCTCTCCAAGGCGTTCGACAGTTTAAACCATCAAATACTGTTTCAAAAATTAGAAGAGATTGGAGCATCACCATCAACTGTGCTATGGTTCCGTAGTTACCTATCCAACAGATCGCAATATGTGAGAATAGGATCTACCAAGTCAACGTCACTGCCCATCTCACATGGAGTTCCTCAAGGATCAGTCCTCTCTCCGCTGCTTTTCTGCATTTATACCAATGACCTCCCATCTGTTACAAAAAATTTCTCTTTAGACTCATATGTTGATGACTCCAAAGCCCTTTTATCCTTTCCAATTGAGAATATATCGGAGACAAAAAAAGAAATGGAAGATGATCTCAATAGGATAGCGAGTTGGTGCTGCTCAAATTCATTATTAATTAATCCTGGAAAAACCAAATTTCTCGTATTTGGAACATCACAGCTAATGACTACCCAAACAGAAAGTTTATCACTGAGCTTCCTTGGTAAAACACTCCATCCTGTACATTCAGCTAAGGATTTAGGTGTTATTTTTGATTCAAACATGAAATACGACGAACATATCAGTAAATTAACATCGTCATGCATGTCTAAACTATGTCAAATAAACAGACTCCGTCATGTTTTCGACCAAAAGACATTAACTTTTATTATAGAATCTCTGGTTTTAAGCAAGTTGTTCTATTGCTCTTCGGTCTGGGCAAACACCACAGTCAAGAACATTAAGAAGCTCCAATTGATCCAAAACTTTGCCGCGAGAATAATTACGAATATTAATAAATATGAACACATAACTCCAGCGCTAACGGACTTGAAATGGCTTACTGTAGATCGACAACTACAGTATAAAGATATATTATTGATGTTTAAGTGCATCAACGGCCTA
Source organism: Corallium rubrum (assembly GCA_964035015.1). Taxonomy (NCBI): domain Eukaryota; kingdom Metazoa; phylum Cnidaria; class Anthozoa; order Scleralcyonacea; family Coralliidae; genus Corallium; species Corallium rubrum. The sequence goes on from OZ036006.1 coordinate 7,707,520, forward strand.
GCGCCTGCTTATTTAAGTGAGAAATTTAATAATCGATATGAAACCCATGATCACCATACCCGCATCATGCATGATTTGGATATTCCTAAATTTAGAACAAGTACAGGGCAAAGAACATTCTACTATCGTGGTGTAGCTCTGTGGAATAAACTCGACCAAACACTAAAGTCAATAAAGGATATTAAGACTTTTAAATTGGGACTTAAGAAATTTTTACTAAATAGTTAAAAAGGTTTTATAATATTTATATAGTAGATTAGATTAAATGAATTGAAATTTGTAATTAGGGTAACTATTTTTAATAATTTTAATTGGTTTAACTTGTAATTTTATGCTGAAAAGCCCGAAAGGGAGCATATCACAAAATTAATAATAATAATAATAATAATCTAAAAACATTTCGAAAAAGACGACAAATTAAATAAAAGCCGAACTGGTGTAAACAAGAAGCGATACGAAAAAGCTAACAGGTAAGGTAATAGCAAACTTCGAAGACCAAAAGAACGTTGAAAACTTCAAAAGAAAATGAACCGAAAGCCATATAATAAATTCTTCATTAACCTCGTTTGCTTGGTCTCTTTGAGAATTAATTTAATTTTCATAGTAAATTAACATGTATAATTATTATAATATATTTATGTTGCTTTTGTTTTCTAGGAAATTCCTTAAGGTGGATTATGATGTCATGGGGAGAGGTATTGAATTACATTTATTTCAGTTATATTTGTAATTTAAATGTTGCGTGGTAATTCCTATAGAAACAACACACAAATATTCAGAAAATGGTTCTGAGTATTTGAGTTTCAAATAATGAGGTTGAGAAATTTTTTCTTAAGTATTTGAATGTCTACCGAATGTCTGTTACATTACACCAAGATCACAAACGTATATGTATATGAGCACTACATGTATATGTGTATACTGCATACAGGATTTTACAGGATTTTTAACCCAAATCAACCTCACTTAACCCAAATCAACTCAATTTAACCCACATCAACATCACTTAACCCAAATCAACTCCATTTAACCCAAACTGATCAGCCTCACTTAACCCAAATCAACTCCATTTAACCCCAACTAACCCCAGGCAACCCCAACTAACCCCACTTAACCCAAACTAACTCCACTTAACCCAAACCACCCCCACTTAACTCAAACTAACCTCACTTAACCCAAACTACCCCCACTTTACCCAAACTAACCCCACTTAACCAGAAATACCCCCACTTAACCCAAACTATCCTCACTTAACCCAAACTATCCCCACTTAACCCAAACTAACCCTACTTAACCAAAAATACCCCCCACTAAACCCAAACCAACTTTACTAAATCCAAACTACTCCCACTTAACCCAAACTAACTCCACTCACCCCAAACTACCCCCATTCAACCGAAACTAACCCCATTTAACCTAAATCAACCTTTCTAAACCCAAACCAACCCTACCTAACCAATCCTTTTTTGTTTCCAGTGTGTTAATGATGTACAATCAAGAGTGGTGCGATGCTATAATTTTTATCGTGGCAAGGACTATCATGTAACTATTCATGCTTGTATGAAATTGGTAGGAGAAATGCCAGCAAAATCGCGTAACTGCTAACAGAATAAGAAATTCACATTATTAATACTCTGCTCGTAGATCATATAGGATTGTTCATGGTTTTCAATCAATACATAATGTATCATAAATATCTCCATATTTAACTGTTAGGCAAATATTTTGTCCTACTAGTACATTCAAATCTACCCTGCGAGTCAGAGCCCCTTTCCGACCTACGCAAGCTTCGGGAAAAAGTTGGCTCTGCCAACAAACTCGATATTTCTTTTTGAGCATGCGTGAACGCTTGCCAAGAAACTATTTTGGGCCCAGGCTCTAACGCGTTACTTGCTATTTTCCGCCTTGCGGGTGCTGATAAACTAGAACTTGGTTGACCAGTTCAAAACTTGACTGACTCGTCTCAAGCTTGGGGCGAAGATCGAGTTTGTTGGCAGAGTCCACTTTTCCCGAAGCTTGCGTAGGTCGGTAGTTCAAATCTTTCTCAAGCCTTGATTTAAGTTGACTGTAAAACGGTTCTCACACATCTTAATGCATGGCCAAACTATTGATCTGATTCTGGTCAAACTACACCAATAGATGTACAGTGTGTATAAAAAAACCCTGAACCCTTAGAAAACAACCTATTGTATTAGTTTGAAAGCCCTAAGCACTTCGCTGAACCCACAGATGCGTAAAACACACGGTCTTATACACGTGGGAAATTAAGATAACTTGAAGTGTATGCATGGTGAAAGTATTTAAAAGCTTTTTCTCTTCCTGTTATAATGCAGCGCTTTTAGGGCTTTCAAACTCCTACAATAGGTTGTTTTCTAAGGGTTCAGTTTTTTCTGATACACACTGTAGAGACCCTGAGTGCGTTATAGCTTATAACTTTTCATCAGTCAAGTATCTGGTACTCCATTGCCCTTACTACTTGTGAAATTCTTCTCAAATGTTACATTTTAGCGGTTATTTAAATGTAAAATAGTTTCAACAAATGACTTTTTTAATTTTATGGCCAAATTATTATTCAGATCAGATAAAACATGCAAAAACAGAAGGCCAGTACATGTATCAAAAATTACTTTAACCAAATATCTGCGATTACTAGAATCTGTCTTAAAATGTTGTAGTGGTTCTGTCTTAAAATGTTGTAGTGGTAACCGCTTTGCGACGCTCGTTTTGAAGCACGGCATGCTGTTGTCTCAATAATGAAATGCAGCAACTTTGTTTTAACAGCACGACATATGATAGATATCGTTTTCCGATCGATATATAGATGAAATGGCGATCATATCGGTGTACCGTCTGGACCCCGTTTACACACGATGCCGGTACAATTTGAAAACGGAACAAAATCATGCTGTTTAGGCCTTGCGTTTACACGATACCGGCACAAAAATAACACTGTGAAATCTTATATGCTGTATTTGCATACCGGCATGATTTTGTTCCGTTTTCAAATTGTACCGGCATCGTGTAAACTGGGTCTTTTAATCCTATGGGAACTTAGCTCTATTCTTATTCAGATATTTTCTATTGTCTCACCAATCAACGATTCATTTCTCTCTCGCCTCATTAGCACACCTGTTTTTCAGTTTCACTGGCTTTTGCTTCAATTCTATCCCGCTCAATCGGAAGTTATCTAAGCGAAATTTCAACTTGGCTGCACGTGAGGAGAGTGCTTCAACATTACAAAACACCTATCTCACTATTGAGACCAGCGCATTTTCAAACCAATTACTTTCACACTTGATCGACTCCAATCTGAGTCTTTTCTCACGTCACCTCGATTAGATGGACCGAGTCTGAATTTATCATCTCCAACAGTATAAACGCATCTTAAGAGGTATGTCAATTTTTTCATGTTACGTCTCATCTTCAGAGAGATAGAGTTTATAATTCATTCCTGTCCGAGGGCTTCCCCAGATGTGAATAAAATCGTCTGGCGTTGGCCAGAATAAAATACTAAAGACCAGTTCGGACAGGAAAGAGTTAAAGTGTCGAATAAATTATAAGCGTTAAGATCAAGAACTTCGGTTTGTTTGAAGTAAAACAATGTTTTATGGAATTTTGACAGCAGCTGTCAAAAAGTAGTTTGTGATATTGGAGCATGTGAAAGTAATTTCACGTTTTGTTATAGGGGGGGGGGGGGGGGTGTAGAGGTGTGTGGATGTTTGTGTGTGTGTGGGGGGGGGGGGGGTCTCACTTTTTTCATGTTGTCTGCTGCCCACCAGCCGGAATATATATTAGTGTGTTTTGTTTACTATATATATATATATATATATATATATATATAACAATCGAAATATAGTAAGGTTAGATATACTGCGGAAACAGAGAACGTAGGACCAGAGAACGTAGGAGTCTAACGTTTCGAGCGAAGGGCTCGAAACGTTGGACTCCTACGTTCTCTGTTTCGGCAGTATATCTAACCTTACTATATTTCGATTGTTGTTTCTACACTGCTTACGCAGCAGTGCAGCACGCTACTTTTATTATATATATATATATATATATATATATATATATATATATATATATATATATATATATATATATATATATATATATATATATATATATATATATATATATATATATATATATATATATATATAAACAGCCTGTTGCAGACTTTTGAGGTAAGCGAAAATCTATATTTGCTCTAACTATATGTTATCGAGCACTCTTTGCGTTTCGTAGACCAAAACCCACACGTATATATATATATATATATATATATATATATATATATATATATATATAGATGTGCATAATAGAAAATTATAAAAGTAGTGATCCACGTTACGCCCCCTTCTGTGCAACGTGGCGTCGGGCAATGTCGGGCGTTTTAATTTATAACATGAGCTAATAGCTTAGGATATTGGGTAACCACTCCCCGCGCTTTCGACTTTAAATAAATTATTCACTATTGCAGTAAAGACATCTCGTAATTTCTGGATTTAACATGTTTGACACATTTGACATTGGCAGGTTGTAAGTACTTTTAGCGATGTCGATCACAACTGAGAGCCTGACTATAATTGTTGTGCCCTAAACACTAACTACAGTTAGAGTTGACTTATCTTTTTTTATACAACCGGCCCCTGGTTGTTATTGCTATTCAGAACAGGCTTGGACTGGCAATTTGTCCATAGAACAATGAATATTGTAGAACATTGTGCCAAGGTAAAATGACGCCGGGGAGCCGGAATCAAAATAATTTTTTATGGAGGTCCGGGGGCATGCTCCCCCAGAAAATTTTGAAATCGAGAGTCGCTGAAATGCCATTTCCTGGCTTTTGGAGGAAGATTTTACAGACTCTAAATAATAAAATTAAAATACTTAAAACATGCAAACGTCACATAGATACTCAAAATGCATACACTCAGTAGATTGAATACACTGTTTACAGTTTAGTTCCTGACACAATCCATATTGCATCAGTTTTGTAGTTATCTGTCTGTTGTTTTATATCAAAAGGGGCTACGTCCCTGAATGACGCAATGTACAATGAAGTGCAAACCTGGGCTCTTCCTAATGAATAAAAACTACTAAAGGCTCGTCTTCAGGCTTCAACGCAGTGGCGTAGCCAGGGGGGGAGCTGTGGGAGCCGTGGCTTCTCCCCTTTTGATATAAAACAACAGACATGTAACTTCAAAACTGATGCAATATGTCCAATATGCCATTGTGTCAGGAAATAAACTGTAAACAGTGTATTCAATCTACTGAGTGTATGCATTTTGAGTATCTATGTGACGTTTGCATGTTTTGAGTATTTTATATGACGTTTTTTAACCTTTAGAGTCTGTAAAATCTTCCTCCAAAAGCCAGGAAATGGCATTTCAGCGACTCTCGAGTTTCAAAATTTCCCGGGGGAGCATGACCCCAGACCCCCATAAAAATTTATTTTGATTTTGACTCCCCCCCTTTCACAGTCCTGGCTAAGCCACTGCTTCAACGTGTTAAAGAAATACATGCAATTACTCCAAAGCAGAAACAATTAATCATGTAGATCAATATATGATTTAAAACAAGATCACGAAGCCAATCAAATGTTAAAATAGAAAGATATCAACGTTCTTTCTATTGACAAAGATTAATGAAAATAAACAGATTATTAAAATAATAAAAAACAACGTGGGTCAAATTACAACGATCAACATACGATCACGGACATTCAAAATTGAAAAACTTAAAATACACGAACGGAAAGCAAGCTATGTAGACTAAAGCAGAAAAGTGAATAAAACTTATAGAATTGACCTTATATAGCAAGCTAAAACAAACTTTGACAACATCGAACTACAATATTTATCAGAGTCGGATCGACTGCCAATGGCCCATGTATGACGACATGTCCTCATGATGTATGCCTTGCATGTTATGGTGTATTCCTATATAAAATGAGTATATTTGAATATTTTGTTTGGTATTGTATATCCTTCAAAACTCTTTCAAACCCCCCTCAAAATGCAGGAAATGCTATTTCAGAGACTCTAAGATTCAAAATTTTCCGGGGGGGCATGCGCCCGGACCCCCCAAGAAGTTGGTCGAGCCTTCGGCGCTCTTTGCCCCACACCACAGAATAAAGACTACACAGAAGGGCTACTTACCGGTACAACGTGGCCTCGTATTTTTATGCAAAAATATGCAGTTTACTGGCTAGGACAGCCAGTTCAGCGTGCTTATTGGCCAGAACATGCAGTTTACTGGCTGAGCAACATGCGTAATGCGACATGCGCGGAGACAAAAACTTCAAAGGTTCCGACCCGAGTGGCCCTTCTGTATAGTCTTTATTCTGTGCCCACACGTAGTAATTATTGAAATATAGTAAGGTTAGATATACCGGTACAGCCGAAACAGAGAACGTAGGAGTCTAACGTTTCGAGAGAAGGCCCTTCGTCAGAGAGACACGTTTCTCTCTGACGAAGGGCCTTCGCTCGAAACGTTAGACTCCTACGTTCTCTGTTTCAGCAGTATATCTAACCTTACTATATTTCGATTGTTGTTTCTACTCTGCCTACGCAAGCACGCTACTTATATTACCCGTAGTAATTATTACCTGTTTTGCCCCCTTCTTAAATATTCTGAAAGAAAATTTAAACCTGACGGCGCCCCTCTCCCTAATGGCACCACCCCAAATACGAAGCCAGTCCGACTCTGATATTTACTTATGTTATTGGCAACGAAAACCAGAGCCTAACGAATTTATCTTTTTAAATTCAGAGCTGACGAGTTATTACACAATATCAGTTAACTTTACACATGATGAATATTTTCTTTGCAACCTGATTGGTTACTTACTGGGGATAGTAAATTAACATGCAAGGGGCCAATATCATGTACGAGTGCAAATTCAAAAGGAAGATATATTCAACTCTATTTTGTATGCAAGCAACTGGTTTCAGAATACGTTTAGTTTTGAAAAACGCTTCCTTGAAATACAATTGTTAAGAATATGAACTATTGTTATTTTGCAGCTGCTAGCTCTCACTCACTTGATATCAATTAATATATTCGTAATACTCTGCCACATGCAAAATACGTCAATAATACCTTGAAGCCGCGTGATTGTCAAGTCACGATTGTTAATTTTTGATTGTAATCTACACCAGTTCGCGTTCCTAAATTATGGTTTTCAAAGTCAGCAGTTGTGAGTTAGATAATTAGATATCTGTTTGGATGAGTCTAATTCTGGACACTAACTGTTTCAAGACTGCCCATGTGAGGGTTGTATTATTAACTGAGGGTTCAATACCCAGGGGGTGGATCAACAGCGGATATTATTATTTAAAATATTCAAGGAATCGTCTTCCGATATCGCTTGTTTGTCTCAGTTTATGCCAACTAGTACAAGAACAGACTCGTAATTCTTATTCAAGGCTCAATAGAAAACTATCAACTAAGCTTGGTGTACTTATAACTAGGTGAGTAAAAGATGGTTTACAGGCTGGTATTTATTCTATGAATTTATCCATGTATACTATCTTGGTAGTTGAGTTAAATTTATTAGATATGTCATGACCTATTTTAATATAATTCCCTATCATGATCGAGTGCCAAACAATAGCCTCTCTCGTTGGCCGACTGTTTAATTGAAACAACTCAATGGTGGTTCCCAACCTAAGCTAGTATTCATAACTTCTTGGATAACCATTCAATTAATTATTTAAGATAATGTTGCTCGCAATACTAATGTTTAAGCAAACAATTCCAAAGACATCGAACAAATGCGGTAAGTTGGCCACTACAAACATCTTGAACAATTTAACTCGTAAACTGAAACTCAAGGAATGTCTATATGCAAGAATCGTTTATTTATATTTGAATTATATCAACTTTTCTACTCTTTTAGATAGTTTGAACCAGGCGAAGTTGTCTGGCGAGGCTTCAAATCTCGTGACTTCAACAACCGTGCTGTTTGGTCAAATTATATAAACTGAAGTGGTTGTCGACGTATCTCGGCTTTTAATCTAGAGCTGTGTCGCCATATTAAACTTGTCATGACGGGTTTGTAGTCTATACTGTCTCAGCCATCGGTTATCAACTGTTTTATCTAAAAGCTGATACGAAAGGAGACATTGCTATTCGATATCTAATACTTTGTGGTATAAATCAAGTTGATAGATCAGTTTCAAATATAGGATGAGAATGCCGAGAGCGGAACCGGAGGGGGAACCTGAACGTACTCAGTCAACTCCAGAACCTCGTGCGGAACCGAAGAACAACTACGCTCCGAATGCCGAACCTGTCCCGGAATGGCCTGCTGCAAAAGAAGAATGGCATGGAGCATGGGAACTACATTATATTGGATTCGGAATCTTGTTTTTACTGATCGTGATCTGGTCTATCCTAGCTTTACTTCGCGCTCGGAAAACTCCTTTACTTGTAACTCGTCGCTTTTGCTTCGCGGTGAACTTTCTGCTTATTGTATTCGGAACTACAAGAGCACTATCTCTTTTCCTATACCCTTACGAGATGGTAGACTACGCCGGGGGGACCCCTGTGGTCATCCAGAGATTATTGTTTGGTCTTGGTTTCCCATGTCTCACCGCGGGCTTCACGCTTATTCATTTCGCCTTCCTCGAGGCAGCTAAAGTCAGTTACGGTTCTCGAAGGATTCAGAACTTGAAGTTTATAATCGGGGTCATCGCCCTTCATTTCAGCTTGGTTCTCGTCGCTGAAATCGTGACGTCATATGTACCAAATACCAGTGTCCTGGTAATCGTTTGTATGATGTACTTCATTATCTGTGCGTTACTGGTGTCCGCGAGTGTGTTGTACAGCGGTACTAATGTCGTGCGACAATCGAAAACGCATCGACGGACAATGAAGCGAATTAGTATCAGAGCGAATAGCACCAACTCTACCGTGCATGACAAGAGATCCACATCGAACGCAGCCAAATACGCCAACAAGGAGAGCAACACGGATAAAGTAGCACGTGTAACCATGGTTACAGCAGGGCTTGGGATAGTATGCGCTGCACTTCAGATCTACGCCATGGTCGGGGTTTTTAAAGTAAGGAATGGGTCCGGATCACTTTCCGCTCCGAAACCTTGGGCTTGGTGGATTTATCAAACGGTGTTTCGCTTAATTGAGCTTGGTCTAGCCGGAACAATGGCTTATACAGTCTCACAACCAAAGAAAGGACATGGATTGAATCTTCATCATCTTGTTTGCTGTGGTCTAAAGACGCGAAAGCGAGCTGAGACCTTCACAGACAGTGGGCTCACATCGTCTGAGAATTATAATGTACGACCGCAGTCTTATGTATAACTTGCCTGTGGGCGCCTCGCAGAAAACATTCTATACCCAAAGTCCACTATCTTGCATGAGATTTAATTCAGACCTTGACCATAAAACAACCAATCACAGGTCGGCATGCGTTGGAAACATGAGCTAAAAAAGGGGGCGTGAAACCACCAAAGTTGTCAAACACAGAAACTCTGGTAAAACTGAACAACAATTAGAGATGATAAAGCGAGAAGGGAAAGTTCTGGTTAAAAGCAATACAAAACAGTTTATGGTTATTCAGAAGTTTAGATAAAAAGGTTATATATATATACTGATATAGTGTAAGCTATTCTATGCATGCAAGCAAACTATAACATAAGTGATTACCAAACAGTAACGATCAACTTATCACAAAACACATTACACGTGATTTTTTAGTGACCAGTCAAGAGAGTCTATTAGTATTCAGTAAGATTCTGACCTTTTGTTATGGGAAGACACGCTTTCTAAAGAGCGTTCTTTTTAGAACAAACGGCGTCATTTTAGAACAAACGGCGTAGAACGAAGCGTGTTCTTTTTAGAACAAACGGCGTTCATTTTAGAACGAAGTGCGCTGTTTTTAGAACAAACGGCGTTCTTTTTAGAACGAAGCGTGTTTTTAGAACAAATTCGTTCTTTTTAGAACAAACGGCGTTCTTTAGAACAAACAGCGTTAATTCTTTTAGAACGAAGTGTGCTATTTTTAGAACAAACGGCGTTCTTTTTAGAACGAAGTGTGTTCTTTTTATAACAAACGACGTTCTTTTTAAAACAAATTCGTTCTCAGTTTTAGAACAAACGGCGTTACTCTTAGAACGAAGTATGCTCTTTTTATAACAAACAGCGTTCTTTTTAGAACGAAGTAAGTTTTTTAGAACAAACGGCGTTCTTTTTAGAGCGAAATGTGAATTTTTTAGAACAAACGGCGTTCTTTTTACCGCAAACGGTGTAAATTATTTTTACAACAAACGGTGTTCACTTTAAAACAAATGATCAATCAGAACTGATCAATCAGCTTTGACAGCAAAATACGAAGATACCCAACAGCCTAGGATGTGTCAAAAAAACTCAGTCATCTTTTATGTTGCGTTCTTTGTCAAACGTTCTTTATTTGTGATCATTTTACCACTATCTACATACTTAAATATAAATCTCTAATAAGTTCTTATGATTTTTAAATATATATTTTACAACATATACTGTACATTATTCTCTTATTAATATAAACTTATAATTTCTCAGTAATATAAAGTGCTTACAAAATGAAATTTTTGATTTTTATATTATTTGATAATATAAAAATATTCGTACATATATGATATATTCATTTAACATTTACGTCTTTGGAAAACACTTTATTTTTCAGTTCAAAGTTGATAGCTAGGGCCGTGAAACGTCGACACAATCACGCGGCCACAACAACTATTTGATGTCACACAGTGGATCATTATCATAAATTTGTTTAATCTTGATCCACCTTGCGACGTCGCAGGTATTGTTACTCGTCTCAGTCCTTGCTGACATTTATGCTACGGTTTAGCAAGTTTAAATATAAAAATAAAGCACTTTCTAAACACGTAAAAAGAAAGTGAGCATATGTAGCAATATCAGCGATTTCTATATTTTTATATTATGAAATAAAGAAATTAGTGAAAATTTCATTTTATGAGCACTTTAATGTATAATCTATAACAAATTTAGTGTACACCTTTCATAATTCCTCCTCCCCCCACCCCACCCCCCACCCTCCCCTAAGTTTATTTGTTTTGTCGAGCAAACTTTATGACAGAAGTAGGTCGTTTCTTGGCTTCAGAGTCGTCTGTAGAGCCTTGAACAACGACAGGAAAATGAGGCGTCTTCGTGCTGCTTCCTGCGTAGCAAGACAACCAATTATCTTTCTGACCTCCTACATCCGATACATTATGACCAGCGGATATACGTGAGTCTATATGCGTCTGAACATGTGTCTTTAAGTCTGGATATTTCGTAAACGTCTGGCAACAATACGGACAAGGAATGACGTCATTTTTTGGTTCGTCTCTTATCTTTTTCATTAGAGTCAAAAAAGATGATTTTGTTGAGTCTAATGATATAAACTCGTTTCCTGACTGCTGCTGCGGTCCACAGTTAGTCTGACTGGCGTTATTTCTATCCAATTCTAGTCCATAGCGCGCAGCGGGAGAGACGGGTTCGGCATGATGTCGTGTCGCCATCTCGCCCACTCGGCTTTCATGTCTTTCGGAGGAAGAGGCTGTGCTCTTTGTTCCAAAACCCACTCTCTTTGACGCATTGTCTTTCGATTGTAACGCAAGCACGTCTCGTTCCTTGGCAACCCTAATATTAGAAACCCTATCTGACGTAGTTGTCGAAAAATCCTTTTTGAATTTGGAGTAATTAAATGGTTTTTCAATATCAACATTGGGTCTGACCTCAAGCCAGGCAACTTTTGTCGTATTTTGATTTGGTTCGGATTTAAAACGCTTCTTGTCTGTATCTTCTTCAGTTTCACTTTCACAACTATCAAGTTTTCGCTTTTGTTCCAAGGTTATGCTCTGAGTCTTCCTAGAAATGCTTTTTTCCATTGTAAAATTCTTTCTTGTTGACGACGCTTGAAGAAAAGGCAATTTCTCGTCGCGAATATTCTCAACATTATCTTCAGGATTTGTTTCGCTAACTTTCTCAAATTCTTTCCCAGAAGTTGCTGAAAATAAGAACTTCCCGCGTTTACTGGCCATCGAGGGATCGTAGTTCTTCGTCGAGTGCTCGACATTCAATTTCTCTCGCTCGTACGCCATTCGGGCAACGTTCGGCAGTAGGAGACTGTTCAAAGCTTGTAGCTGTTGGAAGTAGGTTCTTTCGGTGTCATACGTTGAACCAAAATTTCGCTGGTTAAATCTAGGTAACTCACAGTTAGGATACGCACAGCAACAAGCCACGAATGGCTGACAATGAATCGAATTGAAAGCCGTGTTGTAATCTTGAGTAATGCTGGTGTGAGTGGTGGGTTGTACAGTTGCTTTGGTAGCCCTCTCACTAGTATTAACAATCGATGATTCTCGTCCAGCTTTCGTCGTTTGGCTCCCTTTAAGCGGTACAACGACGTCAGAAGTCCTTTCCGTGCTTCTCGACTCTTCAACAAAGTAATATTTATTGTCATACACTCGAAGAATGGGCGACAAAGGAAGTGCTCCGATTTCCTGCTGTTTACCCAATTGATGACGTAAATGTTCGTAAAAAGGCGTGCGTCTTCTTAAACATGCCATTTGGCTGCGTTTCCGGCTTTGCTATGTTTAGAAACCACGTCGCTCACGTTTTTCTTGGGGAATCTTCTCGAGATAAAAAGTGATCTCGATGAAGGCAAGAGCTCTCGACAAGATTACTTAGTTCCTTGACGTGTACGAACAGTTTGGCCCTGTTTTTGTCGTGTTTTATATAGCCCAGAAAAGAAAAGAAGAAATTGTTTCTTTAGAAATTCTATAAAATAGTACACACTCTTCCCTTTTTGGTATTGTCCAAGATTGATAGCCAAATGTTCGCCTTTTCCAGTCACACATACATAACTGAAGTGTTACTCCACATCACATCGTAATTAAACCCTTTCTATAATTGGAAAACGGAAGAGAATTTTAATAAATAAACAAATAAAAGAACAAACTAATACAAAGACTATTAAGAAGCTGGAACGAGCTGATTTTAACTGATCAGTTTAGTTTGGGAAGAAGTTTCGAGCATATTGTTCACACCCTGCTTTTATAATTAATAGCTTACCTCGCTGGTTTAATTAATTACTTAGCTACACATAACGCATTGAGAATTCAGTGTTGCTGTGGCAACAGTCACCATGGTCTGAATACATATAATTGTAATCCTTTGAAGCCTGAAGACGAGTCTTTAGTAATTTATTCTGGCTAACGCCAGACGATTTTATCCACCACAGGGAGTTAAAACCTATCTCTTTGTTTTAATATGTTTTGATTTAATAACTTTATTGCCTGTAGCAACTGGTGGTCAAACAGAGCGAAATGCTCCAATTGAACATGACTACCATGATGTAAGTGTTGGTTTTACGGAGGGAGGAAAACCGGAGAACCCGGCGAAAAACCCTCGAAGCACAGGAGAGATCAACTACATCTCCATTCACATGAGTTCCAAGCTCGACAACGGGGTCATTCCCAAGCGGTCACCCATCCAAGTACTAACCCCGTCTAACCGGGCTTAACTTTTTGGTGAGAGGCAGCGCGCTAACAGCACACGTCACCCGTGCTCCCTTTATAAACACTTTGAAGCCTTAAGACGGGTCTTTAGTATTTTATTCTGTATATATGTAATTAACATTACATATATACATTTTTCGCACAAACATTTTCACTTTACTAGTAATCAGTAAGCTCTTCAGGTGCTATTAAAAGATTGAAGAGCTTATTAAAGTGAAAACGCTTGTGCAAAAAATGTTTTAAAATTTAAAGAAGTGGGTTTTTATTAGTTATTTTCTTTTTGTTGTCACACAACAACCTTTTTTTATATAACCTTTACTTGTGTTGAACCTCAATCACCATTTTGTATGTATTTATATATATATATATATATATATATATATATAATGTATATAAATAACTATAAATTATGAAGACCAATTTATACAGTAATTTATTGATGAAAGACCTTAATTCTTACGATCTAATTATGGGAAATGCAACGACTTTAAATTTTATGAAACGTCAAACCGACAACCCCGTATATACCAGAAACGGAAAACTATATTTAATAACCAAGTCTCTATGCAGTTCGGCCACTGTGTCAGACAGTACGACCTTGGTTAACTTTGCCAATATCCTAATAGAACGAAACTGCAATAATGTCTCAGCATGTCACAGAAATAGACGATGTTTCTAGATATACTTCTCGTTAAAGTACTTATATCACTTGTGGGGTTTTAACATATTTAAATAGATCAAAAAAAGTTAGTTAATAAGTTATTTTAGTTTAATAGTTTCTGAGATTTTGGCCTTTAAACATACCAATTTGGGCCTTTCGCCAAAAATTTCCGTCGTTCATCAGTTAAGCAGAAGGGCCTGGAACTCTCGTGCGTACTGGAAAATGGGTGTGAGCTTTCGATTTTTCAGTCAAATATATGTGTTTTTGTGAATCAGTAAGCCGAAACGTAGTTGTTTTGAATTGACTCGTTCCTGAGTCCCAGGCCCCCAATGTGTTAAAATGAACGACGGAAATTTTTGAGAATTGGTACGTTCAGAAGCCAATATGTCAGGAAATATTTGACTAAATCAAAAGCGGCAAAATAACTTATTAACTAACGTTTTTGCTCTATTCAAATACAATAAACATTAAAAGCCCACAAATGATATAAGCACTTTAAATCACATCAAGTGCAAATTCCAATATTTGTCTCAGGATTTTATGTCACGAAAACTTTATTACGACTATTTGAGAAATGCAAAATCACATAACGAAAGAAAATTGGGTTTGTTTTTCTGTAGGTATAGCACACGAAGTATTATAATTCCTTTTTGTAGTCAAAGAAAGATTTTCGTGCCATTATATCAGCTCGTTAACCGCGGACTGGGCTAATTTCTAGGCTAATCAGTTATGGCCCTCGCCAAATTAGGTCAATCCTTTTGTAAAATCACACAAGCTCTATATCATAGCTGTCAAGTGTGGATTAAATAAAAAAATTACAGGAGAAAGTTTCTGGTTTACTTTTCAACATTTTATTCAACATCGTTCAACATTGTTGAACGCGTGTTGAACGAAAATTTGAACATGTTCAAATTTCGATTCGTTCAATATCATTCAACAGCATTCAACAACGTTCAACATCATTCAACAGGGGTGGCCAAAAGCTTTCAACATGTTGAATCACGGTTGAATTCAACAATGTTGAACGATATTGAACAACAACAACAACATTTTAATCAAGATTAATACCACTACTGGTACATATGATACATACATGCAAATTACAGTTAAATACAAAAAATTTAAAATATTAAGCTAGTATAACAATAAGGATAAACAAACTTTGATCAACTGCGATGCACCCCAGTCTTAGAGTCTTAGTACCTTAATACATTATAATTGATCAAACTTCGTTAATATATCAAAACAGAACTTAGCTACTAGTGCCATTATAGATTTGTCTTTTTGAATGAAATGTTGAAAGTGTTTGGCCAGGCCTGATATCTAGTAGAAGTATACTTTTTTTTGACTTTATAGATATAGTTATGGATATGCAAGACAAAGCATACATAAACGAAAATACAGACATCTTGAAACTCAAATATGAGCTTAAACAACTGACAACAACTAAAACTTTTTCTGATTTTGACTTTGTAACAAAATCGAAATATCACCATTTCATTTGTTGTCTTGTGTTAGCTCATATTTTGAATGTCAAGATATTTATTTTCGGTTTATGTTTTGTCTTGTATTTTTTCAAATTATGGGCTGGATGTGATTTAAGGCGGTTTTCCATTAGGCGACATTTGTCGACCGACTCGACATTTTTCTTTTGTCTTGGCTAATTAGTTCCACTCGAGAGCTTGCGAGACAAAAGAAAATGTCGCTTCGCGCGACATTTTTCACCTAGTGGAAAACCGCCTTTATAGATAGATAGATCTATATACAATATATTCCTGCACCTTCGCGCATGTCCGCGAGATAAATTTCTGCTGTACATGTATGTAAAAATAACGTGAAATAATACGAGTAACAAATTGTGCAACATTGTTGCGTTGCAAGTTGAATAGCGTTGTTGCACGTATTACCACCCACCTTAAACATTGTCACGCAACAATGATTTTGTTGTAAGTTGAATCAGCATGTTGCAGCAAGTAGAACT
Organism: Corallium rubrum; assembly: GCA_964035015.1. Classification (NCBI taxonomy): domain Eukaryota; kingdom Metazoa; phylum Cnidaria; class Anthozoa; order Scleralcyonacea; family Coralliidae; genus Corallium; species Corallium rubrum. Next base: position 7,723,700 of record OZ036006.1, read on the forward strand.
GGAGTCTACTTTTCAACAAATTTTTTTAACTTGCAACAAAATCATTGTTGCGTGACAATGTTTATTAAGGTGGGTGGTAATACGTGCAACAGCGCTTTCCAACTTGCAACCGCAACTTGCGTTGAAAGTTGAAGAAAATTAATGTTGCCCGTATGACCTCACCTAATTAAGTGCTTTTATAACCATGGAGTAGAACATCGTTTGTGTAGGATAAAATCGAAATACATAGCAATAATTTGTAATAAAGTCAGTTGTTATCTTCAATTTTCTACTATCATGCATATTCTGGTTATTTTAAGAAATCAAAAACAGAGTTTCGTGACTGGTGTTTCAATTCTTAAAACCACAAATGACAACTCTTTCAACACGACTCACTGCCTTGCCAGATTCTTAATTCAACATGCAGGCAAATTAATTGATTCATTTTTCTTACCTAATGAGCGTTACGCCACTGCACAGAGCAACACAGTTTCAACTTAACTATCCAGCCAGCCAGATATCCACCTTACAACACTCGTAATTTCGACTGAAACAATTTTTAGGAGCATTTGCAAGTAGCAATTCTTTTGACGTAAAACGAAAGTCTTTTTCTCACTTTATTAAGTCGACAATATTTCTTGAACTCGCTGGAATTTAATTTTCTCGTGGAATTTATATCCCCGGGAAAATTGATTCCTAATCTTTTCCTCACACGAAAGGACATGAAATAAAGCCATAATATAGATGTCATATTGTAGATATAGAAATGATAATTACTGCATTAAATTTCTGTATATTTCTCACCCCACGGGTTTCATCACCCCTTTTGGCGTGGACCTCTCCCTGTGTTGAATAAAATCGTCTGGCGTTAGCCAGAATAAAATACTAAAGACTCGTCTAAAAAGATATATTCTTTCTTAACACAGCCATTTCGCATTTTTGGTACTGTTTAACTTATATTTAGGCCCGAAAAACAACTCTGGCTTTGATATGTGAAATAGTTTAATAAGCTTTACAATGATTTTCAATGACTTACCTTTGCGGTGATGAAGAAGACGTACGGAATCTCTTAACTGGCAGAGAATCAGATACGGGAATAAATAAATGAATAACGCGATAAATGAATGAATGAGATAAAATATTTGTATATTCTAGCAGAAAAGATAAGTACACTTTGTTCCGTGCGACTGCGCCCACTTCCCTGCTTGTACTTGCTTCCAACAACGCCAACGTACAGTCGATACTTGAAACGCTAAGGAGGTCGTTTGCTTGTAGAATGATCTAGTTGAATGATCTAGTTGAATGACTCTAGTTTTGCGTTAACATGATTTCCGGAATGCCCTCCCAAACAATTATCCAAAGTCGATCAAGACAGACAAAGGTCAAAAAGTGCACTAATAGTACGTCGGGGAGTATCAGTTGCTAATTAAAAAAAAAGAAATTGAAATTATTTCCCATTCCAATATAATAGCGTCAGTTCCGGAGTCAGCCACCTTTTCCTTCCGATTACGACACCATCCGGATGTAGGCGAGCTACGACCGATTGGTATCCGACCGGAAAAACAACTAAGAAGTCTTAAAATAATGTTGTGACGTAGTTAGGTTACTTAAGATTAAAATGTTCACCTCACGCCCAACTTTCATTCAATCATTAAAGTAAAGTAGGGTGTGAGAACACGGACAAAAATAGACAAGAATTTATAATCTAAAAATATTGATGCGCGCAACTAAAGGGCCAATGGAGTTGGGAGAGAATCTTTATTTATTTTATTTGCCCATATATAATTTAGATATTTTTATTTTAAATGCGTTTTTTTAATATTGTATATGATAGTCGAGTGTTTTAGATCTGATAAAACATGTACTGCGAATGTTTTAAATAGCTTCAAAAACGACCCATTTGGTAAGTTCATTGGCGAAGTAAGTTTGAAAAATAACCTTGTCTAAACCGAGAAAATCAAAGCTAAAGTTTATGTAAATCAGGAGGTTTCTTTATCAGATATAAAACCACGGACATGGTACTGATTTCCTTTGTGTTTTCCTCATGAATTATTAATGAGTTTTTGAAATCTACTTTCTAATCACAGTCATGTAATTATTTTTTAAAAGAAGAGAAAAGTAAAGGAATGGACGTTAAAGAAGATTTAGAAACATGGATTCGGAATTCTTGCCCTTTATGAAATTAAAGTAACTCTTTTACGAGAAGACCTTTCTTGTGTCATTTTGATAGAGTAAATCAGTTATAGAAGGCAACTGGCGCAGTCTCAGATTTCTCCAATTCTTCTTGTTCGTCAGTTTGGGGAGCCAGCCAGTGTCCATCATTTATAACAATCGAAATATAGTATAAGGTTTGATATACTGCCGAAACAGAAAGAATGTAGGAGTCTAACGTTTCAAGCAAAGGGCCCGTCTCTCTTTCTCTCTGACGAAGGGCCTTCGCTCGAAACGTTAGACTCCTACGTTCTCTGTTTCGGCAGTATATCTAACCTTACTATACTTTGATTGTTTGTTTCTACACTGCCTACGCAGCACGCAACTTTTATTTCACTGTTTCTATTCTATAGCTGGTCTGTTTCAGTAATGTCACAAGAGCTATAAAAGCGCCAAACCCAGTTAATTGTTTATATTTCCTTTGCGTGGTTGTAAAGAAAACAGAAAAGCGGAAAGTCTTGTCAGGAAAGGTTAAACGGATAGGAACGTGCCAGACGTTTAGAAATTAGTATTTTACTCTGTCTAACCTAAACAGGCACCAGCCGATTGTATATTTGTTAAAGGGACCGGAGCCTTCTGTCAGGAAGAGGACTTCAAAAATGGTTCGAAATTTTTCCTTTGCAAACGATATACAAACTTTAAATATTTTACTCTGTCTAACGCTAGTGACAAAAATTTTACTTGGAAGAATTCTTCGTGAGAAGGAGATTAAAGCTAGGGGTCATATGTAATCAGGAAATTGGAATTAAGGATAGGTTGATGTCTGTTGAGTAAACCGAATAACTTAAAGTCCAACGCCTCATTGAAATGTTCCTATATCCGTTTTGAATATATTAAGACTGAAATGCATCCTAAAAAAAGTCTTCCTCAGTAGTCCAAAAATAATGTGTGCCTAAGACTATGAAGGAAGTTCATGTCTGCCCTTCAGAGCTCAAGAGAGCAGAACTGAGAGGAACATAACGGTAATCTAACAAGTCAGTAACAAGGGAGGATTGGAATTAAAGACTATATACAAAATACCTTTCGAATACACTAACATTGCAATAACTTTATTGACCTATTCTGTGTGAGCTGACGAAATACAATTTACTTTTAGGCAGCAATGAGTTAACAAGTGATTAACCCCTTTATTGTTTTACTCTGTCTAACACCAGATGATTTTACTCATCAGAGAGAGAACCCTCAGACATCCTAGGCAGCAATGAGTTAACAAGCGATTAACCCATTCCTGCCTGAGCAGGCCAAAAACGACCCCTTTATTGTTTTACTCTGTCTATAAACACCAGATGATTTTACTCATCAAAGAGAGAACCCTCCCTCAAACATCCTAATCTTGACGAGGTCTGGGCCGAGTTTATATGGCGATGATCTTCGGTATACACAATGTCTACCGATCAGCGGCAGGCATTATTATTATGTGCGCTACGCTACACCAACGTTGTCTAGGACTTTTCCAGCCGATCCGAACGTTGTATCTAATAAACTACTAGACATTATATACACATTGTATCCAGTAAGTTACTGGAAATTGTTTAATAAAGAGGTTATTAATGAAACCCTTCCCCCCCGAACCCCCTAACCCTAATCTCAAAAATGTGAATTTCCCGGGGGTAACCCTAACCCTAACTTGAAAAGTGTCCGGGGCGGTGGGTTAATCCTTCTCCTCCCCCACCAACCACTCTAATAGTGTTTGTAATTTATGGTCAACAGTTATTGACAAAGATTGTGGGATGCGCAGTGAGTTTTAATCCGTTAATTGGCGCATCTTAGAATTAAACAATTTCCAGTAACTTACTGGATACAACGTGTATATAATGTCTAGTAGTTTATTAGATACAACGTGCGGATCGGGTGACTTTTCTTGGCAAGTTGGCATTGTTTGGCGCTAGAATATATTGATTTATTAAAGAGAAGTGTATTGTTACATTATTACAGCTTTATTGCTGCAAATGGCAACAACCTAAAACTGCATAGATTGCCGTTCTTCACTTCAAGCAAGAGTGCTGACGCCATCACTCTTTTATGTTAATTATGGCTCGATTTTATACGCGTGACGTCCATGTTGAGGAAAACGTCGCATGCTTAAGCTCTTTAATTGAAAATGCTTCGGACGATAACAAGTATTTTACTACTAAATAGTTAATGGTAGAAACTCGCAGCATTTCACTTTTGATAAAAACTTCTAGTTTAATAAGTAATCACATACATGCGTTTTCGCATGTAGCCCTTCAGGTATAAATAACTCTCAAAAACATAATGTTAACAATAGGCTAATGGCCAAAATGATCGTTTCCGATCGTTTGTAAAGTTTGTGATGACGTCAATGTGACGTCATCAACATGGCCGCCATTTTAATAATTATGGCCGTCGTGACGTCAGATGAAAACGATCTACAACAGTCGAAATATAGTAAGGTTTGATATACTGCCGAAACAGAGAACGTAGGAGTCTAACGTTTCGAGCGAAGGCCCTTCGTCAGAGAGAAACGTTTCTCTCTGACGAAGGGTCTTCGCAATGGACCTTTTCAGCAATAGCGGCGCCATCTTGAATTCGCAATGCATTATGGTCTATCCAGGGTAGCTCCATTAAAAAGGGCGATTGCATAGTGTTGAGACACAATACGGTAATTTTTTCTTTATAAATACTTTCGTGGCAACAATATCTAAATATAATAATTGTCACATTGGTAAAAGCAACAATTCTCGAACGTGTAAGGATAGATTCATGACAAATATATCCTTATACTTACGAGAATTATTGCTTCTACCAATATGACAACGATCATATCTAGATATTATTGCCATGAAAGTGTTTATCAAGAAAAAATTACCGCATTGTGTCTCAACACTAAGCAATCGCTTTTTTAATGGAGCTTACCACAATGCATTGCGAATTCAAGATGGCGCCGCTATTGGTGAAAAGGTTCATTTATAAACGTTAGACTCCTACGTTCTCTGTTTCGGCAGTATATCTAACCTTAGTTACTATATAGTATTAGTAACTGTAGTTATAAAGTTAGAAATTGGAAATTCTGTCGAATTTAGTGAGTGCCACGCCCATATAATCTCGCCCCATTCTCCTTACTAAAGTGACTCGGAATACGGAAGCAATCGAGCGATCTCCTCCTTTTAATTGAAACCTTCGTTTAAAATTCATCTCTGGACACTTCACCAACACACAATGGCTGATGATACCAAGTAAGTTATCCATTTATATCTTTTAAAAATGAAGAAATCTTGTAGAAGTACACTTTGGAATGCACTAAAGCACAATTCATTTCTGCATATTAAATTACTATAATTTTAATCACATAGCATTTATAGCATTGTTTCTTACGAGATCTTACTGTATTTTATGAATATAATCCAGTATTATTTTGTATTGCATTCTAGGGCAGATATAGCTCTCATTGGGCTGGCTGTTATGGTAAGATTACTAAATATCAAAATATGTCCGGTATATCAATGATCTGCATTTCTTGTATAGATCATTTCGAGTGTTTTAATGATCCATGGTCTTAACTGCATTCTTTGCTTAATTTTACAGGGGCAGAATCTTATTTTGAACATGAATGATCATGGTTTCGTGGTAAGTTTTAGCTAAAGCTTGCATGTACAGACACAGCCTTGTATTTATGAAGTTATATAACTGCACAGCAATAATCAATCATGCATGCTAATTATAGTAATTTATGCAAAGATGAAAGAAACCAGACCATTATTAATTAACAATTAGACAATTAGATTGAGTAAATGTGAACTGATAGTGAAGAAGGCACAGCCAAGTTGATTTATGGTATTACTCATAGACAACAAGGACAGTAATGTGTTTTAAAATTGTTTTAGTATGAACGAACTAGTCGGATAAATTACTATTACTGCAATTTTCAGTTGAGCTTAGCTTCAGAAAGTTTTATTAAAAAGTTTAAACACTGAAATGCATACATTGCCAGAGGAAATTTGTAGAGGTGAGCCGATCATTGGCAAAACATCGGCAGAGCCGATTAATGGCTACTTTTTCTCACAATCGGCCATCGGCCGATTGTCTTTCACCATCGGATCGGCTGTCTCGTGACTCTCGTCCTCGTATTTCTGCTCTCTCGTTCACGTTTATCATTGTTTAGCATTTTGCGCTTGTCGAGTTCTTGGTACAAACACTGCTGACTACTTGACTGTTTTCTGTTTGTTTTGTTGTGCTCAAAATACGAGAATTGGCTTGATGACTTCCTCTCATTGTGAAACTTGAGATGAATAAAACGACAAAACGGGAGCCGTGAGCATCAGGTTAGCAAACATTGGTTTTGCCAATTAATCGGCCGATAGTGGGGAAATATCGGCTCTTAACAATCAGTGTCGGCAATCGGCTTTTTTTTAACATCGGCTCACCTCTAGAAATTTGAGATATTGTCAAGGGCAGATTCAAAAGTTTGGGCAATGCCTTAGTTTCTATTGGCCAAAATGCTGCAAACATTCAAATTTCCCATGGGAATGTGTCAAATTGCAAAACGATAAAACATTTCAATAACACTTCTGGTCTCTAAGCTAGCTCCACTGAAAATCGCAGTATTTTAAAGAAGCAAACTCAAACCTCAGCAAAATGTGAATTTTCTGCAAATATTATTTTGCATTTATATAAAACTCAACTCTTTCACTACTTAGTGGTCTATCACCAATAGACAGCTGTGAGTAGCTCTACCAATCAGAATGCAGCATTTGTAATAGTTTGGCACTAGTCAAAGTTCCAGATTTGAATAAGGGATGTAGCTTATTTTGTTTTCTACAAAATGTTCTTGTAGGTTTGTGCTTACAATCGAACAGTTGAAAAAGTGGACAGATTTTTAGCAAATGAAGCCAAAGGTATTTGAAATGTTTACCAAAACTCTTATGTGGATTGAGATATTGATAAATTCTAACCTTGGATAGCAGAAGGGAAGGTGCATTGTACTGTCTTCCTTGTACCATCACCATTGTACAGTACATTCATTATTAAATTTATTAAACACCATTGTTAAAGGGACTATTGGCAATAAAAATTAAGTTTATGTCACTTGAAAGAACTCGTCAAATGGTATAAGAAGACCTTTTACAATTTTTCCGTATCTGTTTTGGTTTTGGAAATATTGTGACTAATGACAGCAAGCTGTCCACCATCTTGGAATTATATTTGATATGCAAAATTATGTATGTTTATGACATAAGCAGGGTAAAGTGAAATTTTTATCTTGACAACCTTATGACATGAGCTAGAAACTCAATTTTTGTTGTTGCACTATTTCCATTTTAAATTGACCCACAACTTTTAAAAAGCCTTCCGTGGAAATTTGGTCACTCATGAAGTAGTTTCATCAGGTTTACCCTGCTTGTGATATCACCAATTTCCAAGTTAATTAGACCCAATATTACAACAAGATGGTGGACAGCATGCTGTCTTTGGTCGAAATATTTCCAAAACCAAAACAAATACGGAAAAATTGTAAAAGGTCTTCTTATACCATTTGACAAGTTCTTTCAAATGAGACAAACTTATTTTTTATTGCCAATACCCTTTAAACAGGAACAAAGATTATTGGTGCACATTCATTGAAAGAGATGGTGTCAAAACTGAAGAAACCTCGACGTGTGATGATGTTGGTGAAAGCTGGCAGTGCTGTGGATTCCTTCATTGATCAGTTGGTATGTACAGTGTGGAATAGAAATTACACACATTTAGCTGTACAGTACTGAAAAAAGATGTTTTGCAACCTCAAATCAGCTTAAATAACAACTAAACATTGTTTATCATGCTAAGATGGATTAAGTAAGCAAGAACTTCATTCCCACCAAAGTTGATCATTTTAAAACCATATCTTCCAATAATTCTGCAAGAAACAATATTTAATGTGTGCAAAGGGTTGTTGTGGTCAAATACAAGATGCCATCTTTTTTGGTACGGTCAGTTAAAATATTTTTAGTAATTATTATAATTATATCTACATAATCTCTTGTATTTACTACTCAAATCAGTAGAGCGAGACATAGACGATGTTTTCATCGCTTCCGAAGCGACAGTTTCATTAACCACAGATCAATTTCAAAGCAATCACGAGGTGTATTCTTATGTACCATGTGATAAGTTACGAGTTAACGATTGGATGTTTATCATGTGGTACATGAGAATACACCTCGTGATTGCTTTGAAATATGATCTGCGGTTAATAAAACTGACACTTCGGAAGCGATAAAAAAATCATCCATGTCTCGCTCTACTGATTTGAATAGTATAAGCCATTTGAATTGCTGCATTGCGACTAAGCTAAGGGAATGAGGAATGCTGTAATTTTTCAGTTGATATTAATCTCAGTATTTTACCTTGGGGAACAAAAGCAGCCTGCTGTTATATGCTACTGATACCTGTCTTTGCTGTGCCATCAAAAGGTGCAATGATCGGCCAAGCATTGTGTGCCTCTCTCATATAACCACTTGCATTCCAACCACAAGCCCTGCGCAGTTCATTAGTTGTTAACCTTGGTTATCTAATAACCTCATTTAATACTGTAGTCACATTTTAATTTAATAATATTTTAATGTTTGTGTAGGTGCCATTATTAGAGAAAGGTGATATTATTATTGATGGTGGAAATTCTGAATACACTGATTCACAAGTAAGAACTATTTTATTATGTATAATTGTGAAAACATTCTTGTTTGAGCCCAGCTGGGCAGGATGAAAACAAAATTCTCCTAGAATGTACCCCATCAATTTCTTTATCTTTAGCGTCGATGCAAAGCTTTGAAAGAAAAAGGGATTTTATTTGTTGGCAGTGGAGTGAGTGGTGGTGAGGATGGTGCTCGTTATGGACCCTCGTTAATGCCGGGTGGTTCTCCTGAAGCATGGTAATTAGCTATAATGAGAGAAGTCCTTTGTTGTCTTGTTTTTAATAAGATCTTAATTCTTTCTAAATATTTTCAATTCTTTTTCTTAGGCCTCATATTAAACCAATCTTTCAGTCTATTGCAGCCCATGTGGGTTCTGAACCATGTTGTGATTGGGTAAGGTAGTTCATTAACATAATCTAAACTTTTAATAATAATTAGCATTCAGAAGAATTTTTCAGCCTATTGTAATGTATTTGGGAGAACCTATTTGAGAGAACTTATCTTTTGGAGGTGGGATGTGATGTGGTGGAGGGGGTAGTTTAGAGAAGGTCTTATACATAATTCTTATGGTGTGGGTAGATCAGGCATGCCTCCACCGCACAGCACAGCACTGCACTATACTGCACTGCACTGCTCTGCCCTGCCCTGCCCTGCCCTGCCCCGCACCGCACCGCACCACACCGCTCCGCCCCGCCCCGCCCCGCCCTGCACCGCACCGCACCGCACCGCACCGCTTGGCTCGGCCCTGCCCCGCACCGCACCGCACCGCACCGCACCGCACCGCACCGCACCGCACTTCACTGCACTGCACCGCACCGCACCGCACCGCACCGCACTTCACTGCAGCGCACCGCACCGCACTTCACTTCACTGCACCGCACCGCACTTCACTTCACTGCACTTCACTGCACTTCACTTCACTGCACCGCACCGCACCGCACCGCCCCGCACTGCACTTCACTGCACCGCACCGCACTTCACTTCACTTCACTGGACTGCACCGCACCGCACCGCACTTCACTGCACCGCACCGCACTTCACTGCAGCGCACCGCACCGCACTTCACTTCACTGCACCGCACCGCACCGCACCGCACTTCACTTCACCGCACCGCACCGCACTTCACTTCACTGCACCGCACCGCACCGCACTTCACTTCACTGCACCGCACCGCACCGCACCGCACCGCACCGCACCGCACCGCACCGCACCGCACCGCACCGCACCGCACCGCACCGCACCGCACCGCACCGCACCGCACCGCACCGCACTTCACTTCACCGCACCGCACCGCACCGCACCGCACCGCTCCGCCCTGCCCTGCCCTGCCCTGCCCTGCCCTGCCCTGCCCCGCCCCGCCCCGCCCCGCCCCGCCCCGCCCCGCCCCGCTCCGCCCCGCCCCGCCCTGCCCTGCCCCTCCCCGCACCGCACTTCACTGCACCGCCCCGCACCGCACCGCACCGCACTGTACTGTATTGTATTCTAGCCTAGTCTACTGTACTCTATAGTATTGTATGTTGTATATAACTATTTGTAGGTTGGTGAAGATGGTGCTGGTCATTATGTCAAGATGGTTCATAATGGTATTGAGTATGGTGACATGCAAGTATGTTTCGGTGTCCATTAAAGAACCGTGGTTAAAACTATTAATTCACTTTTGTGAAATACTTAATGGTTTAGCCTTACCTTGTACATTGTACTTGTAGATTAAAGATCAGAAAAAAAGAGAAAAACTGCCCCCGAACCGAGAATTGAACTCGAGGTTTCATGCATTGGCACTCCAACCACTATCCTCTCTTAATTTCAATATTAAATATTATAATTTGTGTGTTGTGAATATTTTAGGTGATTTGTGAAGCTTATCACATGATGAAGGATGCACTGGGTATGGATGAAGACGAGATTAGCAAGGTTGGTGAATGTTGAAATTCTTACATCGTACTTGGATATGTTAAGTTGTACGTATACATTTGTAGTAGGGACTTTAAGCTGCTAGGACAACGACGGCGGTTAAAAAGCAACATGAATTTTACAATTAATTCTTTGAACGTTTTCATGGTGATAAAGTAATATAAATAAGTTTTGTGGAAACACCACAAAAAATATTTATATTAGAGAATAGCAAAGAAATATTTTACGTGGTGTTTCCACAAAACTTATTTATATGAATTTTACAATTTAAAACAAAGTTATGGTTAACTCAGACTATTATATTTGATATTTGAAGCTAGTTTAATGACTTCCAAAACGCCCCAGTATTGCTAAAATGATTGTAGTGTCCGTATTGAAGTCAATCTCAAGCAACAGTTCTCATCTTTTGGCCGTTGACGTCGTCCTGAAGACGTGAAAATGCTCTAAGTGGCGTTGTATGAATAACGAGGACGGTGTTGAGATTACTCTTAAGACTTGCAAAGAGAATTCTTTTGTTCGAAGCCAGGCATACATTAGCCGAAAAAATTTCCAAAACAAGTTACCGAAACATGGTTTCAGAAAGAAAAGTTGCCAGTGTATGTTGAAAAGTTTCAGAAACTTTGTTTCAGAAACCAAGTTTCCCTGATTAGAACACTGTTCTATTTTTGAAAAAACTTTCGGGAACTTTTTCGAAAATGTGTTTCAGAAACTTGTTTTGGAAACGTGTTTTGGAAACGTGTTTTGGAAACGTGTTTTGGGAACGTGTTTTGGAAACGTGTTTTGGGAACGTGTTTTGGAAACGTGTTTTGGAAACGTGTTTTGGAAACGTGTTTTAGAAACGTGTTTTGGAAACGTGTTTTGGAAACGTGTTTTGGAAACGTGTTTTGGAAACGTGTTTTGGAAACGTGTTCTGGGAACGTGTTTTGGAAACGTGTTTTGGAAACGTGTTTTAGAAACGTGTTTTGTTTTGGGAGTGTGTTTTGGAAACGTGTTTTAGAAACGTGTTTTGGGAACGTGTTTTGGAAACGTGTTTTGGAAACGTGTTTTGGAAACGTGTTTTGGAAACGTGTTTTGGAAACGTGTTCTGGGAACGTGTTTTGGAAACGTGTTTTGGAAAGTGTGTGGCGGGCTTAAGGTGGGGGTCTACCTAAGCATAGATGGAAAAATGAAATTTTTTCTTTTTTGCTAAAACAAAGGTTGAGACCTTTGTTTAGCCATTGCAGGCTGTTTTCGGTGTATTTGGTATGTTTTTGAAATTTTAGACGGTTTTTTCGTTAATTTTAAATGAACCGCGTGGGAAAAGTACTGGGGACGAGGTTGTTGTTTTGTTACTAGAGCATAACGGTTCTCGCGGCAGGACGTATTTTCTACGTTTCTGTTGTGTGAAAACCTGAAAAGGGCTTAACTATGTTACCAGTTGGGTAAAGACATCATAAAGTCTGGTGATCCCGATCCTTTTCACACGAAGAACTGTGTGATAGAAGTACTTTGCGATTCGTGTCCTCGTATTTTTCCAGTTCGCTGGAGACACTGTCGTGACAGTATGGGAGGCTGGTTTTAAGTCCGTCTCGAAGCAAGTAAAAATGTTAAAATTTAACTTCGTACTCTAGTATTTCGAAATGTTTGAATTGCGACTTGCTTGGAGACTTATATAAAATTTCTTTGTGGCGAAGGACTATGTTGGGTGCTGTCCTATTTTCAAAATATATCCCATAATACACTACGGTCGTCGTGGCAATTGAACAGTAGGTTGCGCCCCCTGGCAATCTAAAAAAATGCTTGGATTGGTATGATCTGGAACAGGCTACCAAAAGGAGTTTTTGTAGGAGCGTCCGTCTTGAAATTTGGTGTGTATGATGCTGTTGCTCATTTCAATATTGGTGCCAAGTATACAGGACGAAAAAGGAGCTTTAAGATAGATTTAAGGAGACGTCAATTTGCTTAAATATCTGTTGAGCAGATTGCAGATGCTTGCCTCCAGTTTTTTTAGAAGTCTTAAAGCCTGTATTTATGACTTTGAGTGACAGTAAACTGTTTAGAAGGTGTGTACTTGGAACAACACAACAAACACAAGCATCTCTAAGTATCTCCAGTAAGACTTTGGTCTTGAATTTAGGTATCTAGGCGTTAAATTTAGGCACTGTAAATAATGCTAAACTTTAAATGCCGTTTTCTCAAAATCGCACATTTTACACTTTGAGAAAAGATATCTCATTAACAATTTATCCAATTGGGCTGAAATTTTCAGTGCTGCTACACTTCAGTGAGCTCAGTGTTTTAAGCGAAAGAATGTTCTATATGTGGTAATGGAAGGAAATTATCATGAAAAAACCATCAACATTTTCAAATTTTTAATTTAGCATATTTCAAAATATCACTGTGACAAACATAGGTGGAATTAAAAAAATCCATCGCTTAAAACAATTTCCTATCTGTGTAGTTGGTATTATTGAAAGAAAATTGAAATTTCATCAAAATGGTGATGAAATATATTTTCTCAACTGGATGTGAGATTTTTTCAGCATTGGGGAATGTTCTACATATCATTGAAGTGTCAAATTTCACCTCTAAGCTACCAAGAATAATTTTTTTGTAATCTTTGTTCAATAACCTTTCCATTGATGTAAAATATGTTAGGGTTTGTAATAGAACTTGGGAGGTAGCATGCTTATAAACAAAGTTGACTGTTTTATCAAAAACTCAGGTAGACCCCCACCTTAAAGGACGTCGTCGTTGAGGTCACGTCGTAGATCTTACAGTCCGTTGTAGTACATGTTGTAGTTTCACGGCGCATGATCAAGATGTTTTTGTTTCAAGATTTTAGAAGAGTGGAACAAAGGAGAACTGGACTCGTTTCTCATTGAAATCACGAAAGATATTTTGGCGTATAAAGACACTGATGGAAAAGCATTAGTTACCAAAATACGCGACTCTGCTGGACAGGTATTGTACTATGACCACACCCACTGGAACGGAAGAAGATCAGGGTCGAATATTTGCTTGTCGTTGTAGAATCTTCGATTGACTTAATTCATCTGATTTTTCTAGAAAGGAACAGGCAAATGGACAGCTATATCTGCTTTAGATAAAGGAATACCAGTTACACTGATTGGTAAGATGTTTCGGTATAGTGACGTCAACAGTAGTATGTGTCGGTGTGGTACAAGTACCAGCTTGGTGTAATGGAACAGACGTTTGTTGGACGTTCGTCAAGCTCAATTACTCAGAGAAGATTGCTGAGCCCCAGACAGGGTTCAAACCTGCAACCTTCTAATCACCAGTTAGACGCTCTAATCGATGAGCTACATGAATCCGGATTGAGTTTCATTCCGGATTGAAAAGCGAAGTCAATCCGTGTTTACATGGGAATTGGATTTCTGGATTGAAACCCGCATGAAATCCGTAAATATAGAAAACACGCATGTATTGTTTGTTCTAGCCAGCTGTCACGTTTTTCATTCCGGAATGAAACTCGCACCACCTTTACATGATTCCGGAACGAAATTTCGATCTGGAATGAGAACCGGGATTGAACTCAATCCGGAATGAGCTAATCGCAAATCTCAATCCGGATTCATGTAAACAGATAAAGGGTTTGATCAGAAGCGGATAGATCATAGCGTTTGCATATGAGATGTAGTTAAAGTGATATGAGAAGTTGTACGTATACATGTAGTGCATGTGGTACGTTTGCGAGCTTGGTGTAATGGAACAGACGTTTGTTAGACCTTCGTCAAACTCAATTACTCAGAAAAGATTTCTGAGCCCCAGACAGGGTTCGAACCTGCAACCTTCTAATGACCAGTTAGGCGCTCTAACCATTGAGTGACTGAGGGTCAGATGGAGAGCTAAGGTCATATATGTGCTCCTAAGTGGTAGCGTTTGCATGTGAGATGTAGTTAAAGTGATGCTAAAAGGAGCACGAAGACCAACTCAGTAATGAACGAGTGTTGGTCGTGTTTATGAAAACCTAAACATGTTTCCTCTGGTCAATGTAGGTGAAGCTGTATTTGCGAGGTGTTTGTCTGCTTTGAAAGACGAAAGAGTTGGAGCTAGTAAACAGCTGAAAGGACCTGCTGTGACGAAATATTCTGGGGATAAGAAAGAATTTGTTGAACACATTAGAAAAGTAAGTACAGCCTACCGTACCGTACCATACCATACCATACCACACCACACCACACCACACCACACCACACCACACCACACCACACCACACCACACCATACAATACCATACCATACCATACCATAAGTAGATGACCCCCCCCCCCATCCACCGTCCAAAGGGATGCCGCCTCATTAAATATTCAGCGTGACTCACGCATGACTCACGCATGACTAACGCATGACTCACGCCTATGACATGATTGGGCAAGATTGGAATATAGTTAGTGCGTATGAAGTTATATAAATTGAATAATATGGGGACTTTGAATATTGTATTAACCTAAATGATCAAACAGTCTTATACACGTTTTGTGGCAATAAATGTTAAGAATTTTAGAGAGTTATCGTTTACTTTGGCCTAGTTTGTAGAGGAACGAAACAGAAATGGATAGAGACACTTTATATTTTTTATCTGAAATCTTGTTTGGAGGAATATAGAGAGTTTTGAACAGCCTAAAGTGTCTGAATTAGCAGAGATAACGTATAGACTTGAATTAATAGCATATCATAAATATTAGGACCTAAATATTCAAACAGAGTAAATCATCCTAGAATTATTGCTAACTAAACCCTAGTGTATAGAGTATACGAATCCTTGGATGAGGAATCACTTCGAGAAGTCATGAAAAGAACGATTTTAAATGTCGAAATATTAAGGCAAAGCGATTTATTACTTTGAAAGCATTGCTACGCTTTCTGTTACTAAATGTGATATTTGCGTATTTATGCTCATTGCACGTGCAGGACACAAAAGAGAAAACTCGTTAAAGTTACTAATGACCAAAACATAACAGGATTTGCATATAAGTAGAATATTTAATTCATTTTAGGGGTGATCATGAGTTTTGGGGGGATAATAAGGGGCATGAAGAGGTATTAATGCATGGGCAAGTCTAGTCGAGAAGGTCATTAGCGTGTATTTTGCATAAGACAGAATTCACAACAATCAGTTTAAAATATTTATTTAGGCTTTGGTTTAAACATATACATATAAAAAGTTTTAGTAAGGTCTGCTTCTTAGATTATATTTAGGTGTTTTTATTTTAAAAGTAGCATGATAATCTTTCTTGTCCTCTGATGATAATAGGGACACATCTTCTTTTGTCATGGGTAAATATTTTGATCTAGTCATCATTAGATGGTGTTCATACTCTTCTCTTTCATCCGGAGTCATCTTTGCCAAGTCTTTCTCTGTCGGGTCGCCCAAACTTTCCCAGTTATGAAAGAAATTATGTTGAAGTGTCGGTTGTTCAACTTTTGTAGGCGGTGTTATAACATAAGAGAAACAGGAGGAGGAAAGGGCTCGGAGCCAGGAGCCGGGGGCTCGGAGCCAGGAGCCAGGAGCCGGTGGCTCGGAGCCAGGAGCCAGGGGCTCGGAGCCAGGAGCCGGGGGCTCGGAGCCAGGAGCCGGGGGCTCGGAGCCACGAGCCGGGGGCTCGGAGCCAGGGGCTCGGAGCCAGGAACCGGTGGCTCGGAGCCAGGAGCCGGGGGCTCGGAGCCAGGAGCCGGGGGGCTCAGAGCCATGAGCCGGGGGCTCGGAGCTGGGAGCCAAGGGCTCGGAGCTCGGAGCTCGGAGCCGGGAGTTCGGAGTCTTATCTTCCTTATCTTCCTCTTATCTTCCCATTATCTTCCCTTTATCTTCCTTATCTTCCTCTTATCTTCCTCTTATCTTCCTCTTATCTTCCTTATCTTCCCTTTATCTTCCCTTTATCTTCCTTATCTTCCTCTTATCTTCCTTATTTTCCTTATCTTTCTCTTATCTTCCTTATCTTCCCCTTATCTTCCCCTTATCTTTCTTTATCTTCCCATTATCTTCCTTATCTTCCTCTTATCTTCCCCTTATCTTCCCCTTATCTTCCCATTATCTTCTTTATTTTCCCCTTATCTTCCTCTTATCTTCCTTATCTTCCTCTTATCTTCCCTTTATCTTCCTCTTATCTTCCTCTTATCTTCCTTATCTTCCCTTTATCTTCCTTATCTTCCTCTTATCTTCCTTATTTTCCTTATCTTTCTCTTATCTTCCTTATCTTCCCCTTATCTTCCCCTTATCTTCCTTTATCTTCCCATTATCTTCCTTATCTTCCTCTTATCTTCCCCTTATCTTCCCCTTATCTTCCCATTATCTTCTTTATTTTCCCCTTATCTTCCTCTTATCTTCCTTATCTTCCTCTTATCTTCCCTTTATCTTCCCATTATCTTCCTTATCTTCCTCTTATCTTCCCATTATCTTCCCTTTATCTTCCTTATCTTTCTCTTATCTTCCTTATCTTTCTCTTATCTTCCTTATCTTCCCCTTATCTTCCCATTATCTTCCTTTATCTTCCCATTATCTTCCTTATCTTCCTCTTATCTTCCCCTTATCTTCCCTTTATCTTCCCATTATCTTCTTTATTTTCACTGTATCTTCCCTTTATCTTCCCATTATCTTCCTTATCTTCCTCTTATCTTCCCATTATCTTCCCTTTATCTTCCTTATCTTCCTCTTATCTTCCTTATCTTTCTCTTATCTTCCTTATCTTCCCCTTATCTTCCCATTATCTTCCTTTATCTTCCCATTATCTTCCTTATCTTCCTCTTATCTTCCCCTTATCTTCCCCTTATTTTCCCATTATCTTCTTTATTTTCACTGTATCTTCCCTTTATCTTCCTTATGTTCCTCTTATCTTCCTTATCTTCCTTATCTTTCTCTTATCTTCCCCTTATCTTCCCATTATCTTCCTTTATCTTCCCATTATCTTCTTTATCTTCCCCTTATCTTCCCCTTATCTTTCCATTATCTTCTTTATTTTCCTCTTATCTTCCCCCTTATCTTCCCCTTATCTTCCCCTTATCTTCCCCTTATCTTCCCCTTATCTTCCCATTATCTTTCTTATCTTCGCTTTATCGTCTTCTTATCTTCCTTATATTCCACTTATCTTCCCATAAGATTGATTCTTATAAGATTGAATAACTGTATCCTAAGATTGAATCAATCTTATGGGAAGATAAGTGGAATATCAGGAAGATAAGAAGACGATAAAGCGAAGATAAGAAAGATAATGGGAAGATAATGGGAAGATAAGGGGAAGATAAGGGGAAGATAAGGGGAAGATAAGGGGAAGATAAGGGGAAGATAAGGGGGAAGATAAGAGGAAAATAAAGAAGATAATGGGAAGATAAGGGGAAGATAAGGGGAAGATAAAGACGATAATGGGAAGATAAAGGAAGATAATGGGAAGATAAGGGGAAGATAAGAGAAAGATAAGGAAGATAAGGAAGATAAGAGGAACATAAGGAAGATAAAGGGAAGATACAGTGAAAATAAAGAAGATAATGGGAAGATAAGGGGAAGATAAGGGGAAGATAAGAGGAAGATAAGGAAGATAATGGGAAGATAAAGGAAGATAAGGGGAAGATAAGGGGAAGATAAGGAAGATAAGAGAAAGATAAGGAAAATAAGGAAGATAAGAGGAAGATAAGGAAGATAAAGGGAAGATAAGGAAGATAAGAGGAAGATAAGAGGAAGATAAGGAAGATAAAGGGAAGATAATGGCAAGATAAGAGGAAGATAAGGAAGATAAGACTCCGAACTCCCGGCTCCGAGCTCCGAGCTCCGAGCCCTTGGCTCCCAGCTCCGAGCCCCCGGCTCATGGCTCTGAGCCCCCCGGCTCCTGGCTCCGAGCCCCCGGCTCCTGGCTCCGAGCCACCGGTTCCTGGCTCCGAGCCCCTGGCTCCGAGCCCCCGGCTCGTGGCTCCGAGCCCCCGGCTCCTGGCTCCGGCTCCTGGCTCCGAGCCCCTGGCTCCTGGTTCCGAGCCACCGGCTCCTGGCTCCTGGCTCCGAGCCCCCGGCTCCTGGCTCCGAGCCCTTTCCTCCTCCTGTTTCTCTTATGTTATAACACCGCCTACAAAAGTTGAACAACCGACACTTCAACATAATTTCTTTCATAACTGGGAAAGTTTGGGCGACCCGACAGAGAAAGACTTGGCAAAGATGACTCCGGATGAAAGAGAAGAGTATGAACACCATCTAATGATGACTAGATCAAAATATTTACCCATGACAAAAGAAGATGTGTCCCTATTATCATCAGAGGACAAGAAAGATTATCATGCTACTTTTAAAATAAAAACACCTAAATATAATCTAAGAAGCAGACCTTACTAAAACTTTTTATATGTATATGTTTAAACCAAAGCCTAAATAAATATTTTAAACTGATTGTTGTGAATTCTGTCTTATGCAAAATACACGCTAATGACCTTCTCGACTAGACTTGCACATGCATTAATACCTCTTCATGCCCCTTATTATCCCCCCAAAACTCATGATCACCCCTAAAATGAATTAAATATTCTACTTATATGCAAATCCTGTTATGTTTTGGTCATTAGTAACTTTAACGAGTTTTCCCTTTTGTGTCCTGCACGTGCAATGAGCATAAATACGCAAATATCACATTTAGTAACAGAAAGCGTAGCAATGCTTTCAAAGTAATAAATCGCTTTGCCTTAATATTTCGACATTTAAAATCGTTCTTTTCATGACTTCTCGAAGTGATTCCTCATCCAAGGATTCGTATACTCTATACACTAGGGTTTAGTTAGCAATAATTCTAGGATGATTTACTCTGTTTGAGTATTTAGGTCCTAATATTTATGATATGCTATTAATTCAAGTCTATACGTTATCTCTGCTAATTCAGACACTTTAGGCTGTTCAAAACTCTCTCTATTCCTCCAAACAAGATTTCAGATAAAAAATATAAAGTGTCTCTATCCATTTCTGTTTCGTTCCTCTACAAACTAGGCCAAAGTAAACGATAACTCTCTAAAATTCTTAACATTTATTGCCACAAAACGTGTATAAGACTGTTTGATCATTTAGGTTAATACAATATTCAAAGTCCCCATATTATTCAATTTATATAACTTCATACGCACTAACTATATTCCAATCTTGCCCAATCATGTCATAGGCGTGAGTCATGCGTTAGTCATGCGTGAGTCATGCGTGAGTCACGCTGAATATTTAATGAGGCGGCATCCCTTTGGACGGTGGATGGGGGGGGGGGGGGGGGGTCATCTACTACCATACCATACCATACCATACCATACAATACCATACCGCACCGCACCGCACCGCACCACACCACACCACACCACACCACACCACACCACACCACACCACACCACACCACACCACACCACACCACACCACACCACACCACACCACACCATACCATACCATACCATACCATACCATACCATACCATACCATACCATACCATACCACACCGCACCGCACCACCATACCATACAAACCATATTATACCATATCATACCATACCATGCCATACCATATCAGTACCATGTTATGCCAGACCACATCTTACACAACGCCACACCACACCATACTACACCATACCACAAACCGTCACTATACACCACATCCCACCACACCACACACCAAAAACCACACTATACACCACATGACACACCACACCATCACATCACATCACAAAACACACTATACACCATACCATATACCAGTATGGGTCAATTATCGCTAATTTTTTTCCGTATTTCAACCTGCAGGCTTTGTATGCGTCGAAGATTGTGTCCTACGCCCAAGGATTCATGTTGTTAAGAGAAGCTGCCAAACAATACAACTGGAATCTCAACTATGGCGGCATTGCTTTAATGTGGAGAGGAGGATGCATTATTCGAAGGTGACTGAAAATCAACGAATAGAACCACTATTAACATAAACGTAGCGTGCTGCGTAGGCAGTGTTGAAACAACAATCGAAATATAGCAAGGTTTGATATACTGCCGAAACAGAGAACGTAGGAGTCTAACTTTTCGAGCGAAGGCCCTTCGTCAGAGAAAAACGTTTCAGTAATTTCGGCCGCACTACTCAAACCTTGACTATATTTTGATGTAATATACTACTCAAATCAGTAGAGCGAGACATGGATGATTTTTTTATCGCTTCCGAAGTGTCAGTTTTATTAACCGCAGATCATATTTCAAAGCAGTCGCGAGGTTTGTTCTCATGTACCACGTGATAAACATCCAATCGTTAACACGTAACTTATCACGTGGTACATAAGAATACACCTCGTGATAGCTTTGAAATTGATCTGTGGTTAATGAAACTGTCGCTTCGGAAGCGATGAAAACATCGTCTATGTCCCGCTCTACTGATTTGAGTAGTATCATACACGAGTAGGAGTGTTTCATCAGGATATCCAAACACTGAGACGTTTGTTGAAAACCAAGGCAAAGCCAAGGTTTTTGAACAAACTTCGAAGTGTTTTGATATCCTGATGAAACACTCCTCCGAGTGTATGATATAGCATCTCAAACAAATCAGTATTTTAAGAGAAAATCGGGGTAAAAGTTTGCTTAATTTATGTAATTTCTTCCTCCGATATCCAAACCCCCGACACGGTACTGATTTCCTTTGTGTTTTCCTCATGAATTATTAATGCTTTGAGAATTATTTCAACACTGCTTACGCAGCACTTACTACTTTTATGTCACTGTAAGGTTAGATATACTGCTGAAACAGAGAACGTAGGAGTCTAACGTTTCGAGCGAAGGCCCTTCGTCAAAGAGAAATGAAGGGCCTTCGTTCGAAACGTTAGACTCCTACGTTCTCTGTTTCTGTAGTATTTCTAACCTTACTACATTTCCACTATCAACATACCTTGATACCTAATTGGGTGAATGGTGAAGCACTTCGCTCGAAACGTCAGTATTTCGTTATCAAAACTTTTCTTGTCAGTTTACCTGCACAACACTCCACTTTTTTACACTTAACATTAGTTGTGCGATGAGGGTATACGACAGGGTATAAGTTCTGGGTTTTTCATTTTAGCGTGTTCTTGGGAAATATCAAGGAAGCTTTTGCTAAAGACCCTCATCTCAAGAACTTACTTTTGGACGATTTCTTTCAGAAAGCAATTGAAAGCTGTCAGGTAATCGAATTATTGC
Organism: Corallium rubrum; assembly: GCA_964035015.1. Lineage (NCBI taxonomy): Eukaryota > Metazoa > Cnidaria > Anthozoa > Scleralcyonacea > Coralliidae > Corallium > Corallium rubrum. The sequence continues at coordinate 7,745,583 of OZ036006.1, forward strand.
TTGCTACAGTACACAAGAACAGTTTTAAGCGACCTCGTTGGACAATGTGCTTTGAATGAAGTAAGAATAAATGGAAGAGCATAATAGGGGTATTTAAACGGGAAAATAACGGTCGCGACTTAATTAAAATGCGTCCTATTTAAGTCGCGAAAACACCCGTATAAACGGTTAAATGGCCCAATTGTTTACTTAGGATTCGTGGAGAAAGGTTGTGGCCGCTGCTGTAACATTGGGTATTCCTACACCAACGTTCAGTTCAGCTTTGGCGTTTTATGATGGATACAGGTATGTGATATAAAATACACTATAATGCTATAAAGTTAAAAGAGGTTGCTCTAATTAACCCCACTTTATTAAAGTGCCTAGTTTGAAACGAAAATTAAGTTGTCTTATTTGAAAGAAGACTTAAAATGTTAGAGTGACATCTTTTGCAGTTTTTCGTTTCCTTGCTTCGTTCTTGAGATATTTCAGTTTGTTTGATATGCAAATTAAACATTTTGACGTCACACGTGCGTAATGAAAAAAGTTATATATCTTGCTATTGTCAAATATAATCACTTGAAAATATACATGTTTTTTAGTGTTCTGGGCGAAACCCAAGCACTTGCTTACTTCGAATTATATTGGTTTGACAATAGCAAAGATATATAATACACTTTAAATAAACGACAATTTTTTTAAAAGTAAACATGTTTCGGCAAGACTTATGCCATCTTCAGTACTAAGCAGTAATGGATTAAAATATTTACAAGCAATATTTATATAACTTAACCTAATTTGTATTACAATGGTGATACTATTCTAAATATAAAATTCTAACACGACGTGACGAAATGAGGAGAATATTGACAATACAAGGTGACATGTCATTCTAATGAAAGTGTCGAACGTAAAAAGCAAGTAAAGAAATTCTAATTATAGTGGTGGAGATGTAGAGAGGGAGAGAGAGGAGGGGAAAAAAAAAAAAATAAAAAAATTTTAAACTAAAGGCGAAACCACTCGTCACCTCACCACACGGATTAAAGAACACACTCAGACCGACAAAAACTCGCACATATATAAACATCTTCAACAATCCCCTTCATGTAAAAACCAATACAACTCATCATACTTTAACATTCTAGACACGGCAAAGTCTGCCATCACACTGAAACTAAAGGAAGCTCTTTACATTAAGAAAACCAAACCTGACCTAAACGTTCAAGTCTCTCATTTTAACACTATATTTAGTTCATCATTATTTTTTTTTTAAATTTTCCCCCCCCTCCTGTCTCTCCCTCTTTACATCTCCACGACTATAATTAGAATTTCTTTACTTGTTTTTTACGTTCGACACTTTCATTGGATTGACATGTCACCTTGTATTGTCAATATTCTCCTCATTTCGTCACGTCGTGTTAGAATTTTATATTTAGAATAGTATCACCATTGTAATACAAATTAGGTTAAGTTATATAAATATTGCTTGTAAATATTTTAATCTATTACCGAAACATGTTTACTTTTAAAAAATTTGTCGTTTATTTGAAGTGTATTTTAAGTCTTGTGCTTTTGAGATCATATAAAGATATATAACTTTTTCGATAACTCATTATGCACATGTGACGTCAAGATGTTTAGTTGCATATCAAATAAACTGAAATATCACAAGAACGAAGCAAGGAGACGAAAAACTTCAAAATATATTTGTCATCTTAAATGTTCTTTCAAATAAGACAAACTTAATTTATGTTTCATAGGCACTTTAAATTGTTACTATTAATTTGCAAAAAAACCTAATCATTGTTTTCTAATTTGTTACAAGATCTGAAAAGCTTCCGGCAAATCTCATTCAGGTTTGTTTTTCATTTTCTCTTTTATTATGTTCCATTTCTACTTTTAGTTTTTCTCCCGTTTCTTCTTCTTCTTCTTCTTCTTCTTCTTCTTCTTCTTCTTCTTCTTCTTCTTCTTCTTCTTCTTCTTCTTCTTCTTCTTCTTCTTCTTCTTCTTCTTCTTCTTCTTCTTCTTCTTCTTCTTCTTCTTCTTCTTCTTCCTCTTCTTCTTCTTCTTTCGTTTTCTTTTATTCCCTTTCGTTTTTTCTCGTTTTCCTTTTCTTTTCTTTTCTTTTCTTCTCTTTTCTTTTCTTTTCTTTTCTTTTCTTTTCTTTTCTTTTCTTTTCTTTTCTTTTCTTTTCTATTCTATTCTATTCTATTCTATTCTTTTCTTTTCTTTTCTCCTTGTTTTTTTTCTTGTTTTCTTTTGTTCCCTTCCTCTCCCATCTCTTCTCTTTCTTTTCTTCCTTTTTCATTTTTTCTATTTTTTGTCTCATAATCCTTTCCCAGGCGCAACGTGATTACTTTGGGGCACATACCTACGAACTTCTCTCAGCTCCTGGCAAGTTTGTGCACACCAATTGGACAGGACATGGTGGAGACGTCTCTTCAAGCACGTACAATGCTTGAAGCTTACTTCTTGTCATTTTTGCCTCAAAAGTCAACTATAAGTCAACTATAATTTGCTAAACAAAGAACTATAATTGTAGAACTTGTAATTTATAACCAACTAACAGCTGTTTAGGCAGCCAATCGTAGACTTGAATCCTTATATTAAAGTTGAAATGTATCACTAAAACAAAAGTTTAATTCGTTGGATTTGTCCTGCGTATTGTTGTTTTGTGTGTGCATATGTTTGTTTGTTAAGTTTATTTGTCTACAACCTGTTTTTCCTTCCTTCTTCCCTTCCTTCCTTCCTTCCTTCCTTCCTTCCTTCCTTCCTTCCTTCCTTCCTTCCTTCCTTCCTTCCTTCCTTCCTTCCTTCCTTCCTTCCTTCCTTCCTTCCTTCCTTCTTTCCTTCTTTCCTTCCTTCCTTCCTTCCTTCCTTCCTCCCTTCCTTCCTTCCTTCCTTCCTCCCTTCCTCCCTCCCTCCCTACCTCCCTCCCTCCCTCCCTCCCTCCCTCCCTTCCTCCCTCTCCCTCCCTCCCTCCCTCCCTCCTTCCCTTCCTTCCTTCCTTCCTTCCTTCCTTCCTTCCTTCCTTCCTTCCTTCCTTCCTTCCTTCCTTCCTTCCTTCCTTCCTTCCTTCCTTCCTTCCTTCCTTCCTTCCTTCCTTCCTTCCTTCCTTCCTTCCTTCCTTCCTTCCTTCCCCTTCCTTCCTTCCTTCCTTCCTTCCTTCCTTCCTTCCTTCCTTCCTTCCTTCCTTCCTTCCTTCTTTCCTTCCTTCCTTCCTTCCTCCCTTCCTCCCTTCCTCCCTCCCTCCCTCCCTCCCTCCCTCCCTCCCTCCCTCCCTCCCTCCCTCCCTCCCTCCCTCCCTCCCTCCCTCCCTTCCTCCCTCCCTTCCTCCCTTCTCCCCCCCTTCCTCCCTTCCTCCCTCCCTCCCTCCCTCCCTCCCTCCCTCCCTCCCTCCCTCCCTCCCTCCCTCCCTCCCTCCCTCCCTCCCTCCCTCCCTCCCTTCCCTTCCTTCCTTCCTTCCTTCCTTCCTTCCTTCCTTCCTTCCTTCCTTCCTTCCTTCCTTCCTTCCTTCCTTCCTTCCTTCCTTCCTTCCTTCCTTCCTTCCTTCCTTCCTTCCTTCCTTCCTTCCTTCCCTCCCTCCCTCCCTCCCTCCCTCCCTCCCTCCCTCCCTCCCTCCCTCCCTCCCTCCCTCCCTCCCTCCCTCCCTCCCTCCCTCCCTCCCTCCCTCCCTCCCTCCCTCCCTCCCTCCCTCCCTCCCTCCCTCCCTCCCTCCCTCCCTCCCTCCCTCCCTCCCTCCCTTCTTCCCTTCTTCCCTTAATTCCTTTTCTTTCCTTTTTTTCCTTTCATCTATACAAAGTTCTACAAATCTCGGAAAGGTCAAAACTGACTTCCGCCGGAAGTGTTTCAGACTCCTACCTAATTACCCCAGTTATCCCTCCGTGTCCCTGGTGTCCGCCATCTTGTGTAGTTAAACATTTATAAACAAGGCTACAAAGGTTCGAGAATAATCATTTATAATTCGCTCAGATCTTCATCTCTTGTGATCATTTCATGGCAGTTCTTTAATTCTACTAACCATGGAGCGAGCGCAGAAGATCATGGATGGTTTCAAACTGTATCCTTTCACAAATCAAAGATTTTACAACACAACAAAAGTGCTTGAGTTTGGGACGCTCTTGTGTAACCAAGGTAGTGAAGTGAAGAGACCGTGAAAGCGTGCTTGGATCATAGCGCTTTTCTGTCCTTTCTTAGCTTTCTTAACTGTTTGAAATCACAAGAATAGTTTCCATGAAGTGATTTGAATAAAATGGGGTACCTAGGAATGTATTTTTAGTTATTTTTCTTGCGATCTAAAAATATTAAAGAAAGCGCTGATTTATAAATAGTGACTCCATTGCTTTCTATTCAAAAACGACAAGATGTTTAAATATTATTGATTGATCAATAGTTTACATATTCATATTAATTAAAGCTGTTCAGCATTTAGTCTGCTTTATCCTCAATAGACCTCTTACATTAAACTATTTCTTTATTTATTAATACGATTTTGGAATAATTGAAGCTTTTTGAATTCACTTGGTTCTATTTTGCATGTATACAACCAGCTTCGGATTTCTTTGAACTTTAATAATTGACGCGTATATTTTACGACACTTCATGTTTACTGCTACATTTTAATATTGCTGGGAATTTCGCTTTAAAATCTAAATCATTCTCTATTTTAAGAGTGCAGTTTGTACTTGGCTGTTAATTTTGCTTGATAAATTCTCTAGCTATTGTGGCTTGGTTGCCTGCCCCAAAGAAAACCCCTTATAACCTTACCGTAGTTAGTATTTGGGTTTATATATATATATATATATATATATATATATATATATATATGTAACAGTATAGTTCAATGTACAGACACATGTTTTGCTGTACTGCAGCTGAACAGCTTATCAGTGTAATACAGCTCATTATTAATGCTATATATATATATATATATATATATATATATATATATATATATATATATATATATATATATGTTATATATATATATATTACTCTGCATGAAACTGACAGTTGTGACACTCAACATTTTGAGGTAAGCCCACTTAAACTATACTATATTCACTTTACCTTTATGGTATTGAGCACTTTCCAACATTCCGTGAACAAAATCACACATGCTCATTTATATATATATATATATATATATATATATATATATATATATATATATATATATATATATATATATATATATATATATATATATATATATATATATATATACTGTAATATATCAACAACAAATGATTCATCGGGGGATTGAGTGTTTGGATTCCCCTGATGAAACATGATATACAAATTAGTTTTTGTTTTGTTGTTTTGCTTAACAAGTTTTTCTCAGAAATTGGATTAACTTCAGGGATGCTGAAAATGGTAAAATAATATGGCAGGGAAGTGAAGATTTGTAAGTACCATACATTTTACACTGTAATTTATTATTAGACCACATGTATACTGCAGAACATAGAATATATTTTTTTTAAAAAAGGGTAAATGGTCCAGGGTGGGATGTTGTATAGCCACCCCAAATGCTGAATTTTCTAAGTTTCTCAAATGCCACTTTCCAGTAATTTTATCTTTTTAAGTTGTTCATGCTTTGTTTTGTTTTTCATTTTTTACAGATCATCACCAGAAACTGAACATGAAGGTAGTACAGTAACTTGTACATCATCAACAACAGCAGCAGCAACAACAACAACAACGTCAACAGCAATAATAACAACAACAAAAACAGCAGCAACAACAGCAACAACAACAACAACACCAACAACATTGAACAACATCGGCAGCAGCAACAGCAGCAACAACAGCAGCAGCAACAGCAGCAGCAACACCACCACCACCACTACCACCACCGACAACAACAACAGCAGCAGCAACACCACCACCACCACTGACAACAACAACAACAACAGCAACAACAACAATAACAACAACACCAATAACAACACCAACAACATTGAACAACATCAGCAGCAACAACAGCAGCAACAACAACACCACCAACACCAACAATAACAACAGCAATAACAACAACAATAACAATAAAACAACAACAGCAATAGCAATAACAACAACAGCAACAACAACAACAGCAGCAACAACATCAACACCACCGACAACAACAACAAACAGTAACAATAACAGCAGCAACAATAACAACAACAACAACAACAACAACAAGACATTTGGATTTATAGTCAAAACACATCAAACCCTTCCTAATTTTATCTAATTTTTTTATGCAGAATTGAAATTAATAATCACTATCAGTATCCAATGCAACAGTCTACATTACTAAGCTGGACATTCCACCATTGTTCTTTTATCTAGCTCGTGTACCAAAAAAGATATTAAGATGTAAAGCAGTTTCAAGAGAGATTAACTTCTCTTCTGGTGAAGAAATGAAGAAATTTAGACTGGAACAAAGAGTTTTGTTTAAAGGAAAATGTCTAGAAGGTAAATATTTGAAGGAAGTGGGATTTTTCTAGAAATGGATATGGGTTATAAAGCTTTTATTTTTCATACATAGTGTTTGATTTTTTAGAATGGTTTTTTGACTTTGGTTTTGTAATTCCCTCATCAACAAACACTTGGCAATCATTAATCGAAGCAGCACCTGAAGATCAGATGATGCCTTCTTCTGTCCTCAAGTATGTACTGGGGTTTTGATGAATTCATCTTGTTTGCAGTTTATTTTTTTTTTAAGAATTTCAATCATGTTGTTTAACGACCCATTGCAGTCTAGAATGTCTGAGGGTTCTCTCTATGACAAGCAAAATTGTCTGGTGTTAGACAAAGTAAAATTATTTTAACCTATAGCTGCCTAGAATGTCTGAGGGTTCTCTCTTTGATGAGTAAAATCATGTGGCATTAGACAGAATAAAACAATAAAGAGGTTGTTTTTGGTCAGCTAAGGCAGGAATGGGTTAACAAATGTGTTTTTTTTCATAATTGTAATTTGTCTATACAGTACATGTTTTTGTACTAATATACAGTTCACTTAAATTCTCTTTCTCCAATAAAACTTTTTTCATTTTGTGTTTTAGTGGTAATGTTGTTATCGAGACAAAGTTTTTTGATGGAAATCTATTGGTCAGCACTTCAAAAGTACGAATATTCTACATCTGATGATACTGCTGAAGAACTGCCTCCATGTTGTAAAAAAATGCTTGCTTTTCAGATTATTAGTACTACATTAATTTCACATTTAAGTTAGTAGTTTTTAGTAGATTGAATGGGAATTTCCTAGCAATTTGAATGCGTATTTTTGAACTACAGTATAAACAGTACTGGTAGTTTGTAGTGTGTAATTCATTAATGACAAAACTCAAAAGACAATCTTTTGTTTGTTAATATCTCACAAACATGTAACTATTCCAATGAGTTTTAGGTTGCTTTTGAGTTTTGATAGAAATGTTCAGAAGTTCATTCTGAGGTTCACAAGTTTGTATTGAACTAGGCATTTGATTGGCTACTAGCAACAAAGAAGCCAATCAAATGCGAAGGTCAAATGAACTTGTGAGCTGCTAAACATTTCCATCAAAAGTGCAACCTCAAACTGACTAATTTAAATGAGGTTGTTGAGTTCATTAGACAAGCTGTGATTAGCCTGCACCACGGATATCCAAATCCTTGGTTCGTACGAACTGGGGTTTGGACATTTGCAGTGCAGGCTAGCAGTGGTGAGCAATACTGTACTGTACAGATATGTGATGATTATCTTCAGTTGTTAGACAGTGTAGACTGTGGAAAATTAGTTAATATGCTTTATTTTATGCACAGTTTATTGATGGACAGATGATAATATATACAATAATACCAAAACTCTTGTAGCTTGACTAATATTTTTTTATTATTATAAGAAGTAATACCATGACATGAAGGATGTTAACCCAGTATCGGCCGGGGGGGGGGGGGGGGGAAATTACTGAATATGACCGGGGGGAGGTAATTTTTCACAAAAATCCTAATTTCAGATTATCCTTCTATCATCGTCATTATCCCCTAGTGTCCCGCAACAATGGCGGCCAACTCAAGTTATTGAGTGAATGAACTTTAAATTTCACTTCAAAATATTTGGTGAAAAAACGGATTTCAATATGCACAAATACAAGAAAACATTAAAGACGTAACATTTGAATGTTGTAGCCATGTTTCAAGGATGGAAGAAGTCAGGTATTTACAATAAATACGAAATAATTTTACATAAAATTAATATATACTGTACATACGTTTTATATTATGCGGCATAATCTTTGAATTTAGCACTTCATAGTTTTAGGTTTTCACTTTCTCTTTGTGCACACAAGAGGATATGACATTATTAAGGATGATTACACTTTCATTTTCTATATTATAAGAATGAAGCAAACATGTTTTGTAGAACTTGTGTATGAAATGAAATGTGAAATCTCTTATTTTTTTGGTTTTTAATATCAGCTTTGCGGTAAAAAAGAGAACAATTGTGATATTGGTTTTTAGTATTTTAAATCTTAAACATGGTTCTTGTCGTTTAACTGGTGAATCTTTGGGCTTTTGGTTGAAGACAAAGCTGCATTCAACAACTTGTATTTGCAACAATTATAATATGGTCGTGGTGTTGGTGTGTCCAGAACATGAACAAAAATGCAAGCGTGATTTCTTCCTTCACTGACATTGAGAAGATCAGAAGCTAGAAAGAAGAGTTTCAACTTTTATTTTTCTGTATTAAAGAACAATGAACTACTGTACATGTAGCAACGAAGAAATCCAAACAGACTTGATGAATGTACAGTATTATATTGTATTTATTTTGATACAACTGCAGTTACACCTGGTTTCTAAAAGATCATCACATTATTAATCAAATCATCCTCATCACCTGAATCCATCCAATCCGATTGGGTGATTTGAGATATCTTTAGACTGTCTGATTGGAGAGATTTGGGTAATTGGGGTGATTGAGGTGATCAAGATGACACTGTATCAGGTGGACACTGTATCATTATACTCAGACTGTGGCTCTACCCCACGTTGAAAATTCTGAGATTCTGAGAAAGTCAGGCAGTGGCAGACAAGCAGGCTTCGAAACAAGTGCCGGTCACTGACCGGTAAAATTTTACAGTTTGACCGGCAAATACCATCGCTTGGTGGACATGCATGACCGGTGAATTTTTTAATCCAAGTGAGAGCGAATGTGTCAAATTGTAATACGATATGTTGGTGTTGTGGCGTTGTGCCTAAAGCGTGGTTAAACAATGTTCATATACAAATATAATTCATAATCTATATTATAATACCTTTATCTGTCTGTGTGTGCATGTTTGTTTGTCTCACCGTCGTTACCTAAAAACTCGAAAACAGTTACGCCGTTGGCCCGTTGTATATTATTGTTTCTAAACTCACGAGTCAAGCGAACAACGAGCGCAAATTAACTAAAAATGACCTGTAAAAATTCCGCTGTGACCGGCAAATTTATTGAGCTGCCGGTCATAGTGACCGGTATACGTTTCAAATTTATTTCGAAGCCTGCAGACAAGTGGTGTCCAATATTTACTGCAAAATTTTCCTTTAGGGAATGCTCATATAAGAATTCAAAGAATGAAAGGGAAACTGGTGGAAGAACTGGCTAAAACTGTGAAAGAGGTATAAAGTATTGCAAACATTTCTCTCTGACAAAGAGCCTTCTTTGAAACGTCAGACTTTTACGTTCTACATGTAGCATACTAAGTAGAGGGAGGGAGGGAGGTAGGGAGGGTGGGGGGAGGAGGGAGGGAGAGAGAGAGAGACAGAGAGAGAGAGGGAGGGAGGGAGGGAGGGAGAGAGAGAGAGAGGGAGGGAGGCAGGCAGGGAGGGAGGGTGGCAGGCAAGTAGGGATGCAGAGAGGGAGGCAGGCAGGCAGGCATGGAGGGAGGGAGGGAAGGAGGGAGGCAGGGAGGGAGGGAGTCCGGGAGGGAAGGAGGGAGGGAAGGAAGGAAGGAAGGAAGGAAGGAAGGAAGGAAGGAAGGAAGGAAGGAAGGAAGGAGGGAGGGAGGGAGGGAGGGAGGGAGGGAAGGGAGGGAGGGAGGGAGAAAGGAGGGAAAGAAAGCAGTATATCCAACCTTATTATATTTTGATAAAATATTACATGCAGTTAATACTGTACATAGTGAATGAGTTAAGTAACACAGTACATGTATTAGTCATGTAATTATATTAAATTATTTTTTAGTTACAAAAACATGTTCTAAATGGTGGTTTTGACATTTCAAGGTAAAGTACCAAATGATTGGTATTTATAAATTATTAGATGTTCTGCACTGTCTGTAAGTTTATGTATAGGTTATTTTGAGGCCACAAGGGGATATATGATTTATTCACTGAGGGCATGCCCGAGGTGAATAAACACATATCCCTGAGGGGCCTCAAAATAACGTACTTTCACATTGCGAGGTTGACAGGATTTCATAAGATAAGGAATGGTGTGGGGGATATTAGACAGGAAGATTAGAGGAGAATATTATAGCGAGGAATGGTGGACGGGCATATTATGATATTAGAGCCTTAGAGGGGAATATAGAGCCTTAGAGGGGAATGTTAATCTATTGTCTTGCCAGGGGCTATTGAATATATTGCCCTAAAAGAACAAAGGAAACCGAGGCATGTGAAAAATAAATGTTAACCAAATATTGTTAGCTGTGCACTATTACTACAGTATTATAATATATAATTGTAACACTATTTAATTGTAATATTTATAGGAATGATGAGTCTGCACTGCACTTGACATTTGTATTAGAAGCTGTTTTTCTGCATGGTCACCAAGCCTCTGCTTCGGTAAATTACTGACAATTTATTTGACAGTGTAGTGTAGTGATATATGCCAATATCAACAGCAGGAATAATTATTTTATTTTATTATGGTTGCTTATAGGCATCAGGAATATTTAGCAAATCCTCTTCTTCTGGTGTTCTACCATCCCCAGTGAGTATTAATTAGGAAAAAAATATATATACCCGGGTTTCTGGTTTCATGCTGAAAAAAATTAGGTAGGGTAGGTCAGATTTTTTTTGTGTTTTTTTTTTCAAACATTGCATGGACGAACAATAGGTTTTACCAAACTACAAAACCCATGTTGATTCAATGTAGTCTCATCTTTATAATTTTGATTATATATACTGCACATATTAATTTACAGACATTTATAAGCTGTGTTTGCTATCCCAGGATGCAAATCAAGCTGTAACTCAAACTAGGTAGGGTTGGGAAAATGGAAACCCAGGTACTGTATATTTTTTTTGGCCTTAACTGACTCCATGGCTGCCTTCATGTGTAGTGTTATTATATGCAGTATTATACCATAGATGTAATTATAATCATTGCGTATATGATTGGCTACCTGCATGCTCCATATGTCGATGGAGCACAGTAATTTCAAACGTATTGAGAAACTCATTTTTAATGTACTGTATAATAAACGAGCAGGAGTGTTTTATCAGATATAAAGATACGAGGCGAAGCCGAGTGTTTTTATATCTGATAAAACACAAACTGCGAGTTTATTATATGGCTTCAAAAACGAACCACTTGCTAAGTTGATTGGCGTAGTTATTTGAAAAATAACCTTGTCTAAGCCGAGAAAATCAAAGCTAAAGTTTATGTAAATCAGGAGAAATCTTTATCACATATAAAGATACGATATGGTCATGATTTTCTTTTGTGTTTTCCTCATGAATTATTAATGAGTTTTTGAAGAGTGAAATAAATATAATTGTTTTCCATTGTTTTGTGTCTGATTCTCTCTCGGCTACGCCTCGACCAAATCTTACGCTTTTTTTCATGCTCTCCAAACTTCCCGCGTGTATTCATAACTCAATGGAGCATAGCAAACCATGAACCATTTCATAATTTTAGCAGAATAATTTATGTATTGTACAACAATAACTACATTGTATTCACATGAAATACATTACAGACTATAACTCCTATTTATTGTAGTTCCTTTTCAACCTTACAGCTAAAATATATTTTGATACTGTTAGGGCTCAAAATAACAGCTGGTCATCGGTCAATGACCAGCCAAATTTTTAATGTGACTGGTCAAATTTGTATAATGCCGGTCATTTTGACCGGTAATATTAATTTAACTTGCAATTAATTTTATTACTTCCATTTGAAGGAACTTAAAATGATTGTTGTTGTGCTGTTGTAGACCCGTTTCATAATGTCTGATATATATTGAAGTGAACTATGCATGCATTTCCTTTTTGTGACAAACTTTCATATCAGGACTACATACTGTAGCTTAATAATTATATGTATAGCGCGTAGAATATACTTTACATGTTTGTGTTGTGTTGTATTGTGTTTGTTTGTTTGTTTGTTTGTTTGTTTGTTTTTGTTTGTGAATTTTTGTTTTTGGCATCTTAAATTTGACCAGTCACAAATCACCTTTGACCATTTTGAGCCCTGTACTGTATGTAAGAAATGCATCATAATTGTAATATCCTACCTGACAGTGTATTGACAAGCTAGTTCTATAGTTTCCTATTTTTAAATAGTTGGTGTTTAAAAATGTATCTTCAATTGTAATTGTTTTTAGGATTTTTGGAATATTTTGCATCCATTTACACACAAAGATGTTCTTCATCAACTTTCTCATTTGTCTCATATCACAACACTGGTTGGAAAGTGTCGTGTAAGTTACCGGCACATAACCAATTGTTAAATAATAATATTTATTTTTTATTTATGAATTAATTCTTTGAACGTTTTCATGGTGATAAAGTAAATAAGTTTTGTGGAAACACCACATAAAATATTTCTTTGCTAAGCTTTCGGCCTGTTGACTCAGGCCTTCATCAGAGCAATGACAACAAGTTGTTGGCTCACGTCATTTATAAATTAGGCAACTGATCAATTAAATCACGTAAGAATACAATGGTGTATCACGTTAATTTTATTAATTAGAAAACAAAATCAAGAATGTTCTTCGAATAGGGCACATCACGTGCTATTTAATGGCTGTCCCTCGTGAGAAATAGTGTGATGTTTTGCGATCTCGATGGATTCTCTTGTTCTTCATGTGAAGTATTGCTTGTCAACAGGCCGAAAGCTTAGCAAAGAAATATTTTACGTGGTGTTTCCACAAAACTAATTTATATTTATGAATTGTTAATAATTTCTGAATGTTAGGCATGGTTGAGATTAGCATTGAATGATGGCTTGATGGAAAGTTATTTACAAGCAATTCTTTCAGACAGGAAAAAGATTAGGTGAGATAATTTTATTTTATTGAATATTTTGTGACAACAATTATAAACTGTAATTATTATTTTACTCACAAAAATAAAATTTATTAAGAAAACATGTTTAGTAATTTATTCCCAATTTTTGTTTTTTATTAGTAATCAATATTCTCCAAAGGCATTTCTGAGAGATGATGAAGCCACATCAATTTTGATGAATCATTTTCTAGGTAGAAATAACTAACTTATTAATTTTTTGCCTATATATTACAATTATAATTATATGGAACGAATTACTTCTGGTAAATTAAATCACACACTGTGATTGGTTGCTGATGTGGCAAGATTTCTCTGTAATGCCCATGGGCATTATGAAAATTGTTAATGCCCTACGACTGGAAATGAACAAAAAAAAATCCTAATACTGTATTAGAAAGTAATTGCTGCAAACTGTCGAAAATAAATAAAATAAATAAAACAGTACTGTGCTTTATAACCTTGACGGTTCAGTCTTTATGGTGAAATATCAAACCTTGGCTTTGAACGTATTAACCTCACTATCACTCGGTCAAGACAGCAAGACCTCAGTTTGAATTGATATTTTACTGTAAAGACTTCACTCTCAGTTATTAAGTACTGTAGTTAATAATACTGTATACTCTGAAAATTTTCCTAGTCACATAATTGTTTTGGAAATTGAATCTTCAACTCAATCTTGTATTAAAATTGTTTAATTAAAATAATTTGTAAACTAATTAGAAATTTGGATCTATTTATTTCAAGGTCTACTTGAATTGAATTTTGATCTAAATTATAATACTCCGAGCTTAAATCTATGGACTGTGGTTCCTCTGCAACTGGCAGGGATCTGGGAATCAGCTCCAAGTGCAACTATATCAATGCACTCAACAGGTTGGTTGTCTGTCTGTCTGTCTGTCTGTCTGTCTGTCTGTCTGTCTGTCTGTCTGTCTGTCTGTCTGTCTGTCTGCCTGCCTGCCTGCCTGCCTGCCTGCCTGCCTGCCTGCCTGCCTGCCTGCCTGCCTGCCTGCCTGCCTGCCTGCCTGCCTGCCTGCCTGCCTGCCTGCCTGCCTGCCTGCCTGCCTGCCTGCCTGCCTGCCTGCCTGCCTGCCTGCCTGCCTGCCTGCCTGTCTGTCTGTCTGTCTGTCTGTCTGTCTGTCTGTCTGTCTGTCTGTCTGTTAATCTGGACATTTTCTTTGAGAAAATATCAAACACTATAAAAACATTAGATCTAAAAGATATGGAAATCTTTCTATTAGGAGACTTAAATTGTGATTTACTTTGCACGCGAAATTACCGTGCAACTTCACTCTTAAAATCATTCTCCGAGGTATACCAACTAGAACAACTTATTAACGAGCCAACTCGGTGTACCCAAAATACTAAGACTTTGATTGATGTTATTTATACCAACCGTCCAAATAGAGTTGTTGCATCGGGAGTGTTACACTTGGGTATAAGTGACCATAGTCTGATATACACAATAAGAAAGATATCTATTCCGAATAAGACTTCACACAAACGTATTAACATTCGAAACTTTAAGAAATTTAATGCTAATCTCTTTAGAAACGACTTACGTAATATTCCATGGGAAAATATTGATGAAATAGAAGATATTAACGACCGATGGGATTTATGGAAAGGAATGTTTTTATCAGTAGTTGATAAACATGCCCCGTACAAAACTAAACGGATAAGAAACAAAAAGAGTCCTTGGATGACTCCTGACATTAAGAAACTCTTAATAGAACGGGACAAACTAAAACATTTAGCTGTTAAAACAAATAACAATGAAGACTGGAGAAGTTATAAAAAAGCAAGAAATGATTGTAATGCTAAGATAAAGAAAATTAAAACCAATTATTATCAACATCTTTTCAAAACGATTTCGGGAAACTCAAAAGAAACTTGGAACTCGATAAATGAATTGATGTCTCGAAAATCAAAATCCGACACCATTTCCTGCCTAAAATATGAAACTAAGACTATTTCTAATCCAGCGGAAATATCTGAAATTTTTAATAAGCACTTTTCAGAAATTGGTAAAAAACTATCAGAAACACAAACACCAGCAGAAAAATCTTACCAGGATTATTTACAACCAGTTTCATCAACGTTTAATCTAAGTCCAACGACACCGAGTACGATTTTTAAACTATTAACCTTAATACCAGTAAATAAAGGAGCTGGCCTCGATAAAATTCCTGGTAAATTATTAAAAGAAGCTGCATATATCATTTCAGGATCACTCTGTAATTTATTTAATTATTCTATACATACTAGTGTGTTTCCTGATGATTGGAAATTAGCAAGGGTCACACCAATTTATAAAAATGAAACCAAAGAAAATGTAAATAATTATAGACCAATTTCTGTTTTAAGTTGCATATCAAAAATTTTTGAACGCATTATTTACGACCAACTGCACACATACTTAAACGAGAATAACTTACTCTCCAGTTGTCAATCGGGCTTTAGGCCACTTCATTCCACGAGTGTGGCTCTCCTAGATGCGACAACTGAATGGCTTAAAAATATGGACCAAGGACGTCTTAACTCGGTAGTATTTTTAGACTTAGCCAAAGCATTTGATACCGTAAACTATGATATTCTGCTTGATAAATTATGGTATTATGGAATAAGTCCACAGTCTTTGACTTGGTTTAAATCATATCTGTGCAATCGTTTTCAAATATGTAAAGTTAATGGTTGTCTATCAAGCAGTCGCGTAATTAAGTGTGGCGTTCCACAAGGCTCTATCCTTGGTCCATTAATGTTTCTTGTATATATTAATGATCTACCGCGTTGTATGCAACATTCCACTGTTCGAATGTATGCTGATGATACAAATATCACAACAACCGGAGCATCACTACAAGAAATAGCTTATCTTGCCAACCAAGATCTAAAAAATGTTAATGAATGGTTGAAGGCAAACAAGCTTAATATTAATGCCACAAAAACAGAGCACATGTTTATTGGATCTGACCATAGTCTTGCCAAAATTAGAAATATTCCTTATTTATTTTTGGATGGAAAACCTATAAACCGAGTTAGGGTTACCAAATCGTTAGGAGTATATATAGACGAAAGGTTATCATGGATAGATCATATTGATCATCTTTCTAAAAAAATATGTGCTGCTATCTCTGGCCTTCGCCAAGTAAAACAGTTTGTTCCACTGGAAACATCGCAAACAATATATAAGTCGTTAATTCAACCATTATTTGACTATTGCGATGTAGTATGGGACAACATGCCAATTACAACTGCTACTAGATTACAAAAGTTGCAAAATCGGGCAGCACGAGTAATTACAAGCCAGGGCTATGAGGTCAGATCTAGTGAACTAATAGATCAATTGCACTGGAAAAGGCTATGCCATTCACGTGCTGAACACATGACAATAATGATGTATAAG
>OZ036006.1:7767215-7769715 GCA_964035015.1 Corallium rubrum
GAAAAGGTCTATTGCGATGTTAATGACATTATTTTTGAACCAGGTGACCGTATGAGTTGTTGCTATTGCTGGCTATTGTGATCAATTTATGAATAGAGCGTTTTCACTCACGTGATCGGTGGCCCATTGGGGTGGTGAAACAATACGAAATATTTGAATAAGAAAGAGCTAATTCCCATACCGTACACCAATATGGCCGCCGTGACGTAAGATGAAAACGCTCTATATGCAGGTCCGCCGAGAGAAATTGTGGGGCCCGTAGCAAATTATCGATTTGGGGCCCCTGATGACGACACATGGGTCGATTTGGTGGGCCCTGATGACGTCACACGTCATAGGGTCGTGTCTACGTGTTCTCAATTGGTCCCCTGGGGGCCCTTCTCAAATGGGGGCCCGGGGCAACTTGCCCCCTAGCTTCGACCCCCTCTAGGCGGCCCTTTGAATATGTCCGTTAATTTTTTAATTTTTGTTCTAGGATGGGTTTGTTGAAGTGGAGCAACTTTATTCTAAAGGTGATTTTATAATCATCATGTACTGTCCCCCCTATCTCTTTTCTCATATATAGAAAATCTTAACGGTGGTGAACTGCTGATATTTTAGAGAACGAAATACTGACGTTTTAAGTCAAAGTTCTTCATCAGAGTAAATCATGGAGTAATATAAAAGTAGAGTGCTGTGTAGGCAGTGTGTTACGATGTATAGAAAATCTTAAAGATGGTGAACTGCTGAGATTTTAGAGAACGAAATACTGACGTTTTAAGTCAAAGTTCTTCATCAGAGTAAATCATGGAGTAATATAAAAGTAAAGTGCAGTGTGTAGACAGTGTGTTACGATGTATAGAAAATCTTAAAGATGGTGAACTGCTGAGATTTTAGAGAACGAAATACTGACGTTTTAAACCAAAGTGGTTCAGAGTAAATCATGGAGTAATATAAAAGTAGAGTGTTGTGTGTAGACAGTGTGTTACGATGTATAGAAAATCTTAAAGGTGGTGAACTCCTGAGATTTTAGAGAAAGAAATACTGACGTTTGAAGCCAAAGTCCTTCATCAGAGTAAATCATGGAGTAATATAAAAGTAGAGTGTTGTGTAGGCAGTGTGTTACGATGTATAGAAAATCTTAAAGATGGTAAACTGCTGATATTTTAGAGAACGAAATACTGTCGTTTTAAGCCAAAGTCCTTCATCAGAGTAAATCATGGAGTAATATAAAAGTAGAGTGTTGTGTAGCCAGTGTGTTACGATGTATAGAAAATCTTAAAGATGGTAAACTGCTGATATTTTAGAGAACGAAATACTGTCGTTTTAAGCCAAAGTCCTTCATCAGAGTAAATCATGGAGTAATATAAAAGTAGAGTGCTGTGCAGGCAGTGTGTTGTGATGTATAGAAAATCTTAAAGGTGGTGAACTGCTGAGATTTTAGAGAATGAAATACTGACGTTTCAAGCCAAAGTCTTTCATGTTTCATCCCTTGACACTTATCTTGTTTATTTTTTTTCAGAGGCATTCATTCAGGAAAAATCGTCTGGGTTTGAGGTAGAGCATTTATTAAATCCAGAAATATTATTTAAAACTATTGTGTTTTAGTGGGTAGAAATTAAAAACATGAATCGTTTTTCTTTTAGATTATAGCGGATTCTTCTACTTCTGAAGATGGATATTTTCACGAAGTATGATAGAGCTAGTTTTCATTTATTTGTAAACGACTGCCAATCACTGCTATCACCATCACCATCACCACTGTCATCACGATCACTATCACCATCACGATCATCACCACCACCACCATCACCACCACCATCACCACCACCATCACCACCACCATCACCACCACTACCACCACCATCACCACCACTACCACCACCATCACCACCGCCAAAACACTACCATTCTCACCATCACCACCACCATCACCACCACCATCACCACCACCACCACCATCACCACTACCATCATCACCAAAACACTACCATTCTCACCATCCCCATCACCACCATGACCATCATCACCACCACCATCACCACTACCATCACCACCACCACCATCGCTACCATTCTCACCATCACTACCACAACACTACCATTCTCACCATCACTACCACCACCACCACCACCACCATCACTACCACCACGACCATCATCTACCACCACCACCATCACCACTACCATCACCACCATTCTCACCATCACTACCACTACCACCATCATCACCACCACCATCACCCCCATCATCACCCCCATCATCACCATCACAACACTACCATTCTCACCATCACTACCACCACCACCACCACCACGACCATCACCACCACCATCACTACCACCACCACCGTTGCTACTATCACTACCTCAACACTACCATTCTCACCATCACCACTACCACCATCACCACCACCATCACCACCATCACCACTACCACCATCACTACCACCATCACCACCATCACCACTACCACCATCACTACAACCATCACCACTACCATCATCACTACCACCATCACT
>OZ036006.1:7772215-7802215 GCA_964035015.1 Corallium rubrum
TACCACCACACCATCACCATTACCATCATCACCATCATCATCACAATCACCACCATCATCACCATCATTACCATCACCACCATCATCATCACAATCACCACCATCATCACCATCATCACCATTACCATCATCACCATCATCACCACCATCATCACCATCATCACCATCATCACCATCATCACCATCATCACCATTATCACTATCATCACTATCAGCCTCACAATCACCACCATCACCACCATCATCACCATCATCACCATTATCACCATTACCATCGTCACCATCATCATCACAATCACCACCATCACCACCATCACCACCATCATCACCATCACAATCACCATCACCATCACCACCATCATTATCATCATCACCACTATTACCATCATACAACACCACTATTACTCTTGTTTTTTTGCAGCATTTACGGATTCAGCTGCGACATTTAAAAGGTTACATAATGACTTGTAGAAACACAATGATAGCTGAGGATGTCAAACGTAGGTATGTATGTTACTAGTAATTACCAATCTGCCTACACTTTTGGAAGGGCCGCGGGAAGCAATCCGCGAGTGTTTGATGGTGTTAAGGTTCAGTAGAAATTTGCAGGAGTGCGTCAATACTTAGTGGGGTTTGCAGGATTGGGTTCGGCGAGGTGTGCGAATGTTCCGTGTGGTGTGCGCAATCTGTCATGTGGTGTGCGTAATGCTCCGTGCGGTGTGCGCAATGTTTCGTGTGGTGTGCGCAGTGTTCCGTGCGGTGCGCGCAATCTTTCATGTGGTGTGCGCAGTGTTCCGTGCGGTGTGCGCAATCTTTCGTGTGCTGTGCGTAATGCTCCATGCAGTGTGCGCAGTGTTCCGTGCGGTGTGCGCAATTTTCCGTGCGGTGTGCACATTGTGTCTTGGGGTGTGCGTGTGGATCGAAAGAGATTGCGAACTACTGGATAAGGAGTTAAGTCTTTATTGTATTCTTGTGATGTCTGTATAGGATGTGGCCTAGAGAATATCTTTGGGATGATATGCATCAGTATTCTCTTTTGGTAAGTCTATTTTTTTTCCAATACTACAGGTATAGGTTGCCTACCTTGGAATAACTTACTTCTTTCGTCTTATTTTCAGGATTTGATTCAAGTCAACTCAGGTCAACTGCAACATCATTTAAAAAAGATTATTTCGTTTTGCAAGAAACATGTTTATAGTTGTGAGGTGCGAACACTAAATTTGTCGTTCTTGAGTTTTGGGAATTTTTTTTAAAAAATAGTTGGTGGTGGTGATGGCGGTGGGTTATGACATTTCTGGGTGATAGTATTGATTGGTGGATAGTGATTGTGGTGTGGTGGTGGTGATGATGGTGGTGGTGATGATAGTGGTGGATGATGGTGATGATGGTGGTAGTGGTGATGGTAATATTGGTGGTGGTGGTGGTGGGGATGGTGGTGGTTGTGATGGTGATTGTGATGGTGGTGATGATAGTGGTAGATGATGATGGTGATTGTAGTGGATTATGGTTACCTTATGATTCTCTTTTCGTTTCTCCATTCTTCTCCAGGTATGCAGCCAGAAAGGTTTCATTTGTGAAATATGCAAAAGTAAAAAAATAGTCTATCCATTCGAAGTTAACCTCACGTCTCAGGTATATCTAGCAGCCTTATCTTAGCAAGTCTTTTATTTGTTTTGCCTTTCTATGCATGCATGAGTTTGGAAATTTAAAGCCTAGTCCATCTAACATCTTTTAACTGTTTTTCTTCTTCTAATATCTACAGTGTCCAAGGTGTAAAGCTTGTTTTCATAAGGTTTGTAAAACCGATCGTCAATGTCCGAGATGTATCCGACGACGTTCTCGCCGACGTTCTCCCGAGGTTTCCACGACTGGACACGAACCATCTAATCCTGCGTTAAATTCGATATTCTAGCAATGGTTGGTAATAGTGACGACGTACCATCCGCTCTCCTATCCAGTATATATATATATATATATATATATATATATATATATATATATATAATTAACAAATAGAAAATCGCTTGCGTGTCTCTGTACTGTGATACAAACACGAATGACGTGATTTCAACCGGAAAAAATGCCTAGTGGAAACACGAGGCGAAGCCGAGTGTTTTCACACATTTTTTCCGGTTGAAATTGCGTCATTCGTGTTTGTATCACAGTACAGAGTCACAAAAGCGATTTTCTATTTGTTTTATAAAATAACTAACCGTTTTACGAGGTAAAAAACCAAGGAGAAGCCACCAAAGTGACCGAGACTCAGCTGACGAATGATGGCGTAATCAAATAAATACGCCAGTGATTACGTGAGATTTAACCAAACAGAGCATGCGTTGTACAATATAAAATGAAAATGACGTCAAACGTGTCTCTGTACTCTGAGTGAAAATGGCTCTCGTCCAATCAGAGCGTGCGTAGCATACCTGTTATTTTATAATATATATATATATATATATATATATATATATATATATATATATATATATATATAGCTAACTACTAACCTGTGATATATTGTCTGTGTGATATTTCTTCTAATAGATATACACAGTATTTATTTTAATATGATTTAAAAGTTGAATGAATGAAGGTCAAGACTACTACATAAACTATGGGATAAATGGGGATAACCAAGGACAACCTGGAATTAACAGGGTTAACTAGGGATTAACAGTAGTAGGGATTAATATGATAATAGGGTGTCAACAGGGATAACTAGGGATGAACAGGGATGACTAGGAATCAATAGAGATAATATTGGGTCACAGGGATAACTAGGGATTAGCAGGGATAACTAGGGATTGACAGGAGTAACTAGAGATTAATAGAGATAATAGGGGTCAACAGGGATAACTAGGGTTTAACAGGGATAATTATTAGGAATTAACAGGAGTACCTAAGGATTAATAGAGATGATGGGGGTCAACATGGATAACTAGGGATTGACAAGGGTAATTGTGGATTGATATAGATAACTAGGGATTAACATAGATAGCTGGGGATGGACAGGGATAGCTAGGCGAGCAGAGTTGCTGTTAATATTATAAGTAATAACATGACTTGAGGGAAATTAGCGATTAAATTTCCCCGCCGCCGAGGGAAGATTTGTGAAAGTCCGAAGACGTATTTGCCCGCCCTCGTACCGCAGGCCCGAGGCAAAGGGGAAATTTAATCGCTCCGAAAAGTCGTGTTATTAGTTTGTAATATGATCGCCGAGGAAAACTTTGAGAATCTTACCGTCAGGAAATTTACAGGGTGATCAGAGAAGTTGCATCTAATTTTCCCGTGCATGTTGATGAGGGAAAATATATGCAAGCGGGAAATTTTGAAGAAGACAAAGGATTTCTTTGTCTTCTAATTTTCCCTCCTCAACATGCACGGGAAAATTAGAAGACAAAGGATAAATGTCCCTCTTGCATGAGCGATGAGGGAAATACGAGGTTTACATTCATGGTATTCTGCAGTAGCAACTGCACAGCCAATGAATATGAACGAATATTAAACTGAATAATATTCGTTCATATTCATGTTTTATTATTAATATTTATAAAACATGCTCCAGCGTCCAATCATCCTCTCTGCCAAAAATAGGTCATTTCCGGTTTCTATTTACATGTAAATATCACTGATATACAGCATACTTCCATAAAAGGACAGAAGATGAAAGATATATTTCACATGATGTCACGAAACAAAACCTTGCCAAATCGAAAAATTTCATGAATTGGACCCTCATGAAAAGATCCCAATCTTGTTTTGAAATCATCGTTAGCACCGGCTATTATTACACGGGGGGTCACACATGCTGGCAAGTTTCATTGAGAAGATCTGCTGCCCTTCTGACGCAAAATACACAATACTCAGGTAAGCAATTAAATGACTTCGTTCAAAATTAATTCATTTCATGTGATTCCCTAGCCTTTAATCTTTGAGCAATTGCACTTTCAAATCGAATATAGTTTAGTATTGCTATCTCTTCGTAGAAACCTCGGTCTTGATCGTATGGTTTCTCCAAGACGATAATACCTTTGGGTGGGTGGCTTATTTACGAGTGCTGCTTTAATACAGTGACGCCTGCTATATAATATCCCCAAATTATAATAATTTAAATAAAGCTCACAGTTCCCTCCGCGAACCTGCTTAAATAAATAATAAAATGCTGTAAAAGAATAGACAAATACGCAATAATGTCTTACAACCACTGTCAAATAAATATTCCTTC
The DNA here is from genome assembly GCA_964035015.1 of Corallium rubrum. NCBI lineage: Eukaryota > Metazoa > Cnidaria > Anthozoa > Scleralcyonacea > Coralliidae > Corallium > Corallium rubrum. The sequence continues at coordinate 7,776,441 of OZ036006.1, forward strand.
CTCGTTTAACATTGAATATTAAAGTATATTTCACGATGTGACGAGGTGTACGGCAAGCCTTTTCGTGATATTGCCACGTTTTAATTTAGAATACGAATTGTTATAAAAAAGCTTGTCAAAAGTGAGAGAACTAGCTTGTTTAAATCGAGTTCTGGGAATGAATAATCTCATTCAAAATGTTTATTTGCTCCAAAGTATTCCTACCCACCTTCAATATTTCTTTCGCTATCGTGTTCTGACATCTTGCATAATGCACAGCTGGCGAAATATTAAATGGAGCAATTTTTGCTGCTCTTTGACTCTAATTTCCTTTGTTTACATTTGTAATGTCGCAATTTCAGACTAACTGGTGTTATTAAATGTATCATTGTTCCAATCTTTTGTAGTGTATGATTTGTGGTATAAACAAATCGAATTACGTTGCCGTTGGCGTTGCTAGATCGGCTGGCATTTGTCTCTCCCTTTCGGCCTTCTCTTCTTGAGAGTTACATAAGCAGTATTTCAATGTTATAAATTTAGTGAGGAATAATTGAGCTATTTATTGCTGACTTTAGCGAGGTATTTGAAAGAAAGAAGCAGTTCAATGAACAAAATTTTTTTTATTGTTGTCATCTGGGAGGGGAGTATGGGGTGTGTGCAATACTTAACATGATCACCAGGTGTATTGTGGGTAAATTACTTTGGGGGGGGGGGGGGGGAGTGGCAGAATAAAGATGTACTATTGAGCCTCTGCCCTTGGCCCAAACAATAGTACATTGCTCTATAGACCAAAAAACTGGCATCTTATAAATAGACCATGTTCTTAGTAAGAAGAGTGGTTTATATACCAGGTTTGGGGGGCAAAAGAACCTCGACCTCCTAGGGCTGAGTTCAGGGGACATGCTACCCTGGAAAATTTTGGATTTCTAAGGTCTTTGAAATACTATTTTGTGCATTTTGAGGCAAGTATTTAAGAGTAATGATCTGAAAGCCTTAAATGACATAATTTTGTTAAAATTAAACTAGAACATAGATAGAATTGTACATGTCAGAATATCGTTAGATTTATTTATAAACAAGTTGTAAATGTAAAAACAAATTGGAGGCATTTTGTATAGACCTTAGTATTGTAATTTATAGCATATGCATACCTGCAATATATATATATATATATATATATATATATATATATATATATATATAACACATTACTCGTCTACTCACTTGGCCTTAAAACAATTATCTGTAACCCCAGCCCCAACTACAAATTTCTCCATGGATTAAAGCTTTCCATGAGAATGGTCTTGGAGACCATTATTGGGGGGTGATCACCCCCCTCATGCCCCCCCTCCCCCAGCTATGCCACTGCCTTCATTCAAACCACATTGAAAATGTTTACAACTATAAACCACTTTCATAATGGGTCATACAAATATTCTTTTATGTGCATCTAAATGAGCCTTTCTGACCTTGTTATGAAGAAAAAATTCTTTTGAATTGCAGAGACACACAAACGAGGTCAGAAAGGCTTATTAAGATTCACATAAAAGAATATTCTAATTAGTCGCTATTATGAAAGTGGTCTATACAATCTCTATTATGCAGCCATCTGGCTTTTGTTTTTTGTTTTCTTTTTGTTTATGTTTAATCTTATTTATTAGCTTATTGCTGTTTTGTGGTTCTTCCAAAAGTTCTTCATCAATGTTATAGATAATTCTTACAAACAATATTTTGTGCTTTAAAGCTAATAGAACCAAGTCAATTCAATAACACCAGCTCAATATATGTGATTTTATCTTCATGAAGCAGGTTGCTGGAACCTAGCTGTGACACAAAGGCACAACAAATACCAAAATTATGATTACCACACATGATTAAAAAAAAGGAAGAAGAAAGCTTACATTGTTAATTTACAAAGTTACAGTACATGAAAATATTTGAATTCAAACAGGTCTTTAATTAAATTGTTAAATATTGTCCTAGCAACCTTGATCTCTTGTTGAGAAAACCAGAAAAGTTTTATAAATTCTTCAAATTTAATAAGTCTAAAAATTATTAAAGTTCCTATGAAACGAAAATTAAGTTTGTCTTATTTGAAAGATTTCACTTAAAATGATAGAGTAACGTATTTTGCAGTTTTTCGTTTCCTTGCTTTGTTCTTGATATATTTCAGTTTGTTTGGTACGCAAATTAAACATTTTGAAGTCGCACTGCATAAAGAGTTATCGAAAAAGTTAGATATCTTTGCCATAATCACTTGAAGATCTACATGTTTGGTGTTGTGGGCGAAACATCCACATGGTTCATTCAAATGAATTTGGTTTGATAATAGAAAAGATATCTAACCTCCGATAACTCATTATGCACCTACGAACGTCAAAATATTTAATTTGCATATCAAACAAACTAAAATATCTCAAGAACGAAGCTCTCTTTACTCTATAATTGTAAGTGTTCTTTCAATAAGACAACTTTAATAAGGCGCTTTAAGCATCTGGTTTTTGCTTGTAAAAAAGAAAACTGTATAATTATCCCTTTATGGACTTTAAACAAAACTACAAATTAAACTTTTTAACTAAATGTATTTCAACAAGATGAATGGATGGAAATAAAATACACCATTTACAAACTGGAAATTCTAAATAATGTGACGGAAGACAGTGTAATTAAAAGCAAGTCTTTCTTAATCAGTAACAGGAGGTCTAGCAGGTAAATATATTAGATTTAGCTTAGTTGCATACTCAGTGGAAAATGTGTCAAGTAAAAGATAATTAAAAGCGTGTTGATCTTCTTCTTGTTGATATATGGAATATTAAACTTCCAGTTTATTGAATCTTACATTCTTCATTCAATTTTCTTGGGTACGTAATCAAATCTATTATGAGTGGTCACAACTACAGTATTTTGTAGTAATATATTACGTTAATATATCATAACTTATTTGTAAGTTGCATTGTTTCATTATTTCATTGTTTCTTTAATAAATACTCTGATATATCATTATTTACAGCCAAAATGGAAATACCTTCCCACTTTCGTTTCTGTAGTTTGTTGTGTTTACTGTATTTCTCGGTTTGAGGAAAATGTTTTGTCGAAAAATTTGAATAAAAAGTATAATTTAGCTTTCATGGAGTTTAATCATAATATAACGAATGTTTCTCCCAATCAATACCAACAAATAAATATAAATCAAGAATAAGCGACTTTTATCGCTAGATTTTTCTGACGTTTTGTAGCATGCAGCTACAGAAATACAGCAATACACAACTAACTACAGAAGCGAGAGCATTGTATTTTATTCATTGCTATTGGACGCAATAGACGGCACGACAACAACTGTTGGAGAAACCTTGCTGTGGTCCAGTGTAGTAGACGACAGCTCTTTATTGTAACTATCGATAATTCCGTAGCGTATTTACAATCATTGTTATAAATTGAGTAATAAGAAATGTTCTTTCGACTATCAGGATTGCTGAAAGTTCACAATTAGTGTTAATTCGCTTCTGTCCTGGTCAATGCGCCACTCGGTCGGCGCCATAGCTGGTATCAGGGAGGCCAGAAAAAACGTTCCACCGAGGTGGCCAGGAAATCTGGGCGGGACCAAGATAACCAGCTTACTGCCCGCTCAGCAAATAGTAAACCAAAACGTTGTGATTCCTAGTTCAATGTTCAAGATTGAGCTGTCTACTGACTGACCGAGATGCTTCACCTGGAAAACGACTTCTTTTATACACTTGTTTCTGACACGCCCTCCTCCTGGGAATACTGCTACTTGACGTAATGAATATACTTCCCTACTATACTTCGTGCCGTAGGAAACTACGTATTATTTTTGTTGATTATCCAGTTTTTTTAAGGCCTGGCCAAATGCTTTCAACATTTCATTCAACATCGTTCAACATTGTTGAACGCGTGTTGAACGAAAATTTGAACATGTTCAAATTTCGTTCAACACCATTCAACAACGTTCAACATCATTCAACATCATTCAACAGGGGTGGATGTTGAACAAGGTTGAATGAAATGTTGAAAGCGTTTGGCCAGGCCTTATTAAACAGCAATTTTCGATGAAGAGGTACGGTATATTAGCAATTGTGTTTTTAATTAAAAAATAAAGGCACTGTGCTGTGCGATGGCCAAGATCGTTGCGAAATACGTTGTACGAACCATTGCAGTGTGCAACATGCTGTGGAATATGGTCAAGATTATTGTAAGACAAGTTGTACGAACCATTGCAATGTGCAACATGCTGTGGAATATGGTCAAGGTTATTGTAAGACAAGTTGTACGAACCATTGCAATGTGCAACATGCTGTGGAATATGGTGAAGATTAGTGTATAGACAAGTTGTACGAACCATTGCAGTGTGCAACATGCTGTGGAATATGGTCAAGATTAGTGTATAGATAGACAAGTTGTACGAACCATTGCAATGTGCAACATGCTGTGGAATATGGTGAAGATTATTGTAAGACAAGTTGTACGAACCATTGCAGTGTGCAAACATGCTGTGGAATATGGGCAAGATTAGTGTATAGATAGACAAGTTGTACGAACCATTGCAATGTGCAACATGGCTGTGGAATATGGTCAAGATTATTGTAAGACAAGTTGTACGAACCACTGCAGTGTCACTGTGTCAGTAACGTGCTGTGGTAGCACAGTGGTTAGTGCACGTGCCTTTCACCTCTGCGACCCGGGTTCAATGCCTGCGCTGTGCAGTTATCTGATTAAAAAAACTTCACCTTGGCCGCATGTGAGAAGAGTGCTTCCAGTTTGACTCTACCAAACACCACAGGTTTCCTCCGGGTACTCTGGTTTCCTCCTGTAGTAACACTGGACCAATGAGGGATGGTCCTTACTGGACCTCTAGAGAGAACAGTTTAGATATAACTGATAGAGTTATCCAGTATAAATAAGGTTAGTATAGTTTAGTGCAATGGTCAAAATCATTGCGAAAGCTGCGCAATGGTCAAGATCATTGTAAGACAAGTTGCATGAACCATTGCAGTGTGTAACATGCTGTGCAATGATCAAGATCATTGTGAGACAAGTTGCATGAACCATTGCAGTGTGTAACATGCTGCGCAATGACCAAAATCATTGCTAAACAAGTTTTCGCGCACCATTGCAGATGGAAATTTGACCTTTTTCGTTACTGACACATTGTGTTTTTTTTTTGCTTTTAGCATGTAGACGAGGAGGATCATGGCGTTTCGCAGGATAATTCAGTCATTGTGTAAAAACAGCTCGAGCCGCATATTCCTTGCGCTCTTGTGCGTTTTCGCTGCTTTTGCAAATCTCATAATCTTCTTCATTTTACAAACGCGTGCGCACCAGAGACCAGAAAGTTTGTTCGAGCCTGTTTTTTCCATTCACGTGCACAAAAATATTACGGTTTATAACCAGCGCGATCCACAACTGATGAAACGACAGTTTGGTCGTCTTCAGACATATCTGCAGGATTCAGCAGGGAATAAAGAAAAAATAAAACCGCGTCAAATTGCTGAAGGGAACAAGAAAAATACTTATATTAAATCGACGTTAAAACTGAAGAACGCTAACGGCGACAAGAAAACTACAAAAAAGTCCTCGGATTGGATCGGGCTTCAACGTCTTCAAACGAGCCCTAGGAATATGAGAACAACTAAACTTTCGACGAAGTATCCGGGCGAGTGCAACACGTGGTGTCACCGTGGTAACGGTTTGAAACCACCGTACACTCTGGCAGCGGTTCTTCTCGTGCGTATTTATCGACGCGATCTGGCGGGGTTGTCGAGTCGAGAGATGTTTCAGTGGCTCCAGTATCTTCGTTACGCGGGATTTCAACATGTTTATGTCTACGATGCTTACGTCATGAAAAATGAATCTCAACGTGATTTTCTCAAGCCTCTTATCAAATCAGGTTACGTGACGTATACGGACTGGAGTGTGCACAATCCTTATACGATACAGGGCACCCAGGTTGGTGAAGTAGCGTTTGTGATTTATTTCTAACTGAGAAATAGAAGCTCTTGCCTCGCTGCGCGACTGGGACCCATTGCAGTATGTAACATGCTGTGCAATTCGTTGTGAGACAAGTACAGTTGCATGAACCATTGCAGTGTGTAACATGCTGTGCAATGATCAAGATCATTGTGAGACAAGTTGCATGAGCCATTGCAAGTGTGTAACATGCTGTGCAATGATCAAGATCGTTGTAAGACAAGTTGTACGAACTATTGCAGTGTATAACATGCTGTGCAATGGTCAAGATCATTGTGAGACAAGTTGCATGAACCATTGCAGTGTGTAACATGTTGTGCAATGGTCAAGAGCATTGCGAGACAGTTAAGTTGGCGCAATCGCTCGTCAATTGCGGAGAATAGGACTCGAGTCTATCATGGATATTACCATTTTACAGCGTAACGAACGTCTACCAAACGTCTGTTACATTACACTAAGCTGGCACATGTACGACATGAACTACATGTGTATAATTATATCGTGTACCATTCTCAACTTATATTGCACTGATCTTTTCCCAGGTTGCTGCCTACCAGCATTGTTTAAACAACTACGGTAAACTATCAAAGTGGCAAGCTGCCATTGATATCGACGAGTACCCTTTCAGTCCGATCGACCTGGAGGAGAATTTCCTGGGACGATTTATCGAGAAATACTCCAAAGAACACGCTGACGTCGCAGAAGTAACAATGATGAACTACCTGTTCTTAGGGAAACCCCTTAACGACCAAACCAACCCGCTTCTGATGGACCGCATCAGGCGTCGAACGCACCAACCTGCCAACCCGCTAGTCAAGCCCATCTACCAACCACTGCGCATCGGATCGGCGCAGGTGCATCATAATAATGTGAGGCATGGCATGAGTAGGGATAGCGATCCAAAGTTACTGCGCATGAACCATTATTGGGGCGCGAGGTTGCAAAACTGGGGCGAGGACACGCCCAAAGTGCTTAAAATGACTGAAGCAGATTTTTCCATTCGGCCTATTGTTGATGCTATTAACCGCTGTTCAAGATGTTTGGGGCAAGATGCCTTGTTTGCGAAAAGATGGAATTGAGCAATGGCGAGATAAATGCTATTTTAATCACTGAATTTTAATACGCCACAGTTCTTTCATGGAAGCCAATCGCCACAGGGGTCCACAGGGGTTCTTTAGGGAACGTGTGGAGAGAACGCGGAACCAGCCGTGCACAATACCGCTGCCGGACGTTTTGCGCATGTGCGACGTCCGAGCTCGTCCTCGGAAAAAGGGCGGGAAAACACTGAAATATTTGGACTGGTCCGAGAGTCCGAACAAAAGTTAAAATTATAAGCATACGACCAAAAAGGTAAGGTAGGTAATTTGTGCGTGGTTTCCTTGTCAATATTGTAACATATTCTGAATTTACCCCTTCGTAATTTTCTTTACCCTTTTTTTAAAACACAAATGAATAGTCGAGGCTTACTTAGTCTTCACTGTCTGGTTGTTGTCGCCACGGCTAGTTCCCACTTCTCTTGCAATGTTTACTCACGCATGCGCAAACGTTTGGCAGCGTTGTTACCGTGCACACAGTTCCTTATTCTGTGGTTCCGGTCAATCCACCATTAAAATCATTTAGCAGAAGATCACTTGCTTTTATCGTGAAACATGGATTGACAGTCCAATCGCATCGTAAAACGCGAGTGAAGTCTATCCAGGCACATGTTTACATGGAGAATCCGATCTGCTTGGAACATTGTTTTCGGTTTTGGAACACTATTTTCTGTGCTTGCCTCAATGTCTGCCATTTAGCACGACACGCACTAACTTCACTCATGCGTATCAGGTCATTTTCAAGTCAAACCGTGTTTAGATGAATCAGATTGGAGACATTCAAGTCAATCCTTGCTTGAATCTCAAGGCAATCCACTCTACTGCGTGGATTGACTTCAGCCATTCGTTTCGACCAGATCGAAAACTTTCAATCTTCTTCATGTCAACACAACAAGGAGAAACAACATGAGAGATTTGACTTGAACACTCAATCTTCTTCATGTAAACACAACAAGGAGAAACAACATGCGAGATTTGACTTGAACACTCAATCTTCTTCATGTAAACACAACAAGGAGAAACAACATGCGAGATTTGACTTGAACACTCAATCTTCTTCATGTAAACACAACAAGGAGAAACAACATGCGAGATTTGACTTGAACACTCAATCCGCTTCATGTAAACAGTGCCTTGGAGAAAGATCATCGGGTGCTGCTATGGTAAAACATTTTGAAATAAGACCACAGTGACCCATAAGGCGCCATTTTGGTTTTAAATATAGGGAAGCTTTCACGCATTAAAACTACTTTTAGATTAACACGATTTTAAAATAGATTCTGTAAGATTAAAATAATGACAATTTTAAATTTACGAGATTGAGTTGGGAGAATTTGAAAGTTTATTCAGGTTTTTGTTAGGTATAGGTAGTATATTGCGAACCATTTTTGTGTGGTTCAGTCGAAATGAACTTGTGTGTTGATTCGACTAGTTGTTACAACAGTAGTCCCATGTTTCAAGGTACGAGAAATGGTCAGTTTTAAACGAGTTCCTTCCTTCCTTCCTTCCTTCCTTCCTTCCTTCCTTCCTTCCTTCCTTCCTTCCTTCCTTCCTTCCTTCCTTCCTTCCCTTGCTTGCTTGCTTGCTTGCTTCCTTCCTTCCCTTCCTTCCTTCCTTCCTGCCTGCCTGCCTTCCTTCCTTCCTTCCTTCCTTCCTTCCTTCCTTCCTTCCTTCCTTCCTTCCTTCCTTCCTTCCTTCCTTCCTTCCTTCCTTCCTTCCTTCCTTCCTTCCTTCCTTCCTTCCTTCCCTCCCTTCCCTTCCCTTCCCTTCCCTTCCCTTCCCTTCCCTTCCCTTCCTTCCTTCCTTCCTTCCTTCCTTCCTTCCTTCCTTCCTTCCTTCCTTCCTTCCTTCCTTCCTTCCTTCCTTCCTTCCTCCTTCCCTCCCTCCTTCCTTCCCCTTCCTTCCTTCCTTCCTTCCTTCCTTCCTTCCTTCCTTCCTTCCTTCCTTCCTTCCTTCCTTCCTTCCTTCCTTCCTTCCTTCCTTCCTTCCTTCCTTCCTTCCTTCCTTCCTTCCTTCCTTCCTTCCTTCCTTCCTTCCTTCCTTCCTTCCTTCCTTCCTTCCTTCCTTCCTTCCTTCCTTCCTTCCTTCCTTCCTTCCTTCCTTCCTTTCCAAAGGAGGATGTTGCGCTCTTCCCAGAATGCTTTGCGACAAAACTATATTATCAAACGCTCGCGCGAAGCCGATGATCATTTCCAAAGATGGAGGCGTTGAGTGAACAGACTTGCGGCTAAATAGAGGAATCGCACTTTCCATTTTGTTACTGATTACACCAATTCTCCAATCAAAATGTTGCAATACCGCTGAGTGTTCTCATCGGTTGATTCGGTTCAACGCCTTCAACAGATTTTTTTACTATTTGAGGAATTATTTTTGTGGATTTTTTGTAAAGTGTACTAAAATCAATAAATTAACTAAAATCAATCAAACAACAATTAATAAATAATCGAGCATTAATTTATTTTAATAATCTATCCCCCCTCCCCCCCCCCCCAGCTACCCATTTTTTCGACTATAACCTATCTAAAAACCTACCCTAACCTTAACAAACCTTAACCACTTTTTTCAGGTACTAATTTATTTAAAAATAAAATAAAATAACCTCTCCCTCCCCCATTCCTTTGACTCTAACCTGATCTCTTTTAACTATATACAGTAACTGGGGGGCAAGGCCTCTTTAGACCCCCTTGAGCCCCCACAAGAGCCCCTGACTACCCCCCCCCCCCCCCCCCATCACCACCACTACTTTTCCAACTCATAACCTTATCCGAAGATCTACCCTAAACCTAATCACATTTACAATTATTATAGAGGGAACTGTTTAAATTCGAATTTGAATCAGACTCAGGCTAAACGAAAGGTGAACCGATATAAAAATGGCGGTAAAAAGGTAAACCGATGAGAATACTCAGCGGTATTGCAACATTTTGATTGAGAATTGGTGTAATCAGTAATAAAATGGAATGTGCGATTCCTCTATTTAGCCGCAAGTAGTGAACAGGGATGGCAAGCAGACGTGTTTTCTGAATCTAACTTTATTTATTTACACTGTTGTTATTTTTCAAATAAATGTGATTTCACTGTGCCTAGTTTACCGGTTTTTTCGGCTACAGTTGCTTTATGGTCATTTTAGTTTCATGGATTTGCTAGATCAGAGGCGAATGTGCATGTTTCCAGTCTGTACTAGGTTGTTGAAGAAACTTGATAATGTAAGATCTCCATGTATTATAAAGGTTATTTCAGGCGCATACTTGAGGTAAGATTTCATATACCATTAATTTTTAGTTCTTTCTGCTTCGGCGAAGTTTGATAATTCGAAGTGTGCAAGTTTCGGCGGATGAATGTTTTTTTTTATCAAAAGACAGATCCTAACGAAGTTATAGATGAAAAGGACGAGAAAATGTTACTGATTTGGGACTTTATAGTGGAAACTAATATGTCTGTGGCCGCATCTGCTTTAGCACCAGTTAATGTGGTATCTATAGTGGATACAATGTTGACTTGTATCGTCGTTTTTCGTCGTGATTCATCTAGGAATATCGTTATAAATATAATATATTATAAATGACACAAATGACAGAAAATGACCTTAGGTGCTTTCGCACAATAGCCACAATACAAACGGTAATGAATAAAAAAGGAAATGTTGTTTTGGACAAGCTTTGAATCGTTTTACTATATTACTAATAACGATGTCTTCCTCACTGGTCTTCCTCAGCCCACACAGGAAGACAACGAAAGTCAAAAAACGAATCTGAACCGTGTTTTACGCATGAATACAAAGATAAATATCGTGAAAAATAGTAGAGGTACAATGAGGTACAATAGAAAATTTGTATTTCTTTACTATTCCTTTTTTAAAATATTTAAATATATGTCACTTTCCTGTTCTGGAAATAGTCAAAAAACGTAAACAAAGACACATGTAGCGACAAGTTTGAAAATTACCTAAATAGCACCATTTTTTTTGAAACATTAAAATGTTTATAAGGACTAATAAACATCAGCCCAAATTAAAACAGCAAGAGAAACATAAGAACGAGTAAAAATTTCTGAGCGAGAATGACCTACCTCGAATGTTCAATTGACAGTTTTCCTGATTTTTCTGCCGGTGAAAAACAAGATATACGGCAAAAATTCCGCCATATTTGTCTTCTCCAGTTCCGGAGTTTTGTCGCAAAGCATTCTGGGAAGAGCGCAACATCCTCCTTTCTTCTTTCCTTCTTTCCTTCTCTCCCTTCCCTCCCTCCCTCCTTCCCTCCCTCCCTCCCTCCCTCCCTCCCTCCCTCCCTCCCTCCCTCCCTCCCTCCTTCCCTTCCTTCCTTCCCTTCCTCCCTCCCTCCCTCCCTCCCTCCCTCCCTCCCTCCCACCTTCCCTCCCTTCCCTCCCTTCCCTCCCTCCCTCCCTCCCTCCCTCCCTCCCTCCCTCCCTCCCTCCCTCCCTTCCCTTCCTTCTTTCTCCCTCCTTCCTTCCATCAAAATTACCCGCAGTTCGAGGTATCATCGGTTTCAAATTATGAAGCTTAACCATCTAATAAAACCATCCCACAAGCGGGATGTTAAACTCGAACACATACAGGTAAAAATTCTCTAGGGGTGTTGTGGTCGGGGTATGAGAGGTGGGACATTTTTCCGGAGGGTTGTGGTTAGGTTTAGGATTTCCGGGTGGCGTGATTAGGTTTAGGGTTTCCGGGGGTGGTGGTATGGGGGTGAGGTTTCGTTTAAAAAGGTTGTCTAATCAGATGGTGGTTTTAGTAGTTGGTTAAGCTTCATAATTTGAAGGAAATGATAGCTCGCAGTTCCGCAGGGGGTCACTTGTCTCACCAGGGGTCTTCCTAGCCTAGTTTCTAGGCCTTCCTCGGTTGACACGTTTCGGAAGTGATCCGAACGGACCCGCTGGGGAAGGCCTAGCAACATTCGTAAACACTTTCACTTTACAGCTCAGTTGTTTATTGAGGAAGAATTGTGATGTTATGACGTCCTTAAGTGTTTCCCGACACTTACTATTTTAATACAAGCTCTATCTCACCTCGGATCGACGAAGGTTCACTGGCCTAGCTCTCTTATCACTAGCTTTCCTTCTGCAACCGCCAAAAGTTGAAAGTTAAACAGTTAAATTCTCATTTCGAGCTCCAATTGAAATATATTCCATAATTTCCTTCTTTCGATCGCCAAGTTCTTTGGTAAAATCTTCGCCAGACATCCTTATGCTTTTTACTATAGTATACTGTCGCTACGCTAGATCCCAGGGACACTCGAAGGGCCAGAACGATTCTGGGCAGGACCTTTTTGCGAATGTTGCTAGGCCTTCTCGTTTCCAGCCTCTCCCCAGTCTTCCCAAGAACCCAAACCGATTACGCGGCCATGCTCGTGGCGGAAACGAAAGGCATAGAAACTAGGCTAGGGTCTTCCATTGCTATGGGGTAAATCCTCCTGGGGGTCACTCCACCCTGAGGTCACAAGCTGTGACTGACCGTGAGATGATAATTGCAGTTCGATATTAAAAAATCGATGTATAAATGTGCATAAACAGAGTTAGAGAAGAGAAAGAAACAGCGAGGTAAACATTTCGTCTAGTTTAGATATATTTCTATTCTTATTCAATGTTTATATAAAACTCTTGTGCCGTCTGGTTTTGATTAAACTCTCCCCGCAGGTCAACAGTTCGAGGCTGATTTTCAAATAAGATCCTTACAGTAGAAATTCAAAAAGCTTAATGTGTCTTTTTACAGCTGGGGGTAGAAACTCTGAGTCTAGTATAATTTAAACGAGTGTTTGTGCTCTTCTCTGTAAAGTCTACAGCAGATCAAGAAATGTTGATTTTGACTGAGACTTTGTTTATAATTGAAACTATTATGGGAATGCTGTCATTTATTTATATTTATACGTCGTTGGGAATATTAATATGCTCATGTATGTTTATCAGTCTTCCGTTGAGTTTCAAAGAACTATAAACTAAATTTACAAAGAAGAATTGCTTTGCTACTCCGAGTGCTGAAATGAAATAGCACCGTCGCCTTCAGTCTGTCAATCGGGATGTTCTTTTCAATATTTCCTGGCCATAAGAGTTGGTTGGTTAATATTTGACTTTAAGACTTACTAGATTAAGATGTATTTTTAATATTTCAAACTGTTGATACTGATACAAATCGAAATATAGTAAGATTGGAGTACTGCTCGAGCGAAGGCCCTTCCTTGTTCCTTCGTTAAACACGTTTCTCTCTGACGAAGGGCCTTCGCTCGAAACGTCTCAAACCTTACTATATTTCGGCTTGTATTTTTAATATTTGATTTACATAGCCCTGTACATGTCGTCTAGAGATTTAGTTTGATAGTTTGTAGTTGATTGCAAATACTGTTTATAGCATGGTCTACGTTCAAAACTTTAATTAGTCTTTAAAAGCCAAAGTAAATATTTGGGGCGAGCGAGCGGAACGGCTGTTTACTCAGGCTATTCAAATAGACCTTATTTTCGCATTAAAACGAAAGTTCCAAGGGCTAATTTACATGCACATAAAAGAATATTAATTGATTCCACAGCCATATCAAAAGAAACGGAACCCTTAGAAAATGAATTAGTATTGTGTTCAAACAACCTATTGTAGTACGTTTGAAAGCTGTAAACACATCTGAGCCACGGAATCATAGCCTGTGTACAGCCGCTCTCCCGTGAGAAGAAAATTTTGGGGAGAGCAAGAAAATTTTTCTTCTCACGGGAGAGCGGCTGTACACAGGCTACGGAATCACGGATGTGACCCCGTTTACACGATGCTGGTACAATTTGAAAACGGAACAAAATCATGCCGTTTAGGCCTTGCGTTTACACGATACAGGCACAAAAATAACATGAAATATTATATGCTGTATTTGCATACCGGCATGATTTTGTTCCGTTTTAAAATTGTACCGGGCATCGTGTAAACGGGGTGATTAATTTATAACGCAGCGCTTTTAGGGCTTTCAAACTACGTCAATAGGTTGTTTTAAATTGGTGTAACTCTAACCAATGCGCGACAATTACATCGGGGGCAATCGAAGCTTAGAATTTTTGGCGTCAACGTTACGAGCTATCAGGTTGAACGATGGAAACAAGTATTCTTCAACCCTTATCCCGATCGTGTTTATAATATTATTTCCTCGCCATATCAAAAGAGCAACACTACTACCATTTGCGTTCAAGTGTTTAGTGTTTAGCGAATTAACTAGTTGTTTCCAGGTTTTGAAACAAACGTTGTCCAATGACAACTCATCGGTTTGACAGATCAAACAATGACGAATAGGGGGTGTAACGTTTCGTTGTCAAGACTCGTCATCGTTCATGTCAGACCGCAGCGTTTGCTTGGAATATACTTTTCTTTGGCTTAATTGTGAGAATTGGAATGATCAACAAACGTAGGTCGCTTAGATAAGGGTAGTTCCACATCAGTGGGTAGTTCACTTCGATATGACGGCTGCCGAACGCATTTATTTTGTATTCTATGTTTGCCGTGGCCCGTGAGAAAATATCAACAAACCGTTGAAACTTGAAACGGAAGCAATAACAACGAAAAGTTACACCCCCTATTCGTCATTGTTTGATCTGTCAAACCGATGAGTTGTCATTGGACAACGTTTGTTTCAAAACCTGGAAACAACTAGTTAATTCGCTAAACACTAAACACTTGAACGCAAATGGTAGTATTTTCGAAGAAAGACAATATTGCTGATACAAATGGCAAGTATTTTTTACATGACTTATAGTAAACTTGTAAGTGTGATCTACCACAGCTTTTGTGCGTTATACAGAACGATTGAAGAGTTGACAAAAGGTTTTCAACTCGTTGGGCGATTTTATATCGAGTCAGGCGGCTCAGGCCAACACGTGTAAACTGTTTATGAATTAGGACCGTGGTCTTCAAATGACAAACATTACTCTTCGGAAGACAAGCAATTCTCTTTGGAGGAAACTAGTATATATTTCGCAACCGGTAGCATCATTTTACATTTTTAATGCAATCAAGTTTATTAGCAGTTTGCTGTATAAAGTTGCATCTAATAAACAATCCAAGATTTTGAACTAGCTTTACGTGTATGTCAGGTAAACAATCTCACTGCCTTATTAACCCTTTGATCGGGAAGTTTCTAATCGTGTGGCGTTTATAGACAGTAAAACAAAGGGTCACACTCACACTCAGTGACGCAGATGAGTATCAAAAATTAAGTCGTCAGGCGTTTAGACAGTAAAATATGTGGCGACAAAAATGTGCGTTTCCCTGTTAAAGGGTTATTGAGAATAACAAGTATATATTTCTTAAAACAATCAAGTTTATTAGCAGTGCCTATTTAAATATTAGGTTTTTTGTAAGTTGACAAAGTTGTATCTAATAAACCTGTCCCACGATTTATTTTCTTTAATATCAAGGGATTGGCTTGTCATGTCACTCACTTATTAGTTATTATGTTCACTGAACTGGCCTGTTTACAAGGAGGTAGGGTTACCCTAGCACCCGGGTCAAAGTTTAGACCTGGTTACCAGGTACATGCGTAAAAATGCACAAGTTGTTCACAGTTGTTAACAGGCATGAACAATGTTGTGCTGCACCCTGTGAACAGGTTATCAACAAGTTGTTCACTTATAGTTCGAACAACTTGTTCACAGATAAATCAACAGTCATGAACAAGTTGTTCCAACAGCACATTTTTATAGCCAGCAACGTTGTTCACACATGATACAACATGTTGTAACAACGATGAACAACAATGTTACAACAATTGTGAACATGACTGGTGTATCATCACCTCCTTCGGTTGTTTCAACATGCGTGAACGAGGGTTGTTGTTTCATCAAGCAGTAACAACTTGTTGAAACAATGATGAACAATGTTGTTAATTCATCAGTGTTGTTCACACATGATAACAACGTTACAGCATTGTTCAGGCAACAATGCTGTAACAACTTGTGATATTTTTACGCATGTAGGTGCATTATCCCTACCAAATGCATTTACAAGGACAAAACATAACCTGGCTACTAGGGTAACCCTGGCAGCAGGGTTACCCTAGCATCCTTGTACACGACAAACAAAAAATGCAAGAAATGTATGATAGCTAGGGTAATACGAGTGCTTTAGACACTTCCCAAATTTGCTTCAGTGGGCATGAACAATCGTTTGAAATCGAGGTTGAATATCAGGGATGTCATGATAGTGAATGCATTACGATTTCATGTCAACCTCGAGTTCGTGCCGTTGTTTCATAGGCACTTTTTATAGGCTATAAATTCTCTTCCAATGTGTTCAGCGCAGATACATGTACGCTATGCGTACCTTTTGTTTTATGTTTGTACTTTTCGCCGTTCTAATTGATAAAATTTAGGATAAATTTGTTACACTGACTTCGTTGTAACAATCTAACGTTCTAAATTTATATGTTAGGTACTAAATAATTAATGAACTGTAGCTTATTTCTACAATATTTAAAACATTCATATGTATTTATGCCATTCCAATTTATGGAAATTTGCGGAGGTTTATGGCAGGTATTTATAGTCAGAATAAAAACACTATTGATATTAAAAATATTACAGAAGTTTGTAGTTCAAAAGGGTATTTTTTAGATTCTAAACTTTGATTAATTTTGACATGTTTTATATTGTAACAAACATTGAAATAAAGTTGCGAAAATTAATATGTTTTATTTAATATAATACTGGTTAATGGTTTGGTGCAAATTATAAATTAAATAAGAATTTTCATTGCATCTGTAAATCAATAAATTGGAATGGCCTGATACATCTTTAATTTGAATTATACTCTGATAGAGAGCTAAATAAGGTTGCAAATTCATAGTACCAGGATTATATTACACTCTAGTCTAAGTGATGGCACTTGCAAATCAGAAACGCACACAATGCACACGAACACGCGCCCGACGTACAAGAACACGCACACGATGCAATCGAACACGTGCACCATGCACAAGAACACGCACACGATGCAATCAAACACGCGCATCACGCATACGAACACGCGCACGACGCAAAGAACACGCACACGATGCACACAAGCACGCGCCTGACGGACAAGAACACGCGCACGACGTACAAGAACACGGGCAGGATATGCACAATAGCACGACCCACCCGAACACGCACACTTAGCACAAGAACACGACGCGCACGAGCACATACACAAAGTGCACGTACGCATGTTTTGACTCCATTTTTATTATTTTTCTATTAATTAATTTTCAGTGGACATTATGTCTTGGATAAAACTGTTGTACAAGTTTACCCGATACAAGACGGTACGCACCTTCCTTCTTCTTACCCTTCCATTTATTTTTATTATAAACATTCTATTCATATACTCCACAAAATTCCCAATGCGTCTTGGAGCTGAGGAATTTCCCCAGTCCCTTTTTTACGTGCGTCCGCGCTGGAATCTCTCGAATAAAGCGCGAGAAACGATGAGTCTTGAAAAACCGCCGGAAACGACAAATCTTCAAAAACCGCGGGAAACGACGAGTCAGGTTTTAAGTGACTGCGATACTTGGTGTCACCGAGGTGAGAACTTGAGCCCACCGTACAACATGAGCCTAAAGTATAACCTGACAGCGGTTCTGTTAGTGCGCGTTTATCGTGACGATCGCGCGGGACTGACGGGTCGAGAGATGCTTCAATGGTTGTTCTATCTTCGATATGCGGGATTTGATCACGTGTTTATCTACGACGCTTACGTCGCCAAGAGTGAATCACAATATGACGTGCTCAACCCTCTTATCCAATCAGGTTACGTTACGTATATTGACTGGAGTGTTCATAATCCTTACACAATAGAAGGAACCCAGATTGCTGCTTATCAACATTGTGTTAATAAATATGGCAAGACAGTACGATGGCAGGTTGGTACTCTACCTTACTCTACTCTAAATAGTGTAATAAAAGTAGCGTGCTGCGTAGGCAGTGTAGAAACAACAATCGAAATATAGTAAGGTTAGATATACTGCCGAAACAGAGAACGTAGGAGTCTAACGTTTCGAGCGAAGGCCTTCCGTCAGAGAGTTTCCCTGACGAAACTCTAACGAAGGGCCTTCGCTCGAAACGTTAGACTCCTACGTTCTCTGTTTTGGCAGTACTCTACTCTACTCTACTCTACTCTACTCTACTCTACTCTGCTCTACTCTACTCCACTCCACTCCACTCCACTCCACTCCACTCCACTCCACTCCACTCCGCTCCGCTCCGCTCCGCTCCGCTCCGCTCCACTCCACTCCACTCCACTCCACTCCACTCCACTCCACTCCACTCCACTCTACTCTACTCTACTCTACTCTATTTTCTATAGATGGCAATAGACATAGATGAATATCCCTTCAGTCCTATCGACGTGGAGCAGAACTTTATGCAAAGATTCCTGAAGAAGTACACTATAGAAAATCCTGATATTTCTCAAATAACATTGGCTAACTACCTGTTTTTGGGCAAGCCCCTCGACCATCAGACCAACCCGCTTCTTATTGACCGTATCAGGCGAAGAACCCGCAAGCGGGCTAACGATCTTGGTAAATCATTGTATAAATCCTCACATATACAGTCAGCGCAAGTTCATCATAATGACATGCGCAAAGGTCGTTCTGTCGACTGTGATCCACGAATGTTGCATCTTAATCATTACTGGGGTGCGCGGTTACAGGACTGGGGCGAGGACACGCCTAAAGTCCTTAAGATGACTGAGCCTGATTTTTCAATGAAACCCATCATTGATGAGATCAACCGCTGTTCAAAATGTTTGGGTGAAGATAGTTTGTATGTTAGGAGATGGAATTGAATTATGGGTCAGATCAGTAGCCTGATCTCCTTGGCAAGATTTGACTCATCTCATCTGAGGAGAGAGAGAGAGATGGTGCTGATCCGCTGGCAACGCAATCACCCTTCCCCGCAGGCTCGTGGAAGTTATGTGTGTTACAAGGCATGATAATTCTTCAATACTTTGGCCAGCAGGAGTGCTGGTGGCACCATGGTTAGCGGTTGTTCAATTCCGTCAGCTGGGTTCGACATCTTAGCCTCACGTGAGAAGAGCTAGTGCTTCCAGTTTGACTCTGCCAAAAACGTTAGGTTTTCTGCGGTTTCCTTCTGCAGTAACACTGGACCAATGAGAGATGGTCCTTACTGGACCTCTATGGAAAGCAATTTAGTTATGACTGATAGGGTTATCCAGTATAAGTGCGTTTAGTTTAGTTTAGTTTAGTTTAGTTTAGTTTAGTTTAGTTTTAGCGCAATGTAATATTCGCAATTTAATACTGTAATTTCATTTTTTCGGCTGAAAACCTCCCTTATAGTAGCATATTAATAAAATAATCTAATGTGTATGTATCTGTTTCCAGAGGTGAATAAAATCGTTTGGCGTTAGCCAGAGTAAAATACTAAAGACTCATCTTCAGGCTTCAAAGTGTTAAAGAGATAGGTTTTAACACTTTGAGGCCTGCATGGACCTCTCCCTGTGCTGAATAAAATCGTTTGGCGTTCGCCAGAATAAAATACTAAAGACTCAGGCTTCAAAGTGTCAAAGAGATAGATCATTGAAGTGTCTATGAAAGGAAAAGTTCGTTGGTATTCTTGTTGTTTTATTGTACAGAGGAGCATGACAGAAGCACTCACTGAAAATTTCAGGAGAATCTAATGCGCAGTTTTCGCGCTATTAACTCTCAAACTTTGCCATGGCTATTTCGTTCTTGGAGAAAAAATGTGCTTTCGGTAACAATGCTTATGACGTACGCAGATGGTTTTTGCGCTATCAACTCTCAAAATTTGCCGTGGATAGCGTTTGTTTTGGGAAAATTTGGACTTCTTGATAACAATGCCTTATGACGGGCGCAGATGGATCATTAATAGTGAAATCTATTGTTCTTATGCGTAGTTGTCCATCTGCGTACGTCATAAGCATTGTTACCGAAAGCCCAATTTTTCTCCAAGAACGAACTAGCCATGGCAAACTTTGAGAGTTAATAGCGCGAAAACTACGCATCAGATTCTCTTGAAATTTTCAGTGAGTACTCCTGCCATGCTCCTCTGTACAATAAAACAACAAAAATGCCAACGAATTTTTCACTTCATAGACACTTTAATAATTCATGAGAATTTTACTCAATCACAAAGCTCAGTAATGTCACGTGAATCGTGGCTTTGATACACCGGTAAAATACGGCATCAAACACTAGTGTTTCACTGTTTCTTTTATGTTGATTAAACAAAACCCTCTACAATATTGCAGGTTATGTTTAACCCTTTGACAGGCAGTCGGACATTTTTGTCCCTACTTATATATTTTACTCTGCCGGCTAACGCCAGACGAGTTTATCCCGTTTACACGCACAATTTAAAAACAGAACAAAATCATGCCGGTGTGTAAATACAGGCCCAAAAGTCTTTCGTTTACACGGTGCCGGTATAATATAATGACGGATTAGCATGTGACTATTCTCTTCCAGTCGATGCTCACGTTGTAACCAGTAAACTACTGTAATTGTAAAGCATTGTATGCAGTAAGTTACTGGAAATTGTTTAATAAAGAGATTATTAATGAAACCCTTCCCCCCCCGACCCCCCTAACCCTAACCCTCAAAAATGTGAATTTCCCGGGGGTAACCCTAACCCTAACTTGAAAGTTGTCGGGGGGGGGGGTTTTAAGCCGCCTCCTCCCCGTCCAACCCCCCTAATAGTGCTTTTAATTTATGGTCAACAGTTCTTGACAAAGATTGTGGGATGCGCAGTGAGTTTAATCCGTTAATTCGCGCATCTTACAATTTCCAGTAACTTACTGCATACAATGCTTTACAATTACAGTAGTTTACTGGTTACAACGTGAGCAACGGGTGTCTCTTCCGATGAGAATTGCGAAGACTTTGTGAATACTGCTGACCCGAATACTGTGGTCGTATATATCGTGATTACCGTCATCAAACTGTTACGGCACGGGCGTTTATACACGATACCGGTTAGTGTTCCGTTTTCATTTCATGCCGTCAAGGAACCCGTCTTCATTTTGTGCCGTTTGTGCCGGTATCGTGTAAACGCAAGGCCTAAACGGTATGATTTTGTTCCGTTTTCAAATTGTACCGGCATCGTGCAAACCGTGGGGTCTAAGTCTTGTAGAAACTTGCCTATGAAAGGGTTAATAACACTGCCTGATTACCTCATTGTCTTTCGTTTGAGAAGGCATTTTAAAAACTCGGTCTGCGTGTTTGATCACGGTATAGCAAAACACGAGAAAGCAATGAATCTCTCGGGTTTCGCACTTAAACTCGTTTTTGAAATAATACATCTTATAACACAGTGTATACTTTTAACGTTGATTTTAACATAATTATTTTTTTATTTTTTATGCAACATTATATATATAGTATACGACAAATAGATGAACTTAGTAACAGACGTAGAAAAGGATTAACACACGAATCAATTATTACAATCACACCCGCAAATTATGAAGAAACCCCGAATCAATTAAAATCAAGATAGAAAAAAAGAATCGTGTCCGTAGATCAAGAAGCCATTGTCCATGCCGGTCGTCAGGTATGTAAAAAAGCTTTGATACACAATGTAATGTTTTTAGGAAATATACAGCGCATTTGAAGTTTGTTGGATCATTTCTAGATTGACAATGTTTTCACTAAGTTTCACTGGCTGTCTTTAAACTCACGGTTAGTCGGTCAATCAATCAATCAATCAACCAAGCAGTCAATTAACTAAGTAATCAATCAATTAATCAATCAATCAATCAACCAAGCAGTCAATTAACTAAGTAATCAATCAATTAATCAATCAATCAACTAAGCAGTCAATTATCCAAGTAATCAATCAACCAAGCAGTCAATTAACTAAGTAATCAATTAATCAATCAATCAATCAATCAACTAAACAGTCAATTAACTAAGTAATCAATCAATCAATCAATCAACTAAGCAGTCAATTATCCAAGTAATAAATCAACCAAGCAGTCAATTAACTAAGTAATCAATTAATTAATCAATCAATCAACTAAGCAGTCAATTATCCAAGTAATCAATCAACCAAGCAATCAATTAACTAAGTAATCAACATATCAATCAATCAATCAATCAATCAACCAAGCAGTCAATTAACCAAGCAATCAGTCAACCAGTCAATCAATCAATCAACTAAGCAGTCAATTATCCAAGTAATCAATCAACCAAGCAGTCAATTAACTAAGTAATCAATCAATCAATCAACTAAGCAGTCAATTAACTAAGTAATCAATCAATCAATCAATCAATCAACTAAGCAGTCAATTATCCAAGTAATCAATCAACCAAGCAGTCAATTAACTAAGTAATCAATCAATTAATCAATCAATCAACTAAGCAGTCAATTATCCAAGTAATCAATCAACCAAGCAATCAATTAACTAAGTAATCAATATATCAATCAATCAATCAATCAACCAAGCAGTCAATTAACCAAGCAATCAGTCAACCAGTCAATCAATCAATCAATCAATCAACTAAGCAGTCAATTATCCAAGTGATCAATCAACCAAGCAAGCAATCAATCAACCAAGCAGTCAATTAACCAAGCAATCAGTCAACCAATCAATCAATGATCAATGAATGAACGAAGCAGTCAATTAACCAAGAAATCAACCAATCAATCAATCAACCAAGCAGTCAATTAACCAAGCAACCAATCAATTAACTAAGCAGTCAATTAACCAAGGAATCAATCAACCAATCAATCATTCAATCAACCAAGCAGTCAACCAAGCAACCAATCAATTAACTAAGCAGTCAGTTAACCAAGGAATCATCCCATCAATCAATCGATCAATCAATCAATCAATCAACCAAGCAGTCAATTAACTAAGTAATCAATCAATCAATTAATCAATAATTGAATGAACGAAGCAGTCAATTAACCAAACAATCAGCCAATCAATCATTCGATCAACCAAGCAAGCAGTCAACCAAGCAACCAATCAATTAACTAAGCAGTCAATTAAACAAGGAATCAATCAATCAATCAACCTCAACCAAGCAGTCAACCAAGCAACCAATCAATTAACTAAGCAGTCAGTTAACCAAGGAATCATCCCATCAATCAATCGATCAGTCAATCGATCAATCAATCAATCAATCAATCAATCAATCAATCAATCAATCAATCAACATCACTGTTGATATTTTTGTGTGCCACACTAAGAAAAGCAAGGAAGGCTTGGGAACAAAATTTGCTCGGCAGCTTCCCATCTTAGCGCTGTATACTTAACTATAATCATTGCATTGTGTACAAGCATCTTAAAGCACTATTCAAACACAGTATGTTCCTTTATAATAGTCACAGCAGCGCCGCTTGGTACTATCATAAACCTGGGCACCACAACATTTAGTATCACTACCATATTTCCTCTCTATAACGACTCCCTTATCACAACACACTTGCTTACTAGGCTGATACACATTCACTCCACCACAACAACTATGGTCTTTCGGGCTCTTATCGTGAAGCTGTCTACCACAGCAAATCTTCTTATCGAGCCCGTCGTACGCCAGTTTTGGCCAGCAGCATAGATCCTTTGCGACGTCATAGATTTTGCCTCCGCAACATCCCTGGGTTCGAGCTTTATTGGAATAAACTTTATTAGCGCAACAGAACTCGGTGTCGATGTCGTAAGCGGCTCCAGCGCAACAGCTGATGTACTTTGCGGTTGGTTTCTTGGCACTAATTTTAGGCCAACAACAGTGATGTGTTTGAGGATTATAAACTTCCTTATTACAACAGGATGTCTTTGTTCCTTGGGTCGGCCTTAGGTCACCATTACAGCATACATGAGTAGTTGTATCGTAAACTGTTTTTACACAGCAAGACAACTTTTTTCCATTCATTTTCGTCACTTTACCATCACAGCAAACCTCTTTGGTCGTATCGTACATGTTTGAGTCACAACATCGGAGGGTCTTACTTCCGTGGGTAAGGTAACTTTTCCCGCCACAACACAAGCCTTTGTTCATCGGAATTGGCTCTCCCCGGCAACAGTACTCCCGGGAATAGTCACTTGGTTGGTCGCCACAGCATTGTAATGTACGGATGTTCTTCCTCGGGTAAAGTACCCCGTTACAACAGATCTGGTGACTCATGTCGTAGGTTGTTTTTCCACAGCAGTCTAAATTCTTGTTGCCTTTTCTGTCAACAATCTTATTCCACCCAGGAAATATGAAAAAGAAAAATGAAACGTTCAGATGGATACTAATGTTTTATTAGCTCTTTGTGGCGCCAGTTGTATAAAACTCTTAACGCGTGACGTAGTTGAATCGTAGTTAACTTCTCATTAACGCTGGTCCTGGTTGGCTAGAATTAAGCGGTCACCAACCTCGTCCCCAGGGCATTTTGCCTCCACGTTGGGAGGTCGGCGAAAATGGCCCTGGCATCGGCTGGTCGATTCTATAATCGGATTGGCCGGTTTAAAAACTTGATTAATTCAGATACAGTGTAATTTATTCATCAAAATATGAATGGCAATAAGCTCTGCGAAGTTCATCCAAAGAATTGTAACGATAGCTCTGGTTAAAGTCAAGAACAACATTAGATATATGTTTCTTCCCGACATTTAAATGTATCCTGGATAATCGTGGAGAGTATCATGATGAATAATGCTAGCCAGTTGATTTATGATAAAGGTTCACATGAGTGATTCGGCAGAGCGTTAAATATTTCTTATTTATTATTCATGTATACGTATTATACAAAAACGAAACACAAAGACCGCATAAATTTTCTTGCCAAAACACCCCAAAATTCTGGGTGTCACGTGACCAGCCGATGCCAGGGCCATTTTCGCCGACCTCCCAACGTGGAGGCAAAATGCCCTGGGGACGAGGTTGAGCGGTCACTACAGTTATCAAATCATTAATAATTCATTAATAATTCATTAAGAAAATTCAAATGAAATGAATGTTTAATCAATATTTGTAAATACTGTTAAAACATTGATTAATAAAACATCAATGTTTTATCAAAGTTTTAAGGCACTAGTGGCTCAAATTCAGCTTTTTCTGACTTAAAATGATCTTATTTAACCTTTCCTACGACTCTTAAACAAAGTATTCATCATGTACACTTTAGATAAGTCTTCAGCTCGCCATTGCATGGTAGCAAGCTCCATTAAAAGGGTGATTGCTTAGTGTTAGATCGACAAAATGCGGTAATTTTTTCTTGATAAACACTTGCATGGCAACAATGTCTAGATATGATCGTTGTCATGTTGGTAAAAGCAATAATTCTCGTACGTATAAGGATACATTTGTCATCCTTACACGTCCAAGAATTGTTGCTTTTAACAATGTGACAATTATTATATTTAGATATTGTTGCCACGAAAGTATTTATAAAGAAAAAATTACCGCATTGTGTCTCAACACTACGCAATCGCCCTTTTAATGGAGCTTGCTACCCTGGATAGACCATAATGCATTGCGAATTCAAGATGGCGCTGCTATTGGTGAAAAGGTCTATTGCATGAAAACGTCACGTGATACACTCAAACACATCACGTGATGACTTTGAAATTGTTTTAATTGGCTATTACCGAATAGAGTTGAAGACTAGCAACGAGTCAGGAGCGCTACGGTACTTGGGATTGCAAGCAATATGACGTTATCTTTATAAACGATCCCAAGAACACTAGAGCGCTCAATGTTCTTTACCAGTCTTCTACTCTTTTCGGTAATG
>OZ036006.1:7807215-7859715 GCA_964035015.1 Corallium rubrum
GAAAGGCCAGAGATTGAAGTATTGACATGTAGAGTAACACTGAGACGATTGGACATTAAAATATATCTTAAATTTATGTCGGTATTCATTGTGTTTTTATAATTTATATAATAAATAGTTATCTGAACCATCCACCAACGGTCTACCACGGTCTACCACGGTCTACCACTACAATATAACAGAATTAATATACATGTAAATCCCTTTGAAACTCATGGTAGACCGTGGTAGACCGTGGTAGACCGTTGCATAAGGTGGTATATAGTTGCGCAAGGGAAATTAAACCAACTGCTTATGAATAAATGTGGCTTTACAAGCATTCTATAAAAGAGGCTTACGCTTTACACTTATTTATTGAATGATTTCAACATCTTCGAGATTTCGCTTCGTATAAAACGCGTGCGGCAATACGATAATTTCTCAAATTTCAACGACAAGGTTAGCGGCGGGTCTTCTTAGTTTTTGAAGCTATTAATCTTAATATAAAAATAATTATATTCCATTAACAATTCATTGATAGTATTAGCCGGGGAAATCATTTTTAAACTTAAATAAAACGTTCTATTATGAAATGAAATACACCGTACGTGCTTCCCCAATCATCACAATGTCAGATATAGATTCAGTTAAAGCGGACTCGGATATCAATCACCCAACGGCTGAAATATGAGCGTCATATCTAAACAATAGTAATATTATTAATACATCTCTCTTTCAACAGTTATCCTATCCAAGTTACCAACTCTCACACTTTCTCTCGCAATACTAGTGACGTAGATATTATTGAGTGACAAAGAAAGGGCTTCAGGCAGAGAAATCTGGCGGAGAAGCGTGCGCAGTAGAGCGCAACCTATACATTTTTAAATGCAAATATCTCTCTACTAATTGCACGAAACAGTCTCAAACTTCACCATTGTTTATTGACTTTAATTTACAAATAGAAATCATATTTTAGCTGCATTTTATACAATATTAAGAAAAATCAGTCAAGGACAATCTTGGACAATAATGTTGTAACACCCCCTCCCCCCGATTCAATGTTGACCGAAATGAAACAATGTTGGAATGGAGTTTCATATAACAACATTGAATCGGGGGGGAGGGGTTGACTGTTACAACTATTATTGTCCAAGATTGTAGCTTTAGAATTTATACCGGATAATACTGTCTGTCATATCTAAACTGTTCTTCCTAGAGGTCCAGTAAGAACCATCCCTCATTGGTCCAGTGTTACTACAGGAGGAAACCAGAGTAAACTAAAGTAACTTTATTTATTTTGGATAACTCTATCAGTTATATCTAAACTGTTCTTCCTAGAGGTCCAGTAAGGACCGTCCCTCTTTGGTCCAGTGTTACTACAGGAGGAAACCAGAGTAAACTAAACTAACTTTATTTATACTGGATAACTCTATCAGTTATATCTAAACTGTTCTTCCTAGAGGTCCAGTAAGAATCATCCTTCATTGGTCCAGTGTTACTACAGGAGGAAACCAGAGTAAACTAAACTAACTTTATTTATACTGGATAACTCTATCAGTTATATCTAAACTGTTCTTCCTAGAGGTCCAGTAAGAACCATCCCTCTTTGGTCCAGTGTTACTACAGGAGGAAACCAGAGTAAACTAAACTAACTTTATTTATACTGGATAACACTATCAGTCATATCTAAACTGTTCTCCCTAGAGGTCCAGTAAGGACCATCCCTCTTTGGTCCAGTGTTACTACAGGAGGAAACCGGCAGAGTAAACTAAACTAACTTATTTACACTGGATAACTCTATCAGTCATATCTAAACTGTTCTTCCTAGAGGTCCAGTAACAACCATCTCTCATTGATCAAGTGTTAATACAGGAGGAAACCAGAGTAAACTAAACTGACTTTATTTATACTGGATAACTCTATCAATCATATCTAAACTGTTGTCTCTAGAGGTCCAGTAAGAACCATCCTTCATTGATCCAGTGTTACTACAGGAGGAAACCAGAGTAAACTAAACTAACTTTATTTATACTGGATAACTCTATCAGTCATATCTAAACTGTTCTTCCTAGAGATCCAGTAAGGACCATCCCTCATTGGTCCAGTGTTACTACAGGAGGAAACCAGAGTGAACTAAACTAACTTTATTTATACTAGATAACTCTATCAGTCATATCCAGTAAACTGTTCTCTGTAGAGGTCCAGTAAAAACCATCCCTCATTGGTCCAGTGTTACTACAGGAGGAAACCACAGTAAACTAAACTAACTTTATTTATACTGGATAACCCTATCAGTCATATCTAAACTGTTCTCTCTAGAGGTCCAGTAAGGACCATCCTTCATTGATCCAGTGTTACTACAGGAGGAAACCAGAGTAAACTAAACTAACTTTATTTATACTGGATAACCTTATCAGTCATATCTAAACTGTTCTCTCTAGAGGTCCAGTAAGGACCATCCTTCATTGATCCAGTATTTCTACAGGATGAAACCAGAGTATCAGTAAACTAAACTAACTTCATTTATACTAGATAACCCTATCAGTTAAATCTAAACTGTTCTCTCTAGAAAATACGCTGTTCAGATGTTAAAAAACGCCGTCTAAATGGATCAGTTCTCGTCTTAATATGTAAGGCTAAACGGCGCTATTGTTGATTTGTTTGAACTTATTTTAAAGCAGTCAATCAAAAAGCGTCACGCATGCGTGCTAGTTTGACCATTCTCGTTCCCAGGCCATTAATTTCTGCAGCGAGTTTTATTTAATATATGTACCTTTGAGTATTATAGTTAAAAACGACATTTCCACAGCAAGCTAAATTTCGCTTTGAATTTTCAACTACCTTCGCACCACAGCAGATGTGTGTCAGCTGATTATAAGGCTTGCCGGCGCAACACTTGGTGATGGACTTCTGGTTGTCATGGTAAATTCGTCCTGCGCAGCAACTCCCGTGACGTCTGTCGTAGAGCTGGCCACCACAGCACTCCATGACAGTGTGTTCTTTTACATCGCTCAGGGCTCCATTGCAGCAGATCTGTTTGGTTCTATCGTAGATGATATTATCACAGCAGGAAGCGCCCTCGAAGCGATTGAAAAGAGATCCATTACAACATTTATACTCGGTGTTGTTAAACACAAACTTATTTACACAACAACCGAGATCTTGGGCGACCGATAAGTGAAAAATTTGTCCCGCGCAACAACCGTATTGACCTAAAAAGATATTAAAAATACTCTTAAAAGGCGGTGAATTGCCGAGTTTTAAAAAATACTGACGTTTTAAGCCAAAGTCCTTCATCAGAGTAAATCATGGAGTAATATAAAAGTAGAGTGCTGTGTAGGCAGTGTGTTACGATGTATAGAAAATCTTAAAGATGATAAACTGCTGAGATTTTAGAGAACGAAATACTGACGTTTTAATCCAGAGTTCTTCATCAGAGTAAATCATGGAGTAATATAAAAGTAGAGTGTTGTGTAGCCAGTGTGTCATGATGTATAGAAAATCTTAAAGATGGTGAACTGTTGAGATTTTAAAGAATGAAATACTGACGTTTTAAGCCAAAGTCCTTCATCACAGTAAATCATGGAGTAATATAAAAGTAGAGTGCTGTGTAGGCAGTGTGTTGTGATGTATAGAAAATCTTAAAGATGATGAACTGCTGAGATTTCAGAGAACGAAATATTGACGTTTTAATCCAGAGTTCTTCATCCGACTAAATCATGGAGTAATATAAAAGTAGAGTGTTGTGTAGGCAGTGTGTTACGATGTATAGAAAATCTTAAAGATGGTGAACTACTGAGATTTTAGAGAACGAAATATTGACGTTTTAATCCAGAGTTCTTCATCAGAGTAAATCATGGAGTAATATAAAAGTAGAGTGTTGTGTAGGCAATGTGTTATGATGTATAGAAAATCTTAAAGATGGTCAACTACTGAGATTTTGACGTTTTAAACCAAAGTTCTTCATCAGAGTAAACATGATGGAGTAATACAAAAGTAGAGTGCAGTGTAGACAGTGTGTTATGATGTATAACTGAAATCTTAAAGATGATGGTAAACTGCCTAATGAATTGACCGTTAATTTAGTATAATTAACTCAAATTTATTTCATGGGTGGCATCAATTTAGTTATAAATTATAATTTACCTTCAAGGAATAGATGGCGCGATTTCTTGCATTTCTCAAGCAATGTTTTATCAACACCACACCCTTGGGGAGTTTTTGGTTTAACGAGTCCTGCGCAACACATTTGCGTGTCGCCGTTGTAAGCTCGCGTGCCACAGCATTTCGTGTTTCCGTGCTTGGCGTGAACCGTGCCGTTGCAACATATTTCGTTTTTGAAGTTAAATATTTTGACGTTGTTACAGCAATCATGATCTTTGACCTTGCTGATTGGATAGAGAATCCCGCCGCAGCATGCTTCGGTTTTGGTCGCGAACTTCCTCGGAGATTGTCGACAAACTTTCGGCATGTCGCAACCGGATGGCGAATTGGGTACGATGACACCATGGCAACACGCTTCGCGATCGGAGAGGTAGACATTGCCATGGCAACAAGCATCATGTTTGCCCTGACGTGGATGAAGTCTTCCACTGCAGCAAATATGGGTCTTTAGGGAATAATGTTGGAAAATACAGTAGGCTGAGAGATCTGTAATAAGAAATGTAATGTTTAACATCACTATCATGGCAATAGTTAACACTGTAGGGCCTGGACCTCTCCCTGTGCTGAATAAAATGGTCTGGCGTTAGCCAGAATAAAATACTAAAGCCTCGTCTTCAGGCTTCAAAGTGTTAAAGAGATAGGTTTTAAAGAGATAGGTTTTAACACTTTGAGGCCTGGACCTCTCCCTGTGCTGAATAAAATCGTCTGGCGTTAGCCAGAATGAAACACTAAAGACTCGTCTTCAGGCTTCAAAGTGTTAAAGAGATAGGTTTTAACACTTTGAGGCCTGGACCTCTCCCTGTGCTGAATAAAATCGTCTGGCGTAAGCCAGAATAAAATACTAAAGCCTCGTCTTCAGGCTTCAAAGTGTTAAGTAAGGTGTTGGTTGGACATTAGTTGGCGCAAATTCCTTTGATCTCTGCCACTTGAGTTTCATTCTAGGTCAATGCATTTCTCAGTTCAAGATTTTATCTGGACACAGTGCGAGAACCGTACTTTATTTATACTGGATAACTCTATCAGTTATATCTAAACTGTTATCCCTAGAGGTCCAGTACGGACCATCCCTCATTGGTCCAATGTTACTACAGGAGGAAACCAGAGTAAACTAAACTAACTTTATTTATACTGGATAACTCTATCAGTCATATCTAAACTGTTCTCTCTAGAGGTCCAGTAAGGACCATCCCTCATTGATCCAGTGTTACTACAGGAGGAAACCAGAGTAAACTAAACTAACTTTATTTATACTGGATAACTCTATCAGTCATATCTAAACTGTTCTTCCTAGAGGTCCAGTAAGGACCATCCCTCATTGATCCAGTGTTACTACAGAAGGAAACCAGAGTAAACTAAACTAACTTTATTTATACTGGATAACCCTATCAGTCATATCTAAACTGTTCTCCCTTGAGGTCCAGTAAAGACCATCCCTCATTGGTCCAGTGTTACTACAGGAGGAAACCAGAGTAAACTAAACTAACTTTATTTATACTGGATAACTCTATCAGTCATAGCTAAACTGTTCTCTCTAGAGCTCCAGTAAGGACATCCCTCATTGGTCCAGTGTTACTACAGGAGGAAACCGGAGTACCCGGAGGAAACCTGTGGTGTTCGGTAGAGTCACTGGAAGTACTCTTCTCACATACGGCCAAGGTGAAAGTTTAATCAGATAAATGCTGAGAGCAGGAATTGAACCCAGGTACCGCATAGGTGAAAGAGACGTGCGCCAACCACAGTGCTACCAATTTCAGTCAATTCACGGACATTCATTAAGACCCTCTTTACACTACAGGGCGTATCAAAAAAAAAGCTACCCTTAGAAAATATAATTAACATTATTTTCAAATAACCTATTGTATATTGACAGCCCTGTGGTCAGTTGAACCATTTTTAATCGAACTGATATGAATATAATTAACATTTTTATTTCAGTTATGCTCCTTCATACGTTTAGAAGTTATCGTAATTTCCCAGGTGTATACGACCATTTGTTTTTTACGCATCCGTGACTTCAGAGGTGTCCAGGGCTGTCAATATACAATAGGTTATTTGAAAAGAATGTTAATTATATTTTCTAAGGGTAGCCTTTTTTTTGATACACCCTGTAGAGCAAAAAATCCGGATTCACAGTTTTTTATTCCCATGAGGATGAAAAACAATGTGAATTCGGATACTTTTGCTCTAGTGTAAACTGGGCCTAAGACCGTGCATAAGTTCCGCACTGAGCCACAATTGTGAGCCTTGAGCATGCTTACCTGACAGTGATAACTTGATTCGCAGTGGCGAAGAGAACTCGTCTTTTTCTCCAGAGATCTTCTGGACCTTCTGCGCCAACGCAAGCAACGAGATCAGAAAACTAGTTACTTTTATCCACATAGTAAAAAAGGCAGTTGTGAGCCCACACAGAGAAGAAAGGGATCAACTGATAATGCTCTGTATAAGAACGCAGTTATCACCACACACAGCTAGAGAGACTGATTGTGCTCTGGGTAAGAAGAACCCAGTTATCACCACACACAGCTAGAGAGACTAATTGTGCTCTGGGTAAGAAGAACGCAGTTATCAGTACACACTGAGAAACGAAAAAGACACCGACTAATTCACAGTGCTCTGTAGACTGCAGAACGTGTTCCAACTTGTTCAGCTTTAACAAAGACGCAATCCTTTTTACTCAACTTTTATTTGTTCCTTGTCCAAACAAGACTTCACACTTTTTTTCTAATAATACCATGTTTGCGTGGAGTTTTTTTGTTTCTATGTTGCGCTCATTAATTTTGTTAGTTTTTGCAGTAAGCTATTGTTAGATCAGTAATACTTAGGTAAAAACTCATGCAGAATTCTAGATGAGACTAGCTCAAGGCTATAAAGGTTTTGCGAGTATTAAGATCTAACGACAGCTTATACAGTAAGAACTAACAAAACTATACTGACAAGCTAAAATATAGCTCATTATGAAATCCATTTCCACTATTAGTTTTAATGCCATGTTAATTGTTTGATGGATATGTATGTACAGACTATATTAATATAGGAGTCACTTTTTGACGACAAACTATCCCAGGGGGGGTATACTTTACATATAAGGGATACAGGTATATGTGTCGTCCTATAGGTATATAGAGCTCTGGGCTAGGGTATACAAATTGTATATTTTGGTCTGGAATAGGGTGCATATTTTGGTCTGAGATCGGGTATGGATGGTATGGATATTACTTATAAATACCCAAACGTTAACTTTGTTTAGCTAAACAACTTTCTGAAGATTTCAATTACGGCATTCATTTAACTTTTTTTAATAATTTATTGTGTTTGTCCTTGGGGGATATATTGACCTACCTGTTCTTCAAAAACTACTTTTTAATAAATTCAAGCAAATATTTGTTGAATTTTTGGGTAACTATATTGTACAAGGTGTCCGAAGTTGTTCCAACACTAACAGATTCCCAGTTGGGGCAGTCAGAAAACTTTTCTCCACAGCAGTGATTTGACTTCATTTGGAATTATTCTTCTTCACATATAGACGCTGCTGAAGGACAACTGAATGTTGACAACTAACAGATAACATTTCATTATTATTTTGTCATATCGGCTCTAGCCGACCACTCCTTCTTTTGACATTTTACTCTGATGAAGGGCTCTGCTCGAAACGTCAATTTTTCGTTACTAAAATTCTCAGCAAAATTTACCATCTTTTCACTTTGATCTGTTCAAAACACTATTTGAATTTATTAAATTTCCACTTAACGTGTGGCAGGAGAGAGAGGAACAGAATTTTCGTCCCAATTGACACCAAACTCCTATGTGTAGACAACTAAGACCTAGGTGTTGATTTTACGGAGGGAGGAAAACCGGAGAACCCGGCGAAAAACCCTCGGAGCACAGGAGAGACTAACTAAACTCTACTCACATAAGTCCCAAGCTGGCGGAGGACGGGGTTATTCCCAAACGGTCACCCATCCAAGTACTAACCCCGTCCGACCGGGCTTAACTATTGGTGAGAGGCAGCCCCCTAACAGCTCACGCCATCCGTGCTCCCCTATACTTTGTTATACTCTTAACTTCCTTCGCATCTTTTAGTTATATTTTGTTTTTAATAGGGAGGCAAACCAGCGTAGCTACACGCAAGTTCGCCAAACTATCAAAAATTGCACGTCGTGCCACCTCTTATGTCGTAGGAAACACGCAGAGGTCAGCATAGCCCAGAGTGCAATGGGCGCCTCGCTCTGGAACTAGAGCCTTCTGGATCACTCTAAGTTCACCGCATTGTAAGTATGACTTGGATTCACTCGGTTTTCTTCTTTTATACTCCACTCTAACTCAACAATAATGTGGGTTTCTACTCCATTACTTGATTGGTGTATGTCTAGTGTCTTAACTTGACCATATGGCTCTCCTTTGCTTGTGCTGTTTCACTTTCGACATGCGTGGTAAAGCACTTTTTGTGAGGAGCACGGATGGCGTGTGCTGTTAGCGCGCTGCCTCTCACCAAAAAGTTAAGCCCAGTTAGACGGGGTTAGTACTTGGATGGGTGACCGCTTGGGAATGACCCCGTTGTTGAGCTTGGAACTAATGTGAGTAGAGTTGTAGTTGATCTCTCCTGTGCTTCGAAAGTTTTTCGGTGGTTCTCCGGTTTTCCTCCCTCCGTAAAATCAACACCTACATCAGGTGTTTGACCACCAGTTGCTATAGTCAATGAAGTTATTAAATCAACATTTTGGTGATGTGTATATATAGCTAGCCTATGGCTAAATATAATCAAAAATAAATTGCTATTGTTTATGGGCATAGTTCAGCCAGTCGTTGAGAAACCGTGGTTTTTAATTCACATGAAAACAAGAGCTGTTTGCTGAGGGGAAAAGAGTGTTTGTGAACAGTTTTGGTAAATAATTGTTAAACTTGATTTCTGTCATATGTTATCAAAAGAAATAATATTCTTTGTTATAATTTTGGCAGCACAAGTTAACATCTTGACAGAGGTACTTGAAGTTATTTTAATAAATAAACGAGTGTCTATCAATCATACTCTTCTTGTCCTTGAGTTTGGTTTTAACACATATGTTCTTGTAGAAGGATTAATTAAATGGTTAAGACCCCGTTTACACGATGCCGGTACAATTTGAAAACGGAACAAAATCATGCCGTTTAGGCCTTGCGTTTACACGATACCGGCACAAAAATGACATGAAAACGGCACAAAATGAAGACGGGTTCCTTGACGGCATGAAATGAAAACGGAACACTAACCGGTATCGTGTAAACGCCCGTGCCGTAACAGTTTGATGACGGTAATCACGATATATACGACCACAGTATTCGGGTCAGCAGTATTCACAAAGTCTTCTCAATTCTCATTGGAGGAGAATAGTAATATAATCCGTCATTATATTATACCAGCACCGCACCGGCATGATTTTGTTCTGTTTCCAAATTGTACCGGCATCGTGTAAACAGGGTGTAAAAAACACATGAAGTCGATAGAAAGACATTTTTTATTATAAGAGTAATTTGAATTAGCTTCACAAACGAGCGAGTAGTTTGAGAGAGAATTAAGATCAAAATTAAGGCCAAATTCATGTCAAATTTTCCCCCAATTTAAACTCTCTTTCAAGAGTCAATTTTCTTTGTTCTTGACTGACATGAATAATTAATAAGAAGGTTTATACTGTATTATATCTCAATTCATAATACTGAAATTATATAGTCAGGCAGTTGAACGAATCATTTTTAATAAGTGAAAGCGTGCTGCGTAGGCAGTGTTGAAACAACAATCGAAATATAGTAAGATTTGATATACTGCCGAAACAGAGAACGTAGGAGTCTAACGTTTCGAGCGAAGGCCCTTCGTCAGAGAGATGAAGAGGCCGCCCTTCATTGGAGAGACGAAGAGGCCACCTTTCGTCAGAGAGACGAATGGCCTCTGACGAAGGGCCTTCGCTGGAAACGTTAGACACCTATGTTCCCTGATTCGGCAGTATATCAGATCTTGCTATATTTCCATTTTTAATCGGACCTGTTTTGGCTTAACACAGGACTTGTTTCAAGTCGTAGCTTCATGTAATAAGTCCTGGTTGCGTCTGAGAATAGATTTCACTCTAGTGTTCAATTCTTTTACATTCTAAATTTTATTCAGTTTAATAGACTTAGAACTTGTTAATCTCATGCAGTTATATCTTTTTTCTAACTCAAACAGTTCGTACAACTTATAATTACGGTTAACACCATTTCGGTGACTAATTCTTACACCGCGACTGTTCTTCAACTAATTAGCGAAACCCTTCAGTCAAGAACCAGTTTGTAAAGTGTTCTTGAGACCTAGCTTATAAAGTGTTTTTCGACACGTTTTTCTGATGGATTAGATGTTTACATGAATTATCTATGTCTTTTTAACAACCTACAACTGTCATTGAACTTATTTTATCCCATTCTGCTTCTTCCTCGTCATGCTCAGCTTCCCCGTTTGTCGCCTGAATTAAATCCTGTTTTCTACTTGTTGTGTCTTCAAGAACATTGTTTCCTGCGCTTGAAATATATTGCTTTCAAATCTTGCGTCAGACATCTCATTGCTGTAAGCTTGCGCTGTGCCCAAAAGCGCATGACAGGAAATTGTCTTCTTGCTTGGTGTATTCTTAATCTCAGCGGTTTCAGATTCAGCGGTACCGTGGGCGTCGTCCGTTTTTCCCTTTTGCGTCATCCCTCTGATCTTGGTAATATCTCCGTCTGATTTGAGCTTCCCTGCTTGCGCTGTATCTTGGGTAGATTCCGTCTTGGCTCGTCCTTGGCTGTCCGCGCTGAAGCTGTGGAACTTCCAGTTAAAAATAGGCAAGCTTTTCCACGAATCTCGCAACTCTTTCTTGCCAACGCCGTGAAAGAGAAAGATGAAGAGTCCTTGGAATGACGACATTATTACGAAGGCGTACTGAAAAAACGGGTGTTTGGAGAAGGTGGACATACCCGCAAAGAGCCAACAAAAGCCGAGGAGGACTGATAACGAGACGGCCGCGCGAAGACTGGGCTTGACGTTGTGCACGTCACGTTGAGAAACCTGGACAATCTCGCGCATGATCAGAATGAAGAAGGCGATGTTGACGAATACGATCAGGAGAACTGGGGCAAGGAAACTGACAACGAACGCCAATGACGTCATCCAACATCTAAAATGACGCAAAAATCACGTGTTAACCCCTTGACAACCAAGGGGTCTTCAATGACGAGTAAAATGGTCTGGCGTTAGCCAGAGTAAAATACTAAAGGTACGTCTACATGCGTGCTTAGGCACGATCGGAAATGGCGGCTGTCGAGCCTCGCGAAATACTGGCTGACCAGTATTAGCTACGCATGCGTAGAACGAATATCTTGCGTGTAAACGTCATCAATACACGGCCGACAACTCACTTGAGCCAGCACGCACATGGACTGCGAACTGCCCCATGAAAGTGGCCGATTTTCTATGCGATTTCCGATCATGATTCAAAGGGTTAACCTAGCCTGCGTGAAGGATTCGCGCCTTCTTTTTAGGGAGGTAAAAGAGAGCCTGAATCTAAAGAGATTCCCAAATTTAGCCTCCTACTTACGCGTCATTTCTCTGACCGTAAACATCCAGATCAATCGAAGACACGACACTGACAACAATTGCTGGTACTCCTGTGAAGGAAAGAAGATATTTAAGTAATGTTGAGAAATAAAGAGAAAAGACTGGGGCTAATCATTCTTACTGGCAGCCAGTGACTCACCATTCAGTGACTGAATGGACTTTTTCACCAATAGCACAGTAGCGGCGCCATCTTGAATTAGCAATACATTGTGGTCTTTCCAACACCGCGGCCAAACGTTTGTAAGACTCGACTATTCATTTTGTTTTAAAAAAAGGGTAAAGAAAATTACGAAGGGGTAAATTCAGAATATGTTACACTATTGACAAGGAAGCCATGCACAAATTACCTACCTTATATTTTTGGTAGTATGCTTATAATTTTAACTTTTGTGTCGGACTCTTGGACAAGTCCAAATATTTCAGTGTTTTCCCGCTCTTTTTCTGAGGACGAGCCAGGGACGAGCTCGGACGTCGCGCATGCGTCGCGTTTGGTTGGTCTATCCAGGGTAACAAGCTAAACTAAAAAGGTGTTTGCGCAGTGTTCAGACACAATGAAATAAACACTTTCGTGGCAACAATGTCTAAATATAATCGTTGTCATGTTGGTAAAAGCAACAACTCTCGGACGTATAAGGATAGATTCATGACAAATGTATCCTCATAACGTCCAAGTATTATTACTTATACTAATATTACAACGTTGATGTTTGGACATTGTTGCCACGAAAGTATTTATAAAGAAAAAATTACCTCACTGTGTCTCAACACTACGCAATCACCTTTCCAATTAAGCTTGTTACCTTGAATAGATCACAATGCATTGCGTATTCAAGAATTCATGCCTGCTATTGGTGAAAAGGTCCTTTACGAAGGACGCAGATCAACGTGGCCGTGTCGAGGCATATCAAAGGCGCTCCAGGCAGCCACCATACGACTCAGTTCAGACCAATGGACCACAGCTAAGATGTTAGGTGTTGATTTTATGGAGGGAAGAAAACCGGAGAACCTGGCGAAAAACCCTCGAAGCACAGGAGAGATCAACTACAACTGTACTCACATGAGTTCCACACTAACCCCGTCTAACAAATAACAAGACATGCTTCCCATTGCCCTCCAACACTAACACATTTCCAATAGACCGCCGATTGCAAAACTCCCCCTTCGGTGGTTACCGTTGCTAGGACCTGATGCAGGTTACTTCATTGGCCGTTGTTATAATACACCAATAATAACGGCCAATTAACTAACGTGTATCTGGCCTTAGAAACGGTAACCACCAATCTCGTTCCCAGAGCTCGCGTTCCCCTTCCCCCACGGGCGGGAAACGAGAGACTCTGGGATAATCCGTTCACGCCATCACAGGATTCTTGTTATCCGGAAGAAGAGTAATATAGAGTTCACTGTGTTCATCAGCCAATGAAATATCGATGTGAAACGGATTATCCCAGAGTCTCTCGTTTCCCGGGTGGGGAACGTGGGCTCTGAGAACGGGTTTGCGGTAACCACCAAAAAGCCTCGCTTCCATGGAGTTTTGCAATCGGTCTATTGCTAAAATTTATAAATGCTGCTTTTATCATGACCGTCACTTACCATAAGCAAAAAGACCAGCACGGATAAAAAATTGTTTGTTTGAAAATACGTTTGCGTTGAACACTTTGACAAGATCTCGATATAAGTTGTAAGCTTCGACACACATCCACGACAGAGCTGCCAAGATAAAGTAATGAAGGAAGATGGCGATTGTTATACATGACTTTCTTCCACCTTTATGATGGAACGAAAGAACTGAGAGGAGCATGCCAGCCATGATTGAGATGCAAATCTGCACAAGAATTTGATTTCCTCGAAATTTTCTTAATCTCCTGAATGGAAAAAGGAAATGAATTACGATTATGTGAACTACATGTGTGATTGTGGTTGGAGTGGAAGTGGAGTGGGTGTACGTGCAGAGTGATTTCAGTAGGAGTAATGTTAGTGGAATTAATGTGGGGTGGAATGATAGAGGATGTGGTGTGGTCTGTGGTGTGGTGTGGTGTGATGTGGTGTGGTGTGGTGTGGTGTGGTGTGATGTGATGTGATGTGATGTGGTGTGATGTGGTGTGTGGTGTGGTGTGATGTGATGTGATGTGATGTGATGTGATGTGATGTGATGTGATGTAGTGTGGTGTGGTGTGATGTGATGTGATGTGGTGTGGCGCGATGTGATGTGGTGTGGCGCGATGTGATGTGGTGTGGTGTGATGTGATGTAGTGTGGTGTGATGTGATATGGTGTGGTGTGGTGTGGTGTGATGTGATGTGATGTGATGTGATGTGATGCTTGATGTGGTGTGATGTGGTGTGGTGTGATGTGATGTGATGTAGTGTAGTGTGGTGTGATGTGATATGGTGTGGTGTGGTGTGGTGTGGTGTGATGTGATGTGATGTGATGTGATGTGATGCTTGATGTGGCGCGATGTGATGTGGTGTGGTGTGATGTGATGTGATGTGATGTGATGTAGTGTGGTGTGGTGTGATGTGATGTGATGTGATGTGGTGTGGCGCGATGTGATGTGGTGTGGTGTGATGTGATGTGATGTAGTGTGGTGTGATGTGATATGGTGTGGTGTGGTGTGGTGTGGTGTGATGTGATGTGATGTGATGTGATGTGATGTGATGCTTGATGTGGCGCGATGTGATGTGGTGTGG
Source organism: Corallium rubrum (assembly GCA_964035015.1). Lineage (NCBI taxonomy): Eukaryota > Metazoa > Cnidaria > Anthozoa > Scleralcyonacea > Coralliidae > Corallium > Corallium rubrum. The sequence goes on from OZ036006.1 coordinate 7,821,639, forward strand.
TGTGATGTGATGTAGTGTGGTGTGATGTGATATGGTGTGGTGTGGTGTGTGGTGTGGTGTGATGTGATGTGATGTGATGTGATGTGATGTGATGCTTGATGTGGTGTGATGTGGTGTGGTGTGATGTGGTGTGGTGTGATGTGGTGTGGTGTGATGTGGTGTGGTGTGATGTGATGTGGTGTGGTGTGGTGTGGTGTGATGTGATGCTTGATGTGGTGTGGTGTGATGTGATGTGGTGTGGTGTGGTGTGGTGTAGTGTGGTGTGTTGTGATGTGGTGTAGTGTGGTGTGATGTGGTGTGATGTGGTGTGTTGTGATGTGGTGTGGTGTAGTGTAGTGTGGTGTGGTGTGGTGTGATGTGATGCTTGATGTGGTGTGGTGTGGTGTGGTGTAGTGTGGTGTGTTGTGATGTGGTGTGGTGTAGTGTAGTGTGGTGTGGTGTGATGTGATGTGGTGTGGTGTGATGTGGTGTTGTGTAGTGTGGTGTGGTGTGATGTGGTGTGGTGTAGTGTGGTGTGATGTGATGCTTGATGTGGTGTGGTGTGGTGTAGTGTGGTGTGTTGTGATGTGGTGTGGTGTAGTGTAGTGTGGTGTGGTGTGATGTGATGTGGTGTGGTGTGGTGTGATGTGGTGTTGTGTAGTGTGGTGTGGTGTGGTGTAGTGTGGTGTGATGTGGTGTGATGTGGTGTGGTGTGGTGTAGTGTGATGTGATGTGAGTAAGAGTGATGTGGGTGCAGGAATGTGGTGTGGTGTAGTGTGGTGTGATGTGGTGTAATGTGATGTGTTGTGTTGTGTTGTGTTGTGTTGTGTTGTGTTGTGTTGTGGTGTGTTGTGGTGTGTTGTGTTGTGTTGTGTTGTGTTGTGTTGTGTTGTGTTGTGTTGTGTTGTGCTGTGCTGTGCTGTGCTGTGCTGTGCTGTTGTGTTGTGTTGTGTTGTGTTGTGTTGTGTTGTGTTGTGTTGTGGTGTGGTGTGTTGTGATGTGATGTGAGTAAGAGTGATGTGGTTGCATGAATGTGGCGTGATGTGATGTGGTGTGACGCAATTTGGTGGTGGCGTGGATGTTATAGCTGTTTGAAGGTTATTCAGTATGTCATTTACCTGAAATAACAGATAGAAAACATTGTGATTAGTAATCCTGCAGTAGACAAAGCGATCCCTACGTACGCTACAAGAAATATTTCTTCATGTACTTTTCTCTCAGCTTGCTTCTGATCATCATCTCCATCAGTCAACTTGGTAATAAAACTCAAGTAATTATTGATGATATTAATGGTCATGTTTACTTCATCGTAGCTGATTTCCTGCAGTAAAACATTGGAGAATAATGACAGTGATGGTGATGATAATAATGATAGTGATGGTGATGATAATAATGATGGTGATGATAATAATGATGGTGATGATAATAATGATGGTGATGATAATGATGGTGATGATAATAATGATGGTGATGATAATAATGATGGTGACGATAATAATGATGGTGTTGATAATAATGATGGTGATGGTGATAATGATGGTGATGGTGATGATAATAATGATGGTGATGATAATGATGGTGATATAATGATGGTGATATAATGATGGTGATGATAATAATGATGGTGATGATAATGATGGTGATGATAATAATGATGGTGATGATAATAATGATGGTGATGATAATAATGATGGTGATGGTAATGATAATAAAGATAGTGATGGTGATGATAATAATGATGGTGGTGGTGATGATAATGATGGGGTTAGTTGGTGATATTTGTGGTGCTGGTGCTGGTGTTGGTATCGGCGTTCTTGGTGATTGTGTTGTTGGTATTGGTGGTGTTGGTGTTGATGTTGTTATTGGTAATGGTGGTGTTGGTGTTGGTGTTGGTGGTGGTGTTGGTGTTAGTGGTGTTGGTGTTGTTGTTGGTGGTGGTGGTGTTGGCATGTTGGTGTTAGTAGTGGTGGTGTTGGTTTTAGTGGTGTTGGTGTTTGTGATGGTGTTGGTGTTAGTGGTGTTGGTGTTTGTGGTGGTGTTAGTGGTGTTGGTGTTGGTGGTGGCGGTGTTGCTGGTTTTGATGATGGTGTTGTTGGTGCTGATTGTATGCTATATCTGACACCAGCATTGCCCTAGATCATTTTGCAGATATAAATTCCGCATCCCCCCCCCCCCCCCCTTCTTCCTGCCGTCACCAGAGAATCCAAAAGGCCCGGTGGTCCAACTGAGGTTAAGCGTACCTCTACTTTTAATGTATCATACATAACGTCCAATCCTTGTAAGGTAACAATTCTCGTCTCTTCGTCGAGCGTGTTTCTTATTTGCCAAAACTGAGTGGTTACAAAGCTTTCGGCATAATATTTATCTTCTGGTGTGGACAAGAATGTGTTTCTTGCAATCATGACAAATGACAAGCTGTAGATATAGAATTAAATTGGGGGGAAATGAAAGAACTGATTGTAAGAATCTTACGTCACCTCACTCACCTCATCTCATCTCACGTTAAGTCACGTCACTTCATCTTACGTCACTTTATCTTACGTCACTTTATCTTACGTCACTTCATCTCACGTCACGTCACTTCATCTTACGTCACTTTATCTTACGTCACTTCATCTTACGTCACGTCACTTCATCTAAATCTAATTATGTTACTTCTCTTACGTCATTTCACGTCACCCCGCCCCGGCCCACCTCACCCCACCTTACCTCACTTTACTTCACACTACCTCACCTCGCCTTACTTCATCTTATACCCCCCACTTTACCTCACCTCCCCCACCTCACCTTAGCGCATCTCGTCTCACCCCACCCCACCCCAATCCCACTTCCCCACCTCACCTCACCTCGCCCCACCTCACTCCACCTCATCTTACCTTACTCCACCACCTCACTTTGCCTCACCTGATTTTGCTTCTTTTTTTTTCTTAGTTCCCCACTACACATTGCTACACTGTACCAATGCTTTGCTCAACTACATTATTTGAATGCCGTCTCATTATACTACTTTTTCCATTTACAATGGATTTTCGACATTGAAGGTACAATTATAACTCTTACTTTTGTTTTTCTTCAAAATTCTCTATCGCGTAACTTGATGGCCTGAATGACACAATAATAACATCGTATTAACATTAATCTCTGCCTAAACAATGTTTGTACGAACAATTAGCCAGGCGGCATTAGGTCAGTATAGCTTTCCTCTAGAACTTTTCCGTGGCCATTTTCTGAGCTGATCTGACTTCTTACCAGAGAAACAACTTCACAACTGACACATGGTAATCAAATGGCGTTTTTACTGTGAACAACTGCAGAAACTATAAAAGCAAATGAGAGAACAATTGAAATAAATAAGAGATGTGCACAGGATAGAGAAATATATTTAGTGAGATGGACAGGAGGAAGGAAGAAAGGAAGGAAGGAAGGAAGGAAGGAAGGAAGGAAGGAAGGAAGGAAGGGAGGGAGGGAGGGAGGGAGGGAGGGAGGGAGGGAGGAAGGAGGGAAGGAAGGAAGGAGTTAGGAAGGAAGGAATTAGGAAGGCAGGAAGGAAGGAAGGAAGGAAGGAAGGAAGGAAGGAAGGAAGGCAGGCAGGAAGGAAGGAAGGAAGGAAGGAAGGAAGGAAGGAATAAACGAATATAAGGATCGTGGATAATCACCTCTCGAGTTAAGTTTCCAGTTATTTCTTTGTAACTACTACTTTCGTGATCCAAAATGTCCCTCACGTGCTCCACGCGTGTTCTTAGACTCCCCGTTACGTTATAGAACCGCGTTCCATTCACTGTCAACTCCGAACTGGACACGTGACCTGGTTGAAAGTGACGTCATTGTTAAATTTTTTTTCTTCTAACAAGTGGTCTTGATGAGCACTGAGAAATTATTTCATATTTTTTTAACATAATTACTAGAACAAGAACAGGATTACTAGATATTATTAAGCAACTAAATTTAAGGCTCTCTTACCTAGGCAAAACAGCAAACACATAACAAGAAACCTCATGTTGCTTTAATTATATCCCGTCTTTCTGGTCACAATTCAAACTGCAAGCACTTTTCTCTGCACGCCAGTAACATGTAATGCTTAGAGAGTTGAAGAAAGACAATATATCCTTGGTACTAGTAGAGAATATGTACGGAAAAATATGATTTTAAATTAATAGGAAGCAACTCTCGTGAGCTAACGTTCACCAAATATCTGTTACATGGCATCAACTTCGCAAACGTACCACATGCACTACATGTATACGTACAACTTATCATATCACTTTAAATACATCTCATTTGCAAACGCTATCGCTTAGGAGGACATATGACTATGAATTTGCAATCTTAGCTCCCCATCTGAGCCCCAGGGTATATAGCTCAATAGTTAGGACACGGCTCAGAGCGTCTACGAAACGTTTATTATAAAACGTTAGATCTTTTTATCTCAAATGTTTAATGTTTTAAATAAAATGTCTTTTTTTTTGTACACTGCCTACGCAGTAAACTATTTTTTTAATACGAAAACAGTTTTGTCCGTTTAATATTGACAGCTTACAAACACACTTGATTATATTAAAGCCGGATAAACGTCAGCTACAACACATGCATTGTTCTAGAACGGACATAAAAGCTCTTATTTTATTTCCTCGCATAGATGACATCAGCATATGATTATTATTAGATAAAACAAATTAACTTCGCCGACAAAGAGAAAATAAAAACACTGTTTGATATCAAAAAGGAAACTGATGAAAGGCCCTCCTCAAAACGTCAATATTTTGTTATTAAAAGGATATTAATAAAATATATCTAGAAGTTAATGAAAAAAAGACTAAATACGTATTAAATTGACTAAGATGAAGTCATCCTGCTCTTCATTATCTGATCTACGTTATTACGTTATTCTATAACACCGCTGACAAACGTTTTGTGCCTGCGCAAGTTCCAGATCAAAAAATAACTTGTTATTGGGACATTTCTTACAAATTTTTAAAAATTTACTGAAATTTTAAGGCTTGCACTTGCCGAGTATATAACTGTATTATTATAAATATATTTTAATACCCCGAGAGATAATCCAACGTAGAGCATCGAAATATATTTTAAATGACTATGAATCTAACTACAAGGACAGGCTTACTACTTTGCAACTCCTACCCGTTAACTACTGGCATGAACTGAAGGATCTCTGTCCAATGGCAAAGCTACTTCAGGGCTGTTACGATTTACCCATATCAGACTACATCAGTACCAATTCAGCAATTACTCAAACCTCTACCAGCCTGTCCCTCCAACCTCGTTTAACCAGAACCTTAAATTTTAAAAACAGTTACTTCAACAGAATCGTAAATCTTTGGAACTCACTACCTTCTTCGATTAGACTTTCTTCTTCATTTAACATTTTTAAGTCAAGCACTAATAATTATCTTGTTCAGACCTTTATCACTTACTTTGATGTAGAGAATGTTTATACTTGGAAATCAATTTGCTCAAAATGTCACAAACATGTCTCACAGCCTATCAAATCATCTGTTCATATATGTCTTTAACCAAATGCCAAACTATACCTATGCATGTAGATGTATTTTAAATTATTATTTTTGGCAGTTTATCTAGTGGGGCCTTGAGCCTGTTATAAACTTGCCTCATTGTATTTTAGCTATAAATTTATTTCAATACAATGAAAGTCGAGTAAATAAAAAAATAGATGGATATCCTCCAGTATGTGCTAATTGTAGGACAATTAACAGACCTTTTTGCTGCTGAGATTTTTAGGCAAGATTCAGGAATAGCAGGATGCGTCTTTTTCAGTGCTTGACGTCTGGATCAGCCCTTTGAATACTTCCATTATCCGTCTATTTCAAACTAAATCGTTTTGATTCCGGGGGTAGGGGGCTGAGTTCAGCGTCAGGTGCGGATAATGGCGCATTCTGTATAGTAGTAAATAGTGGACCATTATGTGTATTGTCATGAATTTATTGATTTATGTACGGGGTTTGCCTAGTTGGGACCTCGTGTCCGTTCGCTAGCCCCTTATCAAACTCATCTTTTACTGTTTGTAATGTATTGTGATCTGTTGTTATTATTGTAGTTAGTACTGTATTACTTAGTGAGTTTGATTAAAGCTTCTATATTATTATCCTTTGTAATTTTCATGGCCTTTTTAAAATACACACAAATGAAGTCGAGTCTTAGTCTCCACTGTCTGCTTGCTTTGTCTTACTCTTGCAAACTTACGCCAAACTTGGCATTTCCTATCAATATTTGGTTATTGGTTATTCTTATCGTAATAAGATATTTCTTATGCAGCCGTTTCGCCGTTTCTATAACAGTGATAATAATACATGAATTTATAAACTAATAAACACACCAACACTAATAATAAACTATCAACTATGCTATGCATGTTTAAAACACAAACAGTTTGATGTGAGTGTTTTGAACCTCTTCAAAAACTATCCATTATTGGTTGTTTTTTGCTTTCTAATAAACACACCAACACTAATAATAAACTATCAACTATGCTATGCATGTTTAAAACACAAACAGTTTGATGTGAGTGTTTTGAACCTCTTAAAAACTATCCATTATTGGTTGTTTTTTGCTTTCTCGTTCAATTACTAATTTATAGAGTGACAATTTTCTATAACATTCTATGTTTTAATATTATTCTTTCAGCTACGTGACATTAATACGTTTTATCAGAGCTTGCACATGATCAAATACGTTCAGCCAATTGGACGATATTTATAACCATTGAATATTAATTGATTACTATTAGCAACTTTAGCTGTAGTGTGAATGCAACCAGTAAAGGTTCTGGGGTTTTTTAAAGAAAAATTTAGAACTGCACATTTTGTCATACTGACACAACATGTCATAGCATGAAATTCAACTCGCGCAAATGGCACAATTTTTTTCTTATTAATAAACTTTCATTAACTCATTCTCATCCCTACAAATATGAACGATGCTGACTTTAGTATTTCAGTTTGTCTAGTAATGCCAGGTGCTTTAAATAGAAAGCTGTTACAATAAGACAGAATTCGCAGATATTCATATTAAACACCGCTTGTGCGAAAAGGCAAGGAAATCTCCTAATGTTTATCTTTGTGAATAAGGTGGGTTTTTTACTTTATAACGTTGAAGGTATGGCGGCATGCCGCGATGGATCAATGGAATCCTAAACCAGACGTGATGAGTTGGATGAATGAAAGAGAGCATCGCATCCGAGATCGTCCAAAAGGAAAACAACAGCAATATTTTAAGGGAATATTTTCGGAAGCTTCGAAATCCGAGGAGAAGTTGACGGAAAACATTTTAGTTATTGTTAAGTAAAGAAAATTGTCAACAAAAACTATATTTGTTAAGTTTGCTATGAGAAAATAAATATTCTGGTACTGCTTTTGTTATTGAAGCTATATGCATTCCATTTATACCTTCGATTACTTTAGTTTTCCACAATAAATATCCATATCCTGAAAGTCGTATTTTTTTCAACTGCACAAAATTTTTTTTAGAGTTGCACAAATTGATTTAGAACTGCACATTTTGTGTAGAACTGCACGTTAAAAAAACCTGTAAAGGTTATAGGTAATACGGGCAATATTTTTGAAAAGCGTTGTTGCACGTATTACCACCCACCTTAAACATTGTCACGCAACAATGATTTTGTTGCAAGTTGAAAAATTTGTTGGAAAAAGTAGACTCCAGTTCTACTTGCTGCAACATGCTGATTCAACTTGCAACAAAATCATTGTTGCGTGACAATGTTTAAGGTGGGTGGTAATACGTGCAACGACGCTTTTCAACTTTCAACGCAACAGTTTTGCAGCAACTAAATGTTGCTCGTATTACTTCACCTTAAATTCTATAGGCTATGTACTAGTCCTGTCCAGCTTTAGTTAGTTCAAATCCAGTCTGAGTCCTCTAGTGTGGACACAACCACAGTAAGTCCTATACCAGTCCAGCCTCAGTCTAAATCCAGTCTGAGTCCTCTAGTGTGAACACAACCACAGTAAGTCCTATACCAGTCCTGCCTCAGTCTAAATGCAGTCTGAGTCCTCTAGTGTGAATGCAACCAGTAAGTCCTATACCAGTCCAGCCTCAGTCTAAATCCAGTCTGAGTCCTCTAGTGTGGACACAACCAGTAAGTCCTATACCAGTCCAGCCTCAGTCTAAATCCAGTCTGAGTCCTCTAGTGTGAACGCAACCAGTAAGTCCTATACCAATCCAGCCTCAGTCTAAATCCAGTCTGAGTCCTCTAGTGTGAATGCAACCAGTAAGTCCTATACCAGACGTCCAGCCTCAGTCTAAATCCAGTCTGAGTCCTCTAGTGTGAATGCAACCACAGTAAGTCATATACCAGTCCAGCCTCAGTCTAAATCCAGTCTGAGTCCTCTAGTGTGACTGTGTGAACACAACCACAGTAAGTCCTATACCAGTCCAGCCTCAGTCTAAATCCCGTCTGAGTCTTCTAGTGTTAACACAACCAGTAAGTCCTATACCAGTCCAGCCTCAGTCTAATCCAATCTGAGTCCTGTAGTGTAAGCACAACCAGTAAGTCCTATACCAGTCCAGCCTCAGTCTAAATCCCGTCTGAGTCCTCTAGTGTAAACGCACCTTTACAAATATGTGTCTCAAAAGAAATATATAGACACATCCCTTACACATAGTTACCTTGCCCTCGCCGTCTTTTTCTCGCTGTGCGTGTATGTTCCGTTTACATGTCGACTCATAGCTGACGTATTGTCGTCGAATATTCCTTAATCGTATCACGACGCGACAATATGGCGCATTTTTTGCAAAAATTCGTACGAAGATAGTGAATATAATAAGTATTGAATTAACGAAATAAAAATGTAAGATTATTGTAATAATTGTAATAAAAATATTGTAAATATTGTAATAAAAGAAAGATCAAAATCACATATTGTAATTATGGTTCTAAAAACTAATAGAGTGTTGCGTAAGCCGTGTTTTAAATATGAAAAAAGATGGTAAACTGGCGAGATTTTTACGGGTGAATGAAATACTGACGTTTCGAGCCATTTATCAGAGGCAGCAAAACATGATATACAGGGAAGCGGAACGGCAGAGATGTTTTCGAACGAAATATTGATGTTTTAAGCAGAGCTTTTAATCAGAGTAAAATTAATGTTTTACGAAGGGATCCACCCAAAATTAAACTTCAATGTTTCATTGTTAAAAAATTTCTACATTTCACCACTTTTTTGATTCATATTATTAATACTTGTTTCGCAGTTACGGTTACACACACCGATTTGTGTCGCAAGGTATTGCGAGGTAAATTGGTCACCCGGCTACACACATCAATTTAATCAAGTTTAAAAATAAACTAAGGATGGGCGGAGCTTGAACAAAAGAAATTTGGCATGATTGCAACACAAATCGGGCGTTGTAGATTTTCGTTGTAAGTTTTTCATCCCTTATCAAAAACTTGCAATGCTTCAGCAACGCATAAATCGCTGTCGACTGGGTATGTTGCACACACCGATTGATCTCGCAATGGAGTTGCGACACAAATTGGCGACATAAATCGGTGTCACCGTAGCTTTAAACGAACAGGAAATGTATAGGCTCGCCTATCTAAGACAAACACAGTTTGTTGTCGATGTCTGTCGTAAACATAGGCTAAGGTCAAGCCGAAAAAAGAATCTCGCTGTACATTTAATTTTAAAAGCTACACTCACAGTTTTTGTCCATAATTCTTGAACTATTTTCTGTTAGGCATCAATGCTCAACGCGAATTATACAAAATTATAGGAACTTTATTTTGATATTAATCTTTATCATCATTCATCTTTTAAATAAATTCAAGGGAGACACTTTACACGAAAACTGTTGTATGAAGTTTTATGGCCGATCTTTATCACTTCCTGCTCCGTCAAAAAAAAAGCAACGAAAAAGTTTTTTGGCGCTCAATAGGTCATTTTGACGAAAACCAGTTCGATAACTGAACAGAACTGAATATCACTTGAATTTCAATGTTTGAATTCAATTTATATAAAATACATGGCTGTACGATACAAGAAATGATCATTAATATACTTCAATATTGTACAAAATACAAACTTAAATGTACAATTATGTATTTAATGATAAAATTCATTCATTCTTCCTCGCTTACCTCTCCTCCCCAAGAAACTTGTCGCTAGATATTTAGTATTAAATTAAATGCTTGTTCTTCAATGTCCGCTTTCTTTTGATTTTCTTCGTTTTAATTCGTTGTTTTTATGTTCAATGTTTAGAATATGTAATTATTTAAAATCAAAGCTTTAAGCTGGGTAAACTATCTTCTGTCAGATTCCAAACACAGCTGCATAACGCTTGTAATCCGAACAGGAGTATAATAGATATAATAGTCGACGTTTTTATATAATAAGGGCTGCAATATGAATGAATAAATCATGACTTATATATCCATTTTTCAGTTCAAAAATCATTAATCTTTCCTTCCTGTTTTTAATAAACGGCATTAATAATAAACTGGGTTTTTGTTTTTGTTATTATAAAAATGGTTATTTGAGCATTAGTATGAAAGAAAATATGGAAGAAAAGATTGCTCTGTCGTATTCATGTTCGGCTTCCATTGAGCATGCGCCATCGACTCCTTGACTACAAATCAGAGCGGGAAACAAACCGAAAACCGGTTAAACGGGTCTTAAACGGGTTATAGCAAAGTGAAAATGTGGTAAACTGCCGAGAATAGTTTATTATCCAGTATACCTTGTTGCTATGCGTGTTTTCATTGGTTGTTGCCCATGATCTATTAGAGGACAGACACATGGTCACGTCAGATCACGTCAGCTGACTTGCTTTTTTCTTTCTTCATGCCCCCAAATCCGGCAAGAGTTTCAATAAAAACCTTTTAATTTTTTTTATTGTATAAAACAAATAGATTCCAGTTTTTTGTTGTCTGTTCAGTTATAGATACACAGAAGACGTAACAACGTGGTAAGAACATCAGTTGTTCTTACCAGTGCATCTATAACTGAACAGACAGCGGCAAAATGGAATCTTTTTGTTAATGGGCGAGTTTCAGGGTATTGCGCGGCGCATCGTTTTGCAAAGAAATTGGCGGGCTCTTGGCGAGCTCCCCACAAAGTAAGGAATGGCAAACAGACTTGCTAGCGAGCCAACAACAGCAAGAATAACAGCGTTAAACATCCAGAAACTGTATCTATACTTTGTTTATCTTCAACAGTATGTTTACTTTGAGTGGAGCTTGCCAGTTTTTTTGAAAAATGATGCGCGCGCAACACCCTGAAACTCGCCTATCATAAATAATACAACGCGGTGTTTCTGATTGGCTAGCGTGCGTGCTCCATAACTCAATGGAGCATGGCTATTTCGAACGTAATGAGAAACTCGTTTTTAATCAGCGAAATAAATATTGTTTTCCGTTGTTTTGTGTCTGATTCTCTGTTATGAAAGAAATGGTTCATGGTTTGGCGTGCTCCATTGAGTTATGGATACACTTGGGAAGTTGGGAAGAGCACTCGGCTATATCTCCTCGACCAACTCTTACGCTTTTTTCGTGCTCTCCAAACTTCCCGCGTGCATCCATAAGTCGATGAAGTTCCGCAGGCTATTTTAGAATATAATGATTAAAGAAATACTAAATGGTTTTCCGTGTTTGGATACTTTGATCCAAACACGTGGGAAATTGCGAGACTGGAGAAAAGCGTTTAGCTTTTCGAAAGTCGAGCAATTAACCAAGTGTTTGGATAAGAGTCTCCAAACACGGAAAAAAACATTTGGTATTTCTTTTATAAAATAATCACAAGTGAATATGATATATACTGTCCAAAATTTCAAAAAATCGTTTTGGCGGGAATTTTCTGTGTTGGATACTCTGATCCAAACACGGTAATTGACCAATCAGGGCTCGCGTAGTATACATGTTATTTTATAAACTATTATCCTCATATATTACAGTTCTACTGTACACAATGAGTTGTAAATTGATCTTTGACGTTTGATGACTTCTGTTTATTTGGTCCAAATGTTATTGAGATGCGTCTGGCATATGACCACTAGTCATTTTACAATCCAAAAGCTGAAAGTTAGATTTGCTGCTGGAGATGATCAATGTATCCCATTTTACGTACCATAATTTGTAACCAGAGCTAAATAAAATATAGATTTATTATGTAGAGACAGATGGGTGGAAATGGGTGGATGGATGAATTTACAGACAGACAGACAGACAGACAGACGGACGGACGGACGGACGGACGGACGGACGGACGGACAGACAGACAGACAGACAGACAGACAGACAGACAGACAGACAGACAGACAGACAAACAAACAAACAAACAGACAGACAGACAGACAGACAGACAGACAGACAGACAGACAGACAGACAGACAGACAGACAGACAGACAGACAGCTAGACAGATAGACAGACATTACCTGTGCGTTCATTTGTATTTTCAACACGCTTTTTTCTTGGTCTGTTTATTGCCACCGAGAGGATGGAAGCAAAGTAGACAAAACTTAAAAGCATCTGAAAGTAAATAAAATATCTGTTTAATTTTACTTTATTTCCCAAAGCTAATTGACACAAACATCAAAGGTTCCGACACAAACATCAATAACCGTCAAAAGTGCCGAAATAAACATCAATAACCATCAAAGGTGCCGACATAAACATCAAAGGTACCGACAAAAACCTCAAAGGTGCCGACATAAACATCAAAGGTGCCGACACAAACATTAAAGGTGCCGACATAAACATCAAAGGTGCCGACATGAAGATCAAAGGTGCCGACATAAAGATCAAAGGGGCCGACACAAACATCAAAGGTGCCGACATAAACATCAAAGGTGCCGACATGAAGATCAAAGGTGCCGACATAAAGATCAAAGGGGCCGACATAAACATCAAATGTGCCGACAAAAACATCAAAGGTGCCAACAAAAAGATCAAAGTTGCCGATATAAACATCAAAGGTGCCGACATAAATATCAAATGTGCCGATATAAACATCAAAGGTATCGACATAAACATCAAAAGTACCGACATAAACATCAAAAGTACCGACATAACATCAAAAGTACCGACATAAACATCAAAAGGTGCCGACATAAACATCAAAGGTACCGACATAAACATCAAAGGTGCCGACATAAACATCAAAGGTATGACATAAACATCAAAAGTGCCGACAAAAAAATCAAATGTGCCGACATAAACATCAAAGATACCGACATAAACATCAAAAGGTGCCGACATAAACATCAAAGGTGCCGACATAAACATCAAAGGTACCGACATAAACATCAAATGTGCCAACATAAACATCAAAGGTATCGACATAAACATCAAAAGTGCCGACAAAAAGATCAAATGTGCCGACATAAACATCAAAGGTGCCGACATAAACATCAAAGGTACTGACAAAAACCTCAAAGGTGCCGACATAAACATCAAAAGTGCCGACACAAACATCAAAGGTGCCGACACAAACATCAAAGGTGCCGACATAAAGATCAAAGGTGCCGACATAAACATCAAATGTGCCGACAAAAACATCAAAGGTGCCAACAAAAAGATCAAAGGTGCCGACATAAACATCAAAGGGGCCGACACAAACATCAAAGGTGCCGACATAAACATCAAAGGTGCCGACATGAAGATCAAAGGTGCCGACATAAAGATCAAAGGGACCGACATAAACATCAAATGTGCCGACAAAAACATCAAAGGTGCCAACAAAAAGATCAAAGGTGCCGACATAAACATCAAAGATGCCGACATAAATATCAAATGTGCCGATATAAACATCAAAGGTATCGACATAAACATCAAAAGTACCGACATAAACATCAAAAGTACCGACATAACATCAAAAGTACCGACATAAACATCAAAAGGTGCCGACATAAACATCAAAGGTACCGACATAAACATCAAAGGTGCCGACATAAACATCAAAGGTATGACATAAACATCAAAAGTGCAGACAAAAAAATCAAATGTGCCGACATAAACATCAAAGGTACCGACATAAACATCAAAAGGTGCCGACATAAACATCAAAGGTGCCGACATAAACATCAAAGGTGCCGACATAAACATCAAATGTGCCGACATAAACATCAAAGGTATCGACATAAACATCAAAAGTGCCGACAAAAAGATCAAATGTGCCGACATAAACATCAAAGGTGCCGACATAAACATCAAAGGTACTGACAAAAACCTCAAAGGTGCCGACATAAACATCAAAAGTGCCGACACAAACATCAAAGGTGCCGACACAAACATCAAAGGTGCCGACATAAAGATCAAAGGTGCCGACATAAAGATCAAAGGGGCCGACATAAACATCAAATGTGCCGACAAAAACATCAAAGGTGCCAACAAAAAGATCAAAGGTGCCGACATAAACATCAAAGGTACCGACATAAACATCAAAGGTACCGACATAAACGTCAAATGTGCCGACATAAACATCAAAGGTATCGACATAAACATCAAAAGTGCCGACAAAAAGATCAAATGTGCCGACATAAACATCAAAGGTACCGACATAAACTTCAAAAGGTGCCGACATAAACATCAAAGGTGCCGACATAAACATCAAAAGTACCGACATAAACATCAAAAGGTGCCGACATAAACATCAAAGGTGCCGATCCAATCATCAAATGTGCCGACATAAACATCAAAGGTACCGACATAAACATCAAAAGGTGCCGACATAAACATCAAAGGTGCCGACATAAACATCAAAAGTACCGACATAAACATCAAAAGGTGCCGACATAAACATCAAAAGTACCGACATAAACATCAAAAGTACCGACATAAACATCAAAAGGTGCCGACATAAACATCAAAAGGTGCCGACATAAACATCAAAGGTGCCGACATAAACATCAAAGGTACCGACATAAACATCAAAGGTATCGACATAAACATCAAAAGGTGCCGACATAAACATCAAAGGTGCCGACATAAACATCAAAGTACCCACATAGAGATCAAAGGTGCCGACATAAACATCAAAGGTGCCTACATAAACATCAAAAGTACCGACATAAACATCAAAGGTGCCGACATAAAGATCAAAGGTGCCGACATAAACAATTGTGTGCTTGAAACTATGTACCTGAACTGAAACTGTGATGTAGGCATACCAAACATTTGGGAAGGTAAGAGACACACCTGTTAAAGAAATAAAATAACCTCGTCTCTCTCGTTCATGAACCGCAACCAATAAGCTAAACTAACTTTATTTATACTGGATAACCCTATCAGTCATATCTCAACTGTTCTCTCTAGAGGTCCAGTAAGGACCATCCTTCATTGTCCAGTGTTACTACAGGAGTAAACCAGAGTAAACTAAACTAACTTTATTTATACTGGATAACTCTATCAATTATATCTAAACTGTTCTCTCTAGAGGTCCAGTAAGAACTATCCTTCACTGATCCAGTGTTACTACAGGAGGAAACCAGAGTAAACTAAACTAACTTATTTATACTGGATAACCCTATCAGTGATATCTAAACTGTTCTCCCTAGAGGTCCAGTAAGAACCATCCCTCACTGGTCCAGTGTTACTACAGGAGGAAACCAGAGTAAACTAAACTAACTTTATTTATACTGGATAGCTCTATCAGTCATACATGTATCTAGACTGTTCTCCCTAGAGGTCCAGTAAGGGCCATCCCTCATTGGTCCAGTGTTACTACAGGAGGAAACCAGAGTAAACTAAACTAACTTTATTTATACTGGATAATCCTATCAGTCATGTCTATTACTTCACTGCCACTAATTAAAAACACGTTTTTCGTAAAATACAATTGACTTACCGCAAAGTGTGGCAGTTGAAACTGAGAAAAACAACATCTGACTGTAAACTTGAAAGGCAAACGCATCGTGGTGAGGTTCGTCAACGTGCTTAAAAGATTTTTGCTGAAAAATATGAACACAACACAACACAACACATTGCATGTCCAACTCCAGTCTATTCACCTCTGGGGAAGCCCTCGGACAGGAATGAGTTATAAACTATCTCTAACTCTATCCTGTCCGAATTGGTCTTTAGTATTTTGTTCTGGCTAACGCCAGACGATTTTATAAATCTAATAAAGCAATCAGTCAATAGCAGTGTTTGGACTCAATCATTCAACCGTGCTGTATAAATATTAATGAACGTAAAACAAAAGATGCGCATTGTGCACTTTCAGGGCATTCTCAACATAAATTGCAGGGCAGAGCTTCCAAAGAACACTTAAAGTACATGTTTTATCAAAAAAAGAAACTTTTTTTTGCAAAAAAGGGCACACGCCCTCTCTTCACCCCCGGTTCCTGCACGCCTGAGTTGTAGCGTATTGTTATGTTATGTTAGCCGCTTGTCTGCAATGTTTAAGTCAAAACTTGGAGTGCTGTGTAGGCAGTGTTTTGGATAGAGCAAAGTGAAAAAGTGGTATATTTAAATGTCGAGAATAGTTTTTATAACGAGATACTGAAGTTTCGAGCAGAGCCCTTTATCAGAGTATATTCATTTCGAAGATATGCTTGCTTTTTAGTTTTTCCATTTAGTTTTTTTTCTGCTGAGGCCAGTCAGAAATTCTTGAACTTAAAATTATTTAATTTTTCTCTTTTTGGTTCTCTAGGCAGAAAACTCACCGAAAGTCGAATGTAGAGAGTGTAAAAGCCAGTAAAGACCAATATGGATGAGAGGTAAGCTTGGGCTAGGAACCATGGAGTTAATGTCATATGAAGATATTGTTTTGTGATTTTAACTGCAAAGATAAAACAATACAGGGAAAAAAGATTAATAGGACTAGATAATTATTTTTTCAAACCGGGTTCAATAGGTATTTTCATTGATCGTTGCTCATTGAGTGACTGTTTTATTACTTTTCATACCCAGAACTCAAAAGCTTCATGAATGTTTTTTATTGTATAAAACAAATATTCTATCTGTTGCTGCTGCTGCTGTTGTTGTTGTTGTTGTTGTTGTTGTTGTTGTTGTTGTTGTTGTTGTTGTTGTTGTTGTTGTTGTTGTTGTTGTTGTTGTTGTTGTTGTTGTTGTTGTTGTTGTTGTTGTTGTTGTTGTTGTTGTTGTTGTTGTTGTTGTTGTTGTTGTTGTTGTTGTTGTTGTTGTTGTTGTTGTTGTTGTTGTTGTTGTTGTTGTTGTTGTTGTTGTTGTTGTTGTTGTTGTTGTTGTTGTTGCTGTTGTTGTTGCTGCTGCTGCTGTTGTTGTTGGTGATGTTGTTGTTGTTGTTGTTGCTGTTGCTGTTGTTCTTGTTGCCGTTGCTGCTGCTGCTGTTGTTGCTGCTACTGCTGCTGTTGTTGTTGTTGTCGTTGTCGTTGTCGTTGTCGTTGTCGTTGTCGTTGTCGTTGTCGTTGTCGTTGTCGTTGTCGTTGTCGTTGTTGTTGTTGTTGCTGCTGCTGTTGTTGTTGTTGTTGTTGCTGCTGCTGTTGTTGCTGTTGTTACTGCTGTTGTTGCTATTGTTATTGCTGCTGCTGTTGCTGTTGTTGTTGTTGCAATTACACAACTCGTAGTTTTTTCAGTACACTTACTTGACATGCATATAACAACAAAAATAAGAATTGCTTGGAAAATAGCCAGAATAACCGTACTCTGTAAAAGATAATCCATTCAATAGTTTCAGAGTTAGTTATAACATAATCAGTGGTGTACTAGAGTGCTTGTACAAACAGCTCTTATGGAGCGAACCAACCTCTGAAGAGTGTCCAGAACTTACCAAAATCAACGAATCTGACAGCTCTTTGCCAAAAGCTTTGTGAATTACTTCGATAATTGACAATAATGCAATACAGACAACCTTTATAAAAAGAAACAAAGTTAATCAATGCTAGTGTTAGTGCATCAGTAATGGGACAAAGTAATGGTAAAAGTGTAGGTTATTTATGCACACAGACAAGTACTGCACGTAACGGAGTTTTTAAAGTGCTTATGTAGTGAAACAATCACTTCAAAATCAACTCTCTCACTAAAGAACTACAGAAAGTATAAAGATTGGCGTTTGCAACTCTTCCAAATCTCATGTAGTTCATGAGATATTAAGATTTGTGTGATATGCAAATGATCTTCACTGTGACGTCACACTGCACACTTACTAAAAAAGCCTGCATATATGGATTATATAACGAAATTGTGAAACTGTACATGTGCGTATGAGAGTGTGCCCAATGGTACTAAAACGTTAGCTTACTATTCGAGTGCCATGGTTTAATAATCTCAAAGATACAGGCTTTTTTAGTAAGTCATTATACATCAAACAAATCTTAATATCTCATGAACTACATGAGATTTGGAAGAGTTGTAAGCGCCAATCTTTATAATTTCTGTAGTTCTTTCAAGTGAGAGAGTTTATTTTGGAGTGATTTTTTCACTGCATAAGCACTTTAATTTTAATACACAAGAAAAATTGTCTTGCATTTGCCGGGATCCCGGTTGAGAAAACCGGGATCCCGCTTTGCCGGGAAGCCAGGCTGCATTCCATGTAGGTCACGCCGAAGATCTTCTGGGTGAGTTTCAAAAGTGCTCGACGTACTGCTGGTGCACAATCACACTGCGGTTGGCGCACATATACAGCCGTACAACTATACAAGTCAGTGGGTGGTGCCGGCGCCGGCGTGAGTCTTGACCTCCCTTGGCGCAGCACCTGAACACCCGTGGCTCATCTTCGGCGTGGGGTTGACATGGAACGCATCCTGGCCGGGACGGGACGAAAAACGTCCTGGCATCTTTCCATATAAACGGAACGGGATAAATACGAGGGCGAGACTCTGGCAAACGTCCCGTCCCAGCAAACGTCCCGTCCCAGCAAACGTCCCGTCCCGGCAAACGTCCCCGGCAAACGTCCCGTCCCGGCAAACGTCCCGTCCCAGCAAACGTCCCGTCCCAGAAAACGTCCCGTCCCGGCAAACGTCCCATCCCAGCAAACGTCCCGTCCCGGCTCCCGTCCCAGCAAACGTCCCGTCCCGGCAAACGTCCCGTCCCAGCAAACGTCCCGTCCCGGCAAACGTCCCGTCCCAGCAAACGTCCCGTCCCAGAAAACGTCCCGTCCCGGCAAACGTCCCGTCCCGGCAAACGTCCCGTCCCAGCAAACGTCCCGTCCCAGCAAACGTCCCGTCCCAGCAAACGTCCCGTCCCGGCAAACGTCCCGTCCCAGCAAACGTCCCGTCCCAGAAAACGTCCCGTCCCGGCAAACGTCCCGTCCCGGCAAACGTCCCGTCCCAGCAAACGTCCCGTCCCAGAAAACGTCCCGTCCCGGCAAACGTCCCGTCCCAGCAAACGTCCCGTCCCAGAAAACGTCCCGTCCCGGCAAACGTCCCGTCCCGGCTCCCGTCCCAGCAAACGTCCTGTCCCGGCAAACGTCCCGAGCAAACGTCCCGTCCCGGCTCCCGTCCCGGCAAACGTCCCGTCCCAGCAAACGTCCTGTCCCAGCAAACGTCCCGAGCAAACGTCCCGTCCCGCCTCCCATGTAAACAGCTCCTAAGTATAATATGTTTTACCTGCCATAAAAACGTAGTAGCTAAGAAATACTTGACAATCCAAGCCCACACTTTCATGAACCTTAAGATAATAAACAAGAAGACACTTAGAAACTGCATACCTTCGTTAGCCAGTTACCGTAGAATCCCGAAAGTAGCGACAAATTTGAGATGACAACATAAACTGCAGCTTATTTTGCCCCGTATAAAAGGCCCTAATATTGCGGACGCTTATATTCCCGCTATCCCTTTTAACTCATTCTTGTCCGAAGGCTTCCCCAGAGGTGAATAAAATCGTCTGGCGTTAACCAGAATAAAATACTAAAGACCAATTCGGACAGGAAAGAGCTATAGTTTAGTTATCGCTACAGAACTCGTGACCAAGCTCCTGGTGACACTGTCTGTTCCGGTTTGCATGAGGTTTAAAATATCTGATAATGCAAGCATGTCTCAATCTCCAAGTAGTAATAGTGTCTTATATTGCCTGTCTGACATTTGTCTGACACATTACTAGCACTAACAAACCTACCATGAGTTGCGTCGTATTGGTCTTGGGTGTTCGTTTTGTCTGCTGGCCTTGATAGCCGCCAAAACATCTTCCAGTTTGTTGATCAATAGTGTGAGTTCGCTTGACGAAAATTGCACGGCCTCTTCCGAGTTCGATGTACCTTGGTCGGAGATCAATTCCGTTGTAGTTGAATCAATATTCGATAGTTCTTGATCCGCTAACCAGTCTGACGCCATGCTAGACCAATACTAGAGCTTGTCAGACAGAGCTCTAGCTCGGAAGTGACTTGTGACCTGCTCAAACAGATCCTATCGGCTAACCTCCCCCGTCAGTCTCTCCAATGGCAATCAGACAATTTTGCGGGTCAAATGTCAAACTAATACTATCTTATTCCATATGGACTCAGTTGTGGAGGCTTCTGACGGACACGGACTTACATTGAACTATTCGGCTATTGTGAATCATTATTCACAAAGTGAATGATTGGCTTTTCTTGCAATGATCTTGATTACAATGATTTTGATCGTTGCACAGCATGTTACACACTGAAATGGTTCGTGCAACTCATTGTCTCACAATGATCTTGATCATTGCACAGCATGTTACACACTGCAATGTTTCATGCAACTTGTCAGTCTCACAATGCCCTTGATCATTGCACAGCTCGGTTACACACTGCAATGGTTCACACAGCATGTTACACACTGCAATGGTTCACACAGCATGTTACACACTGCAATGGTTCACACAGCATGTTACACACTGCAATGGTTCACACAGCATGTTACACACTGCAATGGTTCACACAGCATGTTACACACTGCAATGGTTCACACAGCATGTTACACACTTTAATGGTTCATGGAACTTGTCTCGCAATGATCTTGACCATTGCACAGCATGTTACACACTGCAATGGTTCATGCAACTTGTCTCACAATGATCTTGACCATTGCACAGCATGTTACACACTGCAATGGTTCATGCAACTTGTCTCACAATGATCTTGACCATTGTACAGCATTGTTACACGCTACAATGGTCACAGCATTGTTACACACTGCAACATAACTATCAACAACCCCTCGCCCGCTTTATATGCATTTTTAACACACCCCCCCCCCCTCCCCTAATTTCAGCCTGCTCATTTCCAGGCCTCTCAATCATACTCTCCCCCATCATGCACTGGTGTCAGTGTCTTGCTCTGATTCAAGATGGCCGCTTAATATCCAGAACTATTTCATAAAAACAAACTTCTTTGGCCGCTGAAGAACTTCAACGAAGCTGCAATGATTTAAAGAGTATTTTTTCACGAACTAGAAACACAAGAGCATGCAACGTTTGAGTGGAAATTTTGGGTGAGTGGAGAAATATTAAGTTATATCATGACCAAGGTCAATTAAGCTGATCGTAATTTGGACTTTGACTTTGGTTTTGGTGCTAGGCTGGCTTTGAATTATTCAAGTTTTCATGCACATCTGCTTTCTTCTACTCTTGATCTTGGATACTTCTGATGTTGTGTAATTGCTGTTCATAATGTTTCTTGTTTTGTTTTACGAAGAAACAGTTTAACACTAGCCATAAAGTCCCTGTGCTGAATAAAATCGTCAGGCGTTAGCCAGAATAAAATACTAAAGACTCGTCTTCACGCTTCAAAGAGTTAGAGAGATAGGTTTTAACACTTTGAGGCCTGGACCTCTCCTTGTGCTGAATAAAATTGTCTGGCGTTAGCCAGAATAAAATACTAAAGACTCGTCGTCAGGCTTCAAAACTTGTGTTAAAGAGATAGGTTTTAACACTTTGAGGCCTGGACCTCTCCCTGTGCTGAATAAAATCGTCTGACGTTAGCCAGAATAAAATACTAAAGACTCGTCTTCAGGCTTCAAAGTGTTAAATCATTCACATAATTTTCTTTGACCTTCCTCACAATATAAGGATGTCTCCAGCTCTGAAATAATGAATAAAGTAAAAAAAAATGCTTTATTTTTGACAAATATTAAATAACATAAGTTTTTATTAAAAATTTACCATTATTTGTACCAGTACCAAAAATGGCTGTTGAATTAAAGTTATTTTTTTATACATATAGATTACCCTTTATGAGCTCATTTTCATGTGGGAAATTAAAAAATATGAACTCATTTTCATGTGGGAAATTAAAACATTTTTACTCAAAAACAACGTCGTTTATATTTATAAGGGTTATATGTGTTATATACATGTTATATACATGTTATATAAGGGTTATATAAGTGTTCACCATTTCATAAGGTTTTAATATGCAGTTGCCTATGCCTTACATACTGTATGTAGGTGGGTGATAATAAACTAATTAACACTTCCATCGATAAGACTTGCATGATAATGCACTGCATTCTGGATCAATCTGTATGGGATAATCACACATGTGCATTAGTAACTTATTACGTACTCCAAGGGTAATGATACATGGCAATGTATCTGATGTGATTTAACATTTACATGACATTTAACGATGTTAAATTATCTAGTACTACACAGAATAAAATATTTAAGGAATGGTTCATGGTTTAGTGTGCTCCATCGCATTATGGATGCTTGCTGGAAGTTGAGAGAGCATGAAAAAGGTGTTTTAAATTTTACTCAACAAGGGAATCATCACTGTGCAAAGTATACTGTCAATTTTCAGGTAATCAGCAACTGTGCAAAGTATACTGTCAATTTTTGTATGCTTTTCTTTTGCTATTTTAGGGCGTGTTGCCTGTTATGTGGTAAGAGAAGTTTTTCTAGTAAAGCAGAGAATCTCCTAAGTACAAGATTCCTTCCATTTTACAAGCAACGATTGAATAAACAGGGATATATTTCCCAGGAATTCAAACAGATCATTTTAATGAGGAACTTTAGAACACTTCACAAAACATGGAAGACAAGATTGTTAATAGATCAAGCATCATATCGTAAACAGTTCTTCGCTACTCGTATTATTCACACAGTGAGACACTTTTTAAAGTTACGATATCTTTTGCTGGGAGCTGTTGGTACTGGAGTGATTGGAACAAAAGTGGTAAGCCAGACATTTATGATTCATTCATTCAGGGAGCACAGGTGGTGTGTCCTGTTAGGCCTAGGTGCTGCCTTTCACCAACAGTGAAGCTCGGTTAGACATTGATCGCCTCATTGAAAGCACTGGGTTAGTTCTTGGATGGGTGACTGCTTGGGAATAACCCTGTTGTTGAGCTTGGAACTCATGTGAGTAGTGTTGTAGTTCATTTAGCCCCTGTGCTTCATGGGTTTTTCACCGGGTTCTCCGGTTTTCCTCCCTCCATAAAATCAACACCATCTGGGATAGGAGTGGAGCAGCCTTTTGTACAATGTACTGTACAAAATGTGCACAGTTTTACATACAGTAGTACATTCTGTGTTGCAAAACCAGTCAGTGGTAAAACTTTTTTGTTAAATTTAGATGTATGATTCGTACAAAGATAAATGGGACAACTTTTTGAATGGCTTTCCTGATCTACCGAATGCAAGTTGGCTGACAGATTTCTTTTCTAGAAGAAATTTTCCTGATTTTAGTGATATTTCAATGAGCAAAGGTGTAGTTAATTCAAAATAATGATGTGATTGTCACTAACTCAGTCTGTGTATTATGTATAGTACTGTATTTAAATACTCAATTATAATGTCTGCTTATTTTTTCTAAAGATCTTAAAGAATTTTTCTCAAAGGCTGGTGAATACTTGCAAGAAACGTTTGAGTCAGGTACTGTCACAAGAATCCAGAAAAATTTGACTCTTACATGTATTCAGAAAATGCTACTTGACTTTTTTTTAAAGTATATCATCAGTGAGACTTACATGTACAGTACATACAGTTACACAGTCTGCAGTAGAGTGGAGTGCAGTGGAGTGGAGTAGAGTAGTGGAGTGGTGTGGCGTGGAGTGGGGTGGAGTGGGGTGGAGTGGAGTGGAGTTACAGCACTGTAAAGTTACAGTACAGTACAGTACTACAGTACATTACTGCAGTACAGTACAGTACAGTACAGTACAGTACAGTACAGTACAGTACAGTACAGTACAGTACAGTACAGTACAGTACAGTACAGTACAGTACAGTACAGTACAGTACAGTACAGTACAGTACAGTACAGTACAGTACAGTACATAGTATAGTGTAGTATAGTATAGTATAGTATAGTACAGTACAGTACAGTACAGTACAGTACAGTACAGTACAGTACAGTACAGTACAGTACAGTACAGTACAGTACAGTACAGTACAGTACAGTACAGTACAGTACAGTACAGTACAGTACAGTACAGTACAGTACAGTACAGTACAGTACAGTACAGTACAGTACAGTACAGTACAGTACAGTACAGTACAGTACAGTACAGTACACTTACAGTGTAGTACAGTACAGTACAGTACATTATAGTATAGTATAGTACAGTACACTTACAGTGTAGTGCAGTACAGTACAGTGCAGTACAGTACAGTACAGTACAGTGCAATGCAGTATAGTGCAGTACAGTGCAGTACAGTGCAATGCAGTATAGTGCAGTACAGTGCAGTACAGTGCAATGCAGTATAGTGCAGTACAGTGCAGTACAGTGCAATGCAGTATAGTGCAGTACAGTGCAGTACAGTGCAATGCAGTATAGTGCAGTACAGTGCAGTACAGTGCAGTACAGTACAGTACAGTGCAATGCAGTATAGTGCAGTACAGTGCAGTACAGTGCAGTACAGTACAGTACAGTACAGTGCACTTACAGTACAGTGCAGTGCACTTACAGTACAGTACAGTACACTTACAATACAGTACAGTGCAGTACAGTACAGTGCACTTACAGTACAGTACAGTACAGTGCATTACATTATAGTACACTTACAGTACAGTGCAGTACAGTACAGTGCAGTACAGTACAGTGCAGTACAGTACACTTACAGTACAGTACAGTACAGTACAGTACAGTACAGTACAGTACAGTACAGTACAGTACAGTACAGTACAGTACAGTACAGTACAGTACAGTACAGTACAGTACAGTACAGTACAGTACAGTACAGTACAGTACAGTACAGTACAGTACAGTACAGTACAGTACAGTACAGTACAGTACAGTACAGTACAGTACAGTACAGTACAGTACAGTACAGTACAGTACAGTACAGTACAGTACAGTACAGTACACTTACAGTACAGTACAGTACAGTACAGTACAGTACAGTACAGTACAGTACAGTACAGTACAGTACAGTACAGTACAGTACAGTACAGTACAGTACAGTACAGTACAGTACAGTACAGTACAGTACAGTACAGTACAGTACAGTACAGTACAGTACAGTACAGTACAGTACAGTACAGTACAGTACAGTACAGTACAGTACAGTACACTTACAGTACAGTACAGTACAGTACAGTACAGTACAGTACAGTACAGTACAGTACACTTACAGTGTAGTACAGTACAGTACAGTACATTATAGTATAGTATAGTACAGTACACTTACAGTGTAGTGCAGTACAGTACAGTGCAGTACAGTACAGTACAGTACAGTGCAATGCAGTATAGTGCAGTACAGTGCAGTACAGTGCAATGCAGTATAGTGCAGTACAGTGCAGTACAGTGCAATGCAGTATAGTGCAGTACAGTGCAGTACAGTGCAATGCAGTATAGTGCAGTACAGTGCAGTACAGTGCAATGCAGTATAGTGCAGTACAGTGCAGTACAGTGCAGTACAGTACAGTACAGTGCAATGCAGTATAGTGCAGTACAGTGCAGTACAGTGCAGTACAGTACAGTACAGTACAGTGCACTTACAGTACAGTGCAGTGCACTTACAGTACAGTACAGTACACTTACAATACAGTACAGTGCAGTACAGTACAGTGCACTTACAGTACAGTACAGTACAGTGCATTACATTATAGTACACTTACAGTACAGTGCAGTACAGTACAGTGCAGTACAGTACAGTGCAGTACAGTACACTTACAGTACAGTACAGTACAGTACAGTACAGTACAGTACAGTACAGTACAGTACAGTACAGTACAGTACAGTACAGTACAGTACAGTACAGTACAGTACAGTACAGTACAGTACAGTACAGTACAGTACAGTACAGTACAGTACAGTACAGTACAGTACAGTACAGTACAGTACAGTACAGTACAGTACAGTACAGTACAGTACAGTACAGTACAGTACAGTACAGTACAGTACACTTACAGTACAGTACAGTACAGTACAGTACAGTACAGTACAGTACAGTACAGTACAGTACAGTACAGTACAGTACAGTACAGTACAGTACAGTACAGTACAGTACAGTACAGTACAGTACAGTACAGTACAGTACAGTACAGTACAGTACAGTACAGTACAGTACAGTACAGTACAGTACAGTACAGTACAGTACAGTACACTTACAGTACAGTACAGTACAGTACAGTACAGTACAGTACAGTACAGTACAGTACAGTACAGTACAGTACAGTACAGTACAGTACAGTACAGTACACTTACAGTACACTTACAGTACAGTACAGTACAGTACAGTACAGTACAGTACAGTACAGTACAGTACAGTACAGTACAGTACAGTACAGTACAGTACAGTACAGTACAGTACAGTACAGTACAGTACAGTACAGTGCATTACATTATAGTACACTTACAGTACAGTGCAGTACAGTACAGTACACTTACAGTACAGTACAGTACACTTACAGTACAGTACAGTACAGTGCAGTGCAGTGCAGTGCAGTGCAGTGCAGTGCAGTGCAGTGCAGTGCAGTGCAGTGCAGTGCAGTGCAGTGCAGTGCAGTGCAGTGCAGTGCAGTGCAGTGCAGTGCAGTGCAGTGCAGTGCAGTGCAGTGCAGTGCAGTGCAGTGCAGTGCAGTGCAGTGCAGTGCAGTGCAGTGCAGTGCAGTACAGTGCAGTACAGTACAGTACAGTGCAGTGCAGTACAGTACAGTACACTTACAGTACAGTACAGTACAGTACAGTGCAGTGCAGTGCAGTGCAGTGCAGTGCAGTGCAGTGCAGTGCAGTGCAGTGCAGTGCAGTGCAGTGCAGTGCAGTGCAGTGCAGTGCAGTGCAGTGCAGTGCAGTGCAGTGCAGTGCAGTGCAGTGCAGTGCAGTGCAGTGCAGTGCAGTACAGTGCAGTACAGTACAGTGCAGTACAGTACAGTGCACTTACAGTACAGTACAGTGCATTACATTATAGTACACTTACAGTACAGTACAGTACAGTGCAGTACAGTACAGTGCACTTACAGTACAGTACAGTACAGTACAGTACAGTGCAGTGCAGTGCAGTGCAGTGCAGTGCAGTGCAGTGCAGTGCAGTACAGTACTAGTACAGTGCAGTGCAGTGCAGTGCAGTGCAGTGCAGTGCAGTGCAGTGCAGTGCAGTGCAGTGCAGTGCAGTACAGTACAGTACAGTACAGTACAGTACAGTACAGTACAGTACAGTACAGTACAGTACAGTACAGTACAGTACAGTACAGTGCAGTACAGTACAGTACAGTACACTTACAGTACAGTACACTTACAGTACAGTACAGTAAAGTACAGTATAATCTTACATTTTATTCTTAAGTTTTTGATTTGGATTGTTTATCTTTCTCAGAAGCTGGTCCATCTGTTGTTGCTGCAGCTGTCGTAAAACAACCCAATGTTAAGCCAGAGAATGGTGAAAAGGAAAAGGTATGTGTTAGACTGACCATATACAGTATTATTGCATTTATCTAATTATTACTCAGGCTACCTGTGGTAGACCGAGTCTAGATTTCAGCTCAGGGTTTTTTTTTAGTTTTTATTGGGTGTCATGCTTTTTCATTTTTGCACTTTTTACTTCCGCTGCTATTCATACTTCCAGTGAGTTGTTAGCCATGTGACTGGGTGAGGCAGTGAGACATGTTGTAAGTTCTTTGCTCCTTTCGCTTTTGGAGTTGGGCAAAAAGTTGAACAGCTTTGCCTTTTGATCAAGGTGTTCTTGCACGTTGTTGGTAGATTTTGAGATAGACTGACTGACTTTGTAGTTTAGCATAGGGGTGCACCGGAACCAATATTTTAAGATCCGGCCGGAACCGGATCTGACCGGAACTGAAAAAGAAATCCGGCCGGAAGTTCCGGCCGGAACCGGGTTTGTTAAGCCATATATGGTTATATGCTATTTTATCAAGAGCCGGGGGGGGGGGGGGGAGCAAAAGTTGGAATACAAATATTGAATAATGTTAATGTAATTGTGTAAAACATCTTCATGAAATGCTCATGTATTGGTATTAATGATTTAATGGTATACAAATATATCCTTGTATAGTGTATTACCTACACGGGAGCAAAGAGCCTGGGAACGAGGTTGTAACTAGAGTATATCAGCATATATAAAATCACTTGTTTTCATTTTATTTTATGTTTCACACCAATTTTCAACCTTGGCTAGTATGAAATGATTAAATTATCAGTATGTGCTTGTTATATGAAGTACTTTCCCTAACCCACCATTCTGAACCGCTGACCGTCTTTTGATGTGTGATAAAATATATTATTGAATAAAATCTGTGAAAAAATAAACGCTGCGTTATAAAAAAGACAAGAGTATTATTTTTTTTTCAATGATTGCGTGTTGTTTCTTGCTATTTATGTAAATTATGCTTCACAGTTGTTGAAATGTGATCTGTTCAGTCTGTTTGATCGATGTTATTTAATAAATAAACTTGATATTCAATCTCTCTGAAAACGACAGAGTTCCGGTTCCGGCCATGCTTTTTTAATCAGTTCCGGCCGGAACCGGATCTCCGAAAAATCAGAGTTCCGGCCGGAACTACCCGGCCGGAACCGAGTTCCGGTGCACCCCTAGTTTAGCAGTGATCAGATGTGGCTGACACAACTGTCTTAATCGTAAATATGTTCACCAGTATGAAGTATGCACCACATTCAGCCTTCAATGCAGGCTCCGTTTACTTGCCAGCCAGAGTGAACGGTTGACCCAGGTGTCTCTTTTATAGTATAAATTCTTGGGTTTTTTACATTTTCTGCCATTAATATTTAACAAATAAAGCATAAAGCTCCGTGCATACAATATGTACTCTTAAATGTTCGTTTGACGTCATTTGAACACAAAAGAAGTTGAGTTGAGTTTACACTTCTTTCGTGTTCAAATGACATCAAACGAACCTTTATAAGAGTACATATGCACAGGAGTGGCATGTTTTATTTGTTTTATAAAATACTAAGAAGAAAAAAACAAGCTAAAAGTGGGATAGTTTTGAAAGTTCGCTACATTTTCCCGCCAGGTGACGCCATCCTACGCCACTCCACACCATTTTACGTCATTCATGATCTTCATACTCTTATAAATGCGCGGTGCCCAGCCAATCAGAGAGTGCGTAGAGCACACCTTATTTTATAAAACATAGCATAACACACTGTATAATCTTATTACTGTAGTTGCTAAAAAGGTTGGAGAAATCCAGTGAAGAGTTACTTGACTTACAAGTAAGCAGTTTAATTTTTATGTTATTAATTTTTATAGTTTTTGTATCTGGTTTCTGGAGGTATTTCTTTTTTCTAGCAAAAATACCAACACGAGGTTGACAGATTAACACAAGAAAATAAGAATTTGCGCAAAGAGATTCTTCTACTGAAGGGTGAACCAGTCGTATCGAGTAGAAAAATTAAGGTAATGGTTTTGAGTCAGTGTACATGTAGATAACTATTCTAATGGTCTCTTAACTCATTCATGTCAGAGGGCTTCCCCAGAGGTGAATAAAATCGTCTGGTGTTAGCCAGAATAAAATACTAAACACCAATTCAGACAGGAAAGAGTTAGAGTGATAGGTTGTACTGTATACAATGTAGTGTAATGTCTTACAATGTAGCGTAATGTCTTATAATGTAGCGTAATGTCTTACAATGTAACGTAATGTCTTAGAATGTAGCGTAATGTCTTACAATGTAACGTAATGTCTTGTAATGTAGCGTAATGTCTGAGAATGTAGCGTAACGTCTTACAATGTAACGTAACGTCTTACAATGTAGCGTAACGTCTTACAATATAGCGTAACGTCTTACAATGCAGCGTAACGTCTTACAATGTAGCGTAACGTCTTACAATGCAGTGTAACGTCTTACAGTATAGCGTAACGTCTTACAATGTAGCGTAACGTCTTACAATGCAGTGTAACGTCTTACAGTATAGCGTAACGTCTTACAATGTACCGTAATGTCTTATGATGTTGTAACATTGTATAGCGAAAGTACAAAACGTCTTATACTGTACAGCCTAGTGAATTGCGCGCCTGACTTTAATATGGCGAGCATAAGCACACTGATGGTGAGCGATGTTCCCCGTGCGCTTTCAAGAAATCGTATGGCCAGGCCTGCAGGTATAAAGCTTATTAAAATTTTCTCTTCTTATCTAGAAATCATTAATTGACATGTATTCTGATGTTCTGGACTTGCTTTCTGAATATGATGCCAATTATAACACTACAGACAATCTACCTCGTGTAAGTCTCTGATCTCTGTACTGTACTGTACTGTACTGTACTGTACTGTACTGCACTGCACTGCACTGCACTGCACTGCACTGCACTGCACTGCACTGCACTGCACTGCACTGCACTGCACTGCACTGCACTGCACTGCACTGCACTGCACTGCACTGCACTGCACTGCACTGCACTGCACTGCACTGCACTGCACTGCACTGCACTGCACTGCACTGCACTGCACTGCACTGCACTGCACTGCACTGCACTGCACTGCACTGCACTGCACTGCACTGCACTGCACTGCACTGCACTGCACTGCACTGCACTGCACTGCACTGCACTGCACTGTACTGTACTGTACTGTACACTATTGCACTGCACTGTACCGTACTGTACCGTACTGTACTGTATTGTACTGTATTGTACTGTACTGTACTGCACTGCAGTGCACTGTACTGTACTGCACTGCAGTGCACTGTACTGTACTGTTCTGTACTGTATTGTACTGCACTGCAGTGCACTGTACTGTACTGTACTGTTCTGTACTGTATTGTACTGTACTGCACTGCTCTGCACTGTACTGTACTGTTCTGCACTGTACTGTACTGTGCTGTGCTGTACTGTACTGTACTGTTGTCCTACGTATTGTAGACTACAACAGCATAGATAAGTTATGTAGATTGATAGGTTTTCAGTACATAGGCCCTAATTAGTAAGGATTTATGTACTGTACAAGCGGCACTGTACTTTACCAGATAGAGGATTCAACGTAGTACTGTAGATAGATAGATAGATAGATAGATAGATAGATAGATAGATAGATATGGATTGTAGTGTCTATGAAGTGAAAAACTTGTTGGCGCGTTGAACAGAAGAGCATGGCAGGAGCATTCACAGAAAATTTCAAGAGAATCTAATGTATAGTTCTCGAGCTAAAATTTGCCATGCATGATAGTTCATTTTTGGAGAAATTTAGACTTAATTCGTTGAAAGTTTTCATGGCGATAATGTAATATAAATAAGCTTTGTGGAAACACCACGTAAAGTATTTCTTTGCTAAGCTTTCGGCCTGTTGACACAGGCCTTCATCAGAGCAATGACAACAAGTTATTGGCTCACGTCATTTATAAACTAAGCAACTGATCAATTAAATCACGTAAGAATACAATGGCGTATCACGTTAATTTTATTAATTAGAAAACAAAATCAACTCCGAATAGGGCACACCACGTGCTGTTTAATGGCTGTCCTTCCTGAGAAATAGTGCGATGTTTTGCAATCTCAATAGACTCTCTTGTTCTTCGCGTGAAGTATTGCTTGACGCTGGCTAAGAGTGACGACTCTTCCAACTTAACACCATGCTCGTACTTCCCAGCGTGTTTGCGAGTTGAGAGATTTCTTCCCGTTTCCCCGATGTAAACCAAGCCACACTCACACGGAATGCGATACACTCCAGGCTTAGATAAGCTATCCACCTCATAGTACCTTTTTAGGCATACTATATGAATATGGACATTATCCTTTTCAATTCCGTCAGGTTGTGGTTGTTGGTGATCAAAGTGCTGGTAAAACAAGTGTTTTGGAAATGATTGCTCAAGCTAGAATATTTCCCAGGTAAGTCTCAAGTGTATTCAATGATTCAGAATTTTGGTCTCTTTAATATATTTAATTTATTTTGTATTTTTAGAGGTTCAGGTGAAATGATGACGAGAGCTCCAGTGATGGTAAGTCAGTCTGTCTGTCTGTCTGCCTGCCTGCCTGCCTGCCTGCCTGCCTGCCTGCCTGCCTGCCTGCCTGTCGGTCGGTCGGTCGGTCGGTCGGTCGGTCGGTCGGTCGGTCGGTCGGTCGGTCGGTCGGTCGGTCGGTCGGTCGGTCGGTCGGTCGGTCGGTCGGTCGGTCGGTCGGTCGGTCGGTCGGTCGGTCGGTCGGTCGGTCGGTCGGTCGGTCGGTCGGTCGGTCGGTCAGTCAGTCAGTCAGTCAGTGAGTGACTTGTATTGCCATTTCTTAGGTAACATTGAGTGAAGGACCCAATCACATGGCGTATTTCAAAGGAAGTTCGCATCATTATGACCTAACACAAGAATCAGATGTAAGTTATAATAAATATTTTAATCTAGTGAAAAATGATACAACGTCAATTAATCACACATGCAAAGTTGGATTTCTTCAACACCAATTTCCTCACTAAACACTGGACAAAATAATTTAATTGCTGTATATGGTTTATGTTCAGCTCCAGGCTTTACGTCAAGAAGTTGAACGACGTATGAAGAACAGTGTAAAGGAAGGCCAGACAGTCAGCCAAGAGGTAAAGTATAATAGCTGTTTGTTTGTTTGTTTGTTTGTTTGTTTGTTTGTTTGTTTGTTTGTTTGTTTGTTTGTTTGTTTGTTTGTTTGTTTGTTTGTTTGTTTGTTTGTTTGTTTGTTTGTTTGTTTGTTTGTTTGTTTGTTTGTTTGTTTGTTTGTTTGTTTGTTTGTTTGTTTGTTTGTTTGTTTGTTTGTTTGTTTGTTTGTTTGTTTGTTTGTTTGTTTGTTTGTTTGTTTGTTTGTTTGTTTGTTTTTTTTGTCTGTCTGTCTGTCTGTCTGTCTGTCTGTCTGTCTGTCTGTCTGTCTGTCTGTCTGTCTGTCTGTCTGTCTGTCTGTCTGTCTGTCTGTCTGTCTGTCTGTCTGTCTGTCTGTCTGTCTGTCTGTCTGTCTGTCTGTCTGTCTGTCTGTCTGTCTGTCTGTCTGTCTGTCTGTCTGTCTGTCTGTCTGTCTGTCTGTCTGTCTGTCTGTCTGTCTGTCTGTCTGTCTGTCTGTCTGTTTGTTTGTTTGTTTGTTTGTTTGTTTGTTTGTTTGTTTGTTTGTTTGTTTGTTTGTTTGTTTGTTTGTTTGTTTGTTTGTTTGTTTGTTCTGTTCTATTTAGATTTTCTACACGTAATTGTTTCTCAGTTGCTGTCCTCAAATTTTGATTTTCTTCTTGTGGCAGGTGATTTCAATGAACGTCAAAGGACCTGGTCTTCAGCGCATGGTGTTGGTGGATCTTCCTGGAATCATAGGGGTAAGCAGTGGATTAGCAAGCAACCAGAGGGTTATTATAACAGTACTGTACGTTGCCGTAGTGTAACTGTAAAGAGTAAGTTCAGTAGAGTGCTGTGTATGCAGTGTTTTGGATAGAGCAGAGTGAAAAGATGGTAAACTGCTGAGAATAGTTTTAATAACGAAATACTGACGTTTCAGTGTTGTGTAGGCAGTGTTTTAGATAGAGCAAAGTGAAAAGATGGTAAACTGCTGAGAATAGTTTTTATAACGAAATACTGACGTTTCAAGCAGAGCCCTTCATCAGAGTAAAAACTAGAGTGTTGTGTAGGCAGTGTTTTAGATAGAGCAAAGTGAAAGATAATAAACTGCTGAGAATAGTTTTGATAACGAAATACTGACGTTTTGAACGGAGCCCTTCATTTTACTCTGATGGGGGGCTCCGCTAGAAACGTACGTTTTTCGTTTATTTACAAAAACGTCCACCGTGAATAAATATAGCAAAATACAGCATTAGAGATTATTAAGGCTACTGTAGAATCCCGAAAGTAGCGGGCCCCCTTTCGGTTTTATCCGCTGTTGGGGGCCGCTACTTTCGGGTGGTAAAATACGTTAACATACTGTGGGAATATTCTTCTTTGTTCCTTCCTATTTACCATATTTAATATGCTTTAGTTTTTCCTTATGCCATTTCAACTCTGACTGTTATATACTTTGGTACGTTGATAGTTGAAACTTAACACTTTCGAGTTAATCAAGCGATGACTTGGGGCCCGCTACTTACGGGGGGCTGCTACTTACGCGGGGGGTGCTACTTACGCGGGGGGTGCTACTTTCGGAAATTTTGTAGACATCTCAAATTTGTCACTACTTTCAGGGGGGGGGGTCGCTACTTTAAGGGGGTGCTACTTTTAGGGGGCTGCTACTTTCAGGGGGTGCTACTTTCAGGGGTGCTACTTTCAGGGGGGTGCTACTTTCAGGGGGTGCTACTTTCAGGGGGTTGCTACTTTCAGGGGGCTGCTACTTTCAGGGGGGTGCTACTTTCAGGGGGGGTCGCTACTTTCAGGGGGTGCTACTTTCAGGGGGCTGCTACTTTCAGGGGGCTGCTACTTTCAGGGGTGCTACTTTCAGGGGGCTGCTACTTTCAGGGGTGCTACTTTTGGAAATATTGTAGACATCTCAAATTTGTTGCTACTTTCAGGGGCTTGCTACTTTCGGGGGGGGCACTACTTTCGGGATTCTATGGTATTCGTTATCAAAAATAACGAATAGCTGTTAGTTATTCGTTATTAAAGCTATTACGTTATCAAAACTATTCTCGGCAGTGTATCAACTTTTCATATATGCGAGTTTCAGGGTGTTGCGCGCGCATCGTTTTGCAAAGGAATTGGCGGGCTCTTGGCGGGCTCCCCACAAAGTAAGCACTGGCAAACAGACTTGCCAGTGAGCCAACAACAGCAGAATGATGGTGTTAAACATCCAGGAACTGTATCTATACTTTGTTTATCTTCAACAGTATGTTTACTTTGAGTGGCCGAGCTTGCTAGTTTCTTTGAACGAAACTCGCCTATTGCTTCAAGTTAGCATAAAGTCAGGAAGACCATAGAAGGAGAGTTGTTTATTTAGTTGTGTATTTTCTTACTAGACACGGACCAGTGGCATGGCAGCTGATACTAAGGATTCAATTTACAATATGAGCAGGTGGGAACATGATCATAAATAATCGAAAGATACTTGCATCACTTACATCTTTCTTTCACCCATTGAGGGCTGAGCCAGTCCAAAATGGGTTGAAGAAAGATGAAGTGATGCTTGGAAGAACCCCTGACATCAATTGGTTGAACAAATTCACAATCCAACCATTGATCTTTATATAACGATTGTTATCATTTGTTATGAAGAGATCAGTGAATCCAACATTTATTTTAGAATAAGATATTTTATTAATGAACCAATGGACACGTTTCTGCGAACTTTGAATGCTATTTTTTCCTCCATTCTTTTTGATAGACAATACATGCAAAATCCGAATGCCATCATTCTTTGCATTCAAGGTAAGATCAGCTTTGTTTTTCAGATTAACCCATTGCTGGCTTCCTTATTATTTTACTCTGTCTAACATCAGATGATTTTACTCATCAAAGAGAGAACCCTCAGACATCCTAGATAGCAATGAGTTAACAAGTGATTAACCCATTCCTGCCTGAGCTGACATCCTAGGCAGCAATGGATAAAATTTTTTTCATCTTTTGTGGTAGATGGTTCTATTGATGCGGAGAGAAGTAATGTCACGGAACTAGCGAACATCATGGATCCACAAGGTAGGTAGGTGGGTGGGTGAGGTGTATGTGTGTGTATGTGGGGTGGTGGTGGTTATGGGTGGGTGTGTATGACAGTGGGTGGGTGGTTGTGAGTGAGTGAATGAGGATGGGTGGTTGGTTGTGAGTGTGTGAGTGAGTGAGTGAGTGAGTGAGTGAGTGAGTGAGTGAGTGAGTGAGTGAGTGAGTGAGTGAGTGAGTGAGTGAGTGAGTGAGTGAGTGAGTGAGTGAGTGAGTGAGTGAGTGAGTGAGTGAGTGGGTGGGTGGGTGGGTGGGTGAGTGGGTGAGTGGGTGGGTGGGTGAGTGAGTGAGTGAGTGAGTGAGTGAGTGGGTGGGTGGGTGGGTGTGTGGGTGAGTGAGTGGGTGGGTGAGTGAGTGAGTGAGTGAGTGAGTGAATGGGTGGGTGGGTGGGTGGGTGAGTGAGTGGGTGAGTGGGTGAGTGAGTGAGTGAGTGAGTGAGTGAGTGAGTGAGTGGGTGGGTGGGTGGGTGGGTGAGTGAATGGGTGGGTGGGTGAGTGAGTGAGTGAGTGAGTGAGTGGGTGGGTGGGTGGGTGGGTGGGTGAGTGAGTGAGTGGGTGGGTGAGTGAGTGAGTGAGTGAGTGAGTGGGTGGGTGGGTGGTTGGGTGGGTGGGTGGGTAAGTGAGTGGGTGGGTGGGTGTTTGGTTGGGTGGGTGAGTGAGTGAGTGAGTGAGTGGGTGGGTGGGTGGGTGAGTGAGTGACTGAGCGACTGAGTGAGTGGGTGGGTGGGTGGGTGGGTGGGTGAGTGAGTGAGTGGGTGGGTGGGTGGATGGGTGGATGGGTGGGTGGTTGGTTGGGAGGGAGGGAGGGAGGGAGGGAGGGAGGGTGGATGGGTGGGTGAGTGAGTGAGTGAGTGAGTGAGTGAGTGGGTACTTGGAATGACCAGAGAATTTGTCAGTGTATTATTTTCTTCCTAGGCAAGAGAACTATTTTCGTATTAACCAAGGTTGACTTAGCTGAACAGAATGAGGCCAGTCCCAGTAGGGTAAGAATGTCGTGTCCTTGTTTCTTCATTCCATCTCCTTTCCATGTTGATCATTTCATGCCTGGAGACGTCGTGTGAGATAGGAAGGAAAAAGAACCTGGGTACAAGGCTTCTATGACAATTCGTGCTTAGAGCTTGTTTTATACATTTCTTTCTTTAAATATCTAGATTAAACAGATTTTGGAAGGTCGTTTGTTTACAATGAAGGCATTAGGATATTTCGCAGTTATAACTGGAACAGGTACAGTACAGGCGAGTGAAAAGCCTGGGTACGAGGTTGCAGTACAGGAAGGTAATTACTTGGGCTACCTGTGGTAGGCCGAGTTT
Organism: Corallium rubrum; assembly: GCA_964035015.1. Classification (NCBI taxonomy): domain Eukaryota; kingdom Metazoa; phylum Cnidaria; class Anthozoa; order Scleralcyonacea; family Coralliidae; genus Corallium; species Corallium rubrum. The sequence goes on from OZ036006.1 coordinate 7,858,780, forward strand.
AGGTTTCGGTTCGATTTTTTTGGGGGGGGTCACGATTTTGCATTTTTACACTTTTTACTTCCGCTAAACTTTCTGCTTCTTTCACTTTTGGAGTTGGACAAAAAGTTCAACACGTTGTTGGTACTCTAGATTTCGAAAGTGACTGACTGCCTTTGTAGTTTATTTAATAGTGATGTGGCTGACAACTCTCTTGATCGTAAATATGTTCACCTGTGTGAAGACAGTATGCACCACATTCAGCCTCCGCGCGCTTGCGGCAAGTGCACCGAGCTTGAACGAAGGATGAATGTGGTGCGTACTTCACACAGATGAGCATGACTTGCCAAGTAAGCGTCTTGTTTAACATGCCAGACAAGAATCAAATCATCTGAGTAGTCAACTATGTTGGTAACCTGAACCTAACAACTTCTGATGTTTTGTAAATAAATTTATCATTACTTGTTTTGAAAAATATACCGTACATGTCTTGAAGGTGATCCCAGTGAAAGCATCGAAACAATTAAGAACTACGAGGAAGAAATGTTCCGACGTTCAAAACTTTTCAAGTAAGTTTAATACATCACCATTATTCACTCACTCTCCTTTCTTCTCTCTCTTTTTCCCTTACTTACTCACCCCTTCCCTCCCTCGCGCCCTTCCTTCCTCCTTCGCCTTCATCTTTCCTTCCCCTCTTCCTTCGTTCCCTTCCCTTCCTCCTTCCTTCCTTCCTTCCTTCCTTCCTTCCTTCCTTCCTTCCTTCCTTCCTTCCTTCCTTCCTTCCTTCCTTCCTTCCTTCCTTCCTTCCTTCCTTCCTTCCTTCCTTCCTTCCTTCCTTCCTTCCTTCCTTCCTTCCTTCCTTCCTTCCTTCCTTCCTTCCTTCCTTCCTTCCTTCCTTCCTTCCTTCCCTCCCTCCCTCCCTCTTTCCTTCCTTCCTTCCTTCCTTCCTTCCTTCCTTCC
>OZ036006.1:7864715-7899715 GCA_964035015.1 Corallium rubrum
GACTTTGGTGTAAAGCAACAGACGTTTGGTAGACGATGGTTTAGCTCAAATACTCAAGGTTCGAACCTGCAACCTTCTAATGACCAGTCAGACGCTCTAACCATTGAGCCACTGAGGCTCAGATGGAGAGCTAAGGTTGTAAATTCATAGTCATATGTGCTCCTAAGTGGTAGCGTTTGCATATGAGATGCAGTTAAAGTGATATGATAAGTTGTACGTATACATGTAGTGCATGTGGTACGTTTGCGAGCTTGGTGTAATGTAACAGACGTTTGGTGGACGTTCGTCAAGCTCAATTACTCCGAAAAGATTTCTGGTGCAACCATCTAAAGACCAGTTAGATGCTCTAGTCATTGAGCTACTGAGGCTCAGATGGAGAGCTAAGGTTGTAAATTCATAGTCATATGTGCTCCTAAGTGATAGCGTTTGCCCATGAGCTGTAGTTATTTATTTATTTATTAACTTTACAACCATACATAAATGCGAAAGAATTAAAGCTATCAAATTAGAGGAAAAAAAACTTTGAATAACTAAAGATATGGTTGAAGGTAAGGTCAACAGGACATGAGTAGTCCCATGTGAAGACCGACCTTAATGAAAACAAACATAACATACAATAAAATAAAATAAAATAAAGACGAGAACAGATATACAGTTTACAGAAGACATGACGAATTAGGAACAACATCTTAAGTTGAAAGAGCGGCACTTGGAACAGAAGGTTTTCCAAGTGCGCATTCTGTTTACATCGAAAGATGAGTGTAGTAGAGAAGAGTAGTAAACAGTTAGTCTGTGTTTGAAGGAGGAAACGGATGAACTATTACGAATGGTGGGAGAGAGATTGTTCCAGAGAAGGACAATTCGGTTGAAAAAAGAGTTCCTATAGAGAGACGTCCTGCAATGGTTGACTTGAAGCAAGTTGTCCTTACTTGAACGGGTGCGAGACGTGTTGTGAGAAGAAAAAGTGACGAAAGAGGAGATGTCTAGGTCGAAGAGGCCTTGTTTACATTTAAAAAAGAAGACGAGATCCTTTAGTTCAAGCCAGTAGGATATCGGAAGTAAATTAAGTTTCTTAAGACGTTCAGGATATGACAACTCATAATCCTGAAGGATGAATTTGCTAGCACGTCTTTGAACACCCTCGAGGATCGCAAGATCGCGTGACGATCCTTGAGGTGCCCAGATCTCACTACCATAAGACAGATGAGATCGGAGGAGAGCAAGAAAAAGAAGCCTACGGCAACGAATATCAGTCATTTGGGTACAATTCCTGTGAAGAAAACCAAGCATACGATTGGCTTTTGCAGTGCAGCTGGCTATGTGTGGGAAGTGACATTAAGAGTGGTATAGTCTTATACATGTGGTACATTTCATTATTATTAATTTGTTTTAGATCTCAAATGAAGCCAATCGCCGAGACAGTCATAGTCCTCTATTTGAGCACTTGAAGTCTTCTGTTAAGGATTACTGTACGATGAACCATCAGTGGCAGCATAAAGCTGAAGAAAGCCTAGTAAGTTACCTGAAGTATTATAAGTAATATTGGGCATTTCACTCGATTACATAGCATGTTCTAGGGATTTATGGTGAAGGAAAATTCGAGTGTAGAATATATACATTTTAAAGTGCTTATGCAGTGAAAAAATCACTTCAAAATAAACTCTCTCACTTGAAAGAACTACAGAAAGTATAAAGATTGGCGTTTACAACTCTTCCAAATCTCATGTAGTTCATGAGATATTAAGATTTGTTTGATATGCAAATGATCCTCACTGTGACGACACACTTGCATAATGACTTACTAAAAAAGCCTGTATATCTTTGAGATTATTAAACCACGGCACTCGAATAGTAAGCTAACGTTTTAGTATCATTGGGTACACTCTCACACGCACATGCATGTACAGTTTCACAATTTCGTTATATAATCCATATATACAGGCTTTTTTAGTAAGTCATTATGCAGTTTGATGTCACAGTGAGGATCATTTGCATGTCAAGCAATCTCATGAAATACATGAGATTTGGAAGAGTTGTAAACGCCATTCTTTATACTTTCTGTAGTTCTTTCCAGTAAGAGAGATTATTTTGAAGTGATTTTTTCACTGCATAAGCACTTTAAGGTCTTAAAATGTATATATTCTACACTCGAATTTTCCTTCACCCAAAATCCTTAGAACATGCTATGTAATCGAGTGAAATGCCCAATATTACTTATAGTATACCCAATTCTCTCTGGCATTACCACCTTATTATACAGTATATACAGAACTCGCGATCAAGCTCTCGATCAAGCTCATGATATTATTTGACAAATGTTTTACAATACTATTCATAATGTGTAATAGGTCTTCTTTAGTTTGATATGCTTAGTATAAATATTCTATAATAAACAATAAATACCGTTATTATACAATTGCATTAAAAACTGTCCAAATAACGCTAAAAATGAGTACAAATATACAGCAATATTTGGACAGTTAGTTATTTGGATAGTAGAAAACCGGTTTGACAGATTTTGTTAGCCAATCAAATTTATACATGGGAGACTACTTCATGTATGCTTATTATTTTGTCTTGGTGCAAGTCACGCTACTTCTCTGGCCTTTTTAGAGTGGTTTTTTTTTTCCATAAAAGATTTGTTGATCAGAGCAGTTGTATAATAAATCTCTTATTAGATGTTTTGGTGTGTAGTATCGCTGTATATTTTTACTCGTTGTTGTTTGTATTTTGACTCGCCCTGCGGGCTCGTCATAATACGGCACAACTCGTAAAAATATACAGCGATACTACACACCAAAACATCTAATAAGATATATGTATGAAAACTCCAGATAGCCATCTTAAGTCGTCCCATGTCTTTTTTGAGATTTTTGTACATTTTTAGAAAGTAATTCAGATGACAGCTCTTGAAGATTGGTCAGTGTCTGACAAACTGGAATGGGACGGCGCAACTAAGTTTCTTGAAGCTACATTACAACAACAATTGAGCGAAGGTGAGATGTCTACAGATTCCTTACATTTGTTGGGACAACAAAATGAACTGATTGTAATTGTAACACGATATTTAGTGGCTGTCTTTTGTCGTTTTGTTTATAACAGCGACAAGACGACTGCATGAGTTGACTGGACCTGGAAGAACTGAACGTTGGTTGTATTGGAAATATAGAACTAAAGAACAGGTACTTGATTTTGATATCTTAAATTAGCTCATTCTAAGTTGTTTAATGCTAGTTGATAACAATGGTGATGTTGCTGGTCATGTTTGTGATGATGATAATGGCGATGATGATAGTGGTGGTCTTCATGGTGGTAGTGGTGATAGTGGTGGTGTTGTGATGTTAGTGGTGGTGATGATGTTAGTAGTGATAATGGCGGTGGTGATGGTGATGGTAGTGGTGGTGGTGATGATGATGATAGTGATGGTGGTGATGATGGTGGTGGTGATGATCATGATGGTGATTATGGTGGTTGTGGTGGTGGTGGTGGTGATGATGGTGGTAGTGGTGGTGGTGGTGATCGTGATGGTGGTGATGATGATCATGGTAGTGATGGTGGTGGTGATGCTCATGATTACCATGGTGGTGATGATGATCATGGTGGTGATGATGGTGGTTGTGGTGGTGGTGATGGTGATGATGGTGGTAGTGGTGGTGGTCATGATAGTGATGGTGGTGATGATGATCATGGTAGTGATGGTGGTGGTGATGGTCGTGATGACCATGGTGGTGATGATCATGGTGGTGATGATGATGATCATGGTGGTGATGATGGTGATGGTGGTGGTGATGGTGATGATGGTGGTAGTGGTGATGGTGATGATGATGATCATGGTGGTGATGATGGTGGTGGTGATGATGATCATGGTGGTGATGATGGTGGTGGTGGTGGTGATGATGGTGGTGGTGGTGATGATGATCATGGTGGTGATAATGATCATGGTGGTGATGATGGTGATGGTGAAGATGATGGTGATGGTTATGATGATCGTCAGATCGTGATGGTGTTGGTGGTACTGGTAATGACGATAACAAATTTAAAATGGTCGTACTAATATGATATTTTAATTTTGGCTCTTTAGGAATTATCGACTTACGCTCGAGATGAATTACAAAAACTTCTTCAGTCGAATGAGGTTCGATCTAAACGACTGAATGTATTTGTAGAATTACCAAAATCTTTCAAAACCTAAACTAGTTCCTAATTCAAAAAGAGTTAATTGTTTTATTTTCAGAAACATGGGCCAGAGCTGGCTGAAGATGAGCTGACCACGGTGCGAAAAAACTTAGAAGCACTTAATGTTACTGTTGATCATAATTTGGTGAGTAGACTAGATACGTTGTAGCACTTTTTTGTCTTTTTTTCTTTCTTTACTTTTTCTCCTTTTTATTGCTTTTCCTCTATTTGTTTGTTCTACATGTATTTTTCCTTCATCCACACCTTTTGTTCTCTGTTAATTTTGCCCTTCCTTCCTTCCTTCCTTCCTTCCTTCCTTCCTTCCTTCCTTCCTTCCTTCCTTCCTTCCTTCCTTCCTTCCTTCCTTCCTTCCTTCCTTCCTTCCTTCCTTCTTTCCTTCTTTGCTTCCTTCCTTCCATCCATCCATCCTCTCTTTTCTTTCTTTCTTTCTTTCTTTCTTTCTTTCTTTCTTTCTTTCTTTCTTTCTTTCTTTCTTTCTTTCTTTCTTTCTTTCTTTCTTTCTTTCTTTCTTTCTTTCTTTCTTTCTTTCTTTCTTTCTTTCTTTCTTTCTTTCTTTCTTTCTTTCTTTCTTTCTTTCTTTCTTTCTTTCTTCCTTCCTTCCTTCCTTCCTTCCTTCCTTCCTTCCTTCCTTCCTTCCTTCCTTCCTTCCTTCCTTCCTTCCTTCCTTCCTTCCTTCCTTCCCTTCCTTCCCTTCCTTCCTTCCTTCCTTCCTTCCTTCCTTCCTTCCTTCCTTCCTTCCTTCCTTCCTTCCTTCCTTCCTTCCTTCCTTCCTTCCTTCCTTCCTTCCTTCCTTCCTTCCTTCCTTCCTTCCTTCCTTCCTTCCTTCCCTACCTTTCTTCCTACCTTCCTTCCTTCTCTCTTTCCTTCCTTCCTTCTCTCTTTCCTTCCTTCCTTCCTTCCTTCCTTCCTTCCTTCCTTCCTTCCTTCCTTCCTTCCTTCCTTCCTTCCTTCCTTCCTTCCTTCCTTCCTTCCTTCCTACCTTTCTTCCTACCTTTCTTCCTACCTTCCTTCCTTCTCTCTTTCCTTCCTTCCTTCTCTCTTTCCTTCCTTCCTTCCTTCCTTCCTTCCTTCCTTCCTTCCTTCCTTCCTTCCTTCCTTCCTTCCTTCCTTCCTTCCTCCTTCCTTCCTTCCTTCCTTCCTTCCTTCCTTCCTTCCTTCCTTCCTTCCTTCCTTCCTTCCTTCCTTCCTTCCTTCCTTCCTTCCTTCCTTCCTTCCTACCTTTCTTCCTACCTTCCTTCCTTCTCTCTTTCCTTCCTTCCTTCTCTCTTTCCTTCCTTCCTTCTCTCTTTCCTTCCTTCCTTCCTTCCTTCCTTCCTTCCTTCCTTCCTTCCTTCCTTCCTTCCTTCCTTCCTTCCTTCCTTCCTTCCTTCCTTCCTTCCTTCTTTCCGTCCGTCCGTCCTTCCTTCCTCCCTCCCTCCCTCCCTCCCTCCCTCCCTCCCTCCCTCCCTCCCTCCCTCCCTCCCTCCCTCCCTCCTTCCTTCCTTTCCTTCCTTTCCTTCCTTCCTTCCTTCCTTCCTTCCTTCCTTCCTTCCTTCCTTCCTTCCTTCCTTCCTTCCTTCCTTCCTTCCTTCCTTCCTTCCTTCCTTCCTTCCTTCCTTCCTTCCTCCCTTCCTTCCTTCCTTTCTATTTTCCACATTGTATTCTTCAACAGATTCAAAAGACATGGCAGCACATGCATCGGGAACAATTCATCCAAAGAGGTATTTCCGACGCCCAGGAATGCAGAAAAGGGTTTTATGACAAAGACTCAATCAAGACTGATGTAAGTGTCACCAAGCATACCTACACGCTCATATCTGTTGGTGCTATGTCTGCTTAACGTTGAATTGACCTTATATCTTGTTTCAGCTTCAATGTAATGATGTCGTTTTATTTTGGCGTATTCAAAAAATGCTTCAAATAACAAGCAACTCGTTACGCCAACAAATAATGAATTATGAAGGTACTGTATCAACCTCGTACCCAGGCTCTTTGCTCGCACTCCCAGAGTGCCGAGCAAAGAGCCTGGGTACGAGGTTGGTACTGTGTATGCTCATCCAACTTACATTGCCTTAAATTTACTACATACATGATTAGCTTGATTTTAAATAGTATTACATCTGACAAAAAACTTTGAAGTTAGATTGTTAAGAGTACTACGTATACATATGTTCATACTATACCGGATAGGTTTTCGTGCCGGCACAAGAAATATCCAGTGTAGTGTAAACAGATTCGATCGGCACGCTATTGTGCCGATTCTATTAATTTACTTGCGGAACGATTTCGAACTCCGTTCACACTGGAGCTGGAACGGCACAAAAAGCTATCCGATACAAGATGTACCTCTTTCGAGATCGGAGCGGCGTGTCGGCACAGAAATTGTGCCAGAGCAGGCGTTTTGTGTGTGGACAGAAAGAAGGGCCTATCCGATATGGTTTTCGTGCCGGCACAAAAGCTATCCGGTATAGGGTGAACGGGGCCTTATGCAAGCTTGGTGTAATGTAACAGACGTTTGGTGGACGTTCGTCAAGCTCAATTACTCAGAAAATGTTTCTGAACCCCAGACAGGGTTCAAACCTGCAACCTTCTAATGACCAGTTAGACTCTCTAACCATTGAGCTACTGAGGCTCAGATGGAGAGCTAAGGTTGTAAATTCATAGTCATATGTGCTCCCAAGTGGTAGCGTTTGCATATGAGATGTAGTTAAAGTGACATGATAAGTTGTATGTATACATGTAGTGTATGTGGTACGTTTGTGAGCTTGGTGTAATGGAACAAACGTTTGGTAGACGTTCGTCAAGCTCAATTACTCAGAAAAGATTTCTGAGCCCGACAGATATCGAAATTGCAACCTTTTGGTGTAGTTCAAGCCGAGTTTGTACATCAGATAAGGATGCGTTTATTATGTATTATATTTACTGAATTTAACATATTTTCTTCTCTTAGCTCGAAGGTTGGAGAAAGATGCGAAACAAGTTCTTGATGAAATCTGTTCTGACTCACAGAAAAAATCAGAGTTGATAACTGGTCGACAAGTTGAACTTTCTGAAGAATTGAGTAAGATTATATAGAAAATATGTTACATTGTTCTTGCTCTTGTTGTTATTGTTGTTGTTGGTGGTGATGGTGGTGTTGGTGGTGGTGTTGTTGTTGTTGTTGGTGTTGGTGTTGGTGGTGGTGGTGGTGGTGGTGTTGTTGGTGGTAGTGTTGTTGGTGGTAGTGTTGTTGTTAGTGGTGGTGGTGGTGGTGGTTTTGTTGTTGTTGTTGGTGGTGGTGGTGTTGGTGGTGGTGGTGGTGTTGTTGTTGGTGGTGGTGGTGGTGTTGTTGGTGTTGTTGTTGTTGATGGTGTTGGTGGTGTTGTTGGTGGTGGTGTTGTTGGTGGTAGTGATGTTGTTGTTGTTGTTGTTGTTGTTGGTGGTGGTGGTGGTAATGTTCGTGATGATGATGATGATGGTGGTGTTGTTAGTGGTGGTGCTGGTGTTGGTGGTGGTGTAGTTGTTGCTCTTGTTCTTGCTCTTGTTGTTGTCATTACACCTTTCGAACGTTCTTTGTGTTGAATAGTAATGCCCTGTCTGCCTATTTTCGTCATATTTTTGTTTTGTCTTTTTTTTTTTCATTTCGTTAGCTTTCTTTTTGTTTCTTCTTTTTCTCAGAACGAGTTCGACACATCCAAGAAAGCTTAGAACAGTTCATTGAAGCTTTGAGCAGAGAAAAATAAAGATTTTTAAATTGTTTTACTCCGAGCTACCTGTACAACTGCAGAGCTGCTATTTCGCTTATGAATTTGGCCATCTTGCCTTTAATATTAAGCTAATTATTATAGAACCAATAATGTAGTTCAACCAAAGTAATTTATATACTAACAAAGAAAGTGCTAACATTGCTAGCAAATGGTGATCCTCAATACAGATATGTAGCTTTCCTGGGTTTTTTTCAATGTACCTGCCTTTTCTTGCCCGCCTTTCCTTCCGCCTGTTTTTTCATCCCTCGGTCTTTTTTACCCTTCTGTCCCGAAACTAGAAGGAGGCAGATTTTATATCGTGATACTGGGAGAGTACCCGAGGTTTGTCCGATCATGACGTCACCAATGTCGTGCTACTTCGAGAGTACCCGACGTTTTTCCGATCATGACGTCACTAATGTCGTGCTACTCGGAAAGCACCCGAAACTTGTCAGATGATGACGTCATTTGTGTCGCGTACTCGGAGAGTACCCGACGTGCTTTTGAAGAAGACGTCACCAATGTCGTGCTACTCGGAGAGTACCTGAGGTTTTTCCGATCATGACGTCACCAATGTCATGCTGCTCGGAGAATACCCGAAACTTGTCAGATGATGACGTCATTTGTGTCGCGTACTCGGAGAGTACCCGACGTGTTTTTGAAAATGACGTCACCAATGTCGTGCTACTCGGAGAGTACCCGAGGTTTTTCCGATCATGACGTCACCAATGTCATGCTGCTCGGAGAGTACACACGTAAAAACGCACACTCTGTGTCAGACCTGATGCAGAATGATGTCAGATCTGTTCAGAAGAATGTAGCGACCCCTGATACAGCCTGTTGTAGTATCAGCTATGATACATCTATGATATCATATCTGTATCATACCTGCAGCTACATCAGACTGTTCAGAACAGATTCTGTCAAACTGTATCAGCCTGACACGGCCAGTACTGCATCAGTTTGGTACAACAGACTGAACAGGTATGTTGTCTACGGAGCTGTCGCAGTCTGTTAGAAATTCTAACTAAATGTTTATACATCAGCGCTGGTACATTCTGTAGCTGTCAGGCTGTATCAAGGGTCGCTACATTTCCCTGAACAGATCTGATATCAGAGCTGATCAGACTGTGCGTTTTTACGTGTGTACCCGAGGTTTGTCAGATGATGACGTCTTCCATGTCCTGTACTCGTAGACAACCGAAACTAGTCCGCTGATGACGTCATTCATGTCCTGTCCTGGAGAGTGCCCGAGGTGTGGATAAAACTTCATAAATTACAAATTTATATATTCCGTAAATTATGAAATTCATAAATTACAAATTGATATATTCCATAAATTGTGAAATTCATAAATTACAAATTTATATATTCCATAAATTATAAAATTCATAAATTAATAATTCAAGAATTATTAATTTATGAATTTTATAATTTATGGAATATTCATAATTTTCCGGGTTTTTTTACATATTAAACTTCTGTAATTCCTTGCATTTAAAATAAATTAATTAGACTTATACTTTGAAGTAATATGATTTCAATAAATCCTGTTATTTTTTTAAAATTAATTCTCAAATTATTTAACGATTTTTTTACTTGTACAATGAAACCTCGACTTTAAAACTAATTTTTACCCAACTTTTCAAAACCAAAAAGCAAGACAAAATATTTTTGGGGTTTAAACGAATTATTAAATGATATTTTTCTGTTTAGTTGTACATTCATTTGATTATAAATTCAATTTTCAGCAGTCCATCTTTCATGATGATGCAAAAATACATTTACGTCCTTTGGATCACAATTTTGCTTTTTTGGTAATCTCCCCTTCTTCGTGGTCAAAGTTAGTGTGTGTATGTCTTCTAGACTTCGTTCTTCGTTTTCTTGCTGCTTTATTTCCATTTGCTGACGGAAGTTCGAGGTTTGTGAGTGAACCTGGCGAAGGAGAAGATGGTCGGCCATCTCGTGAATAATTTCCTTGTGTTACCACTCTTTTTCGACAATCTGCCGGTGGCAATTTCACAACAGTACTAGATTTATTATTCGCTGGTTGACTTGTTAGGGAGTTCCTTGAATTGCCTTCAATTTTAGGCAAAAAAGAAGACCTTGTATTATGTGTATTTTGCCTTCTTGTATTCACCTCGTCGTTTTCACAATCATATTTTGAATTCTCCACAGCTAACGGTGGCATTTTTGAAGCTCTCTTCCCTTGCTTGCCTTCCATGTTGTAAAAACTCGCTTGTGATGAAGGCGGAGACGAATTATCCGGGGAAAGTAAGGGCTTTCTTGTCCTGATATCTTCGTAAGGTGTCGGGGGTCTTTCTGTGTTTCTTTTAAAAGCAATCAATGAAGGATGGCTGGGTTCTTTCAGCACTTGAGGTCGACCAAAGTCAACCAATGGTGCCAGCACAAGTTTGGTCTTCGAACTCTTCTTTGTGCCTTGGGCTGAGACTTTGTTTTTGGGGATTTTTTTCATTGTTGAAAAGCTGAAATGTCTCTTCTCTCGTTTTTTCCAGTATTTTTCTTCGCTAGAGACTTCTGGGGTTTTTCTGACGATCTCAACTTGGCCAAAAAAGAACTTTGCTTCATCTGTCGACTGCCGGTTGCTTGTAACGTCATAAGTGGTTAGGGACGCGTGTGGACCAAAGTGGTAGCGAGGTACTACTGAGGATACAGGTCTGCTGGTTCCAAAGTGTCCTAGATGACTCAAAGGGACCCGTCCAGTCCTTTCGGGCTTTTCTAAATTATGTCGTCAAATATGTTCTCCCAAAAAGCTAGGGTGTAATTGTAAACCAGATTTCTGATTAAGGTTAGGGTTTTGTTGTGGTTAAGGTGAAGTAATACGAGCAACAAATTGCTGCAACAATGTTGCGTTGCAAGTTGAAAAGCGTTGTTGCACGTATTACCCCCCCCCCCCCCCCCCATCCACCCACCCACCTTAAACATTGTCACGCAACAAGGATTTTGTTGCAAGTTCAAAAAATTTCTTGAAAAAGGTAGACTCCAGTTCTACTTGCTGCAACATGCTGATTCAACTTGCAACAAAATCATTGTTGCGTGATAATGTTTAAGGTACTGTTTAATAAACGAGCAGAAGTGTTTTATCGGATACCTTCATATCTGAGGCGAACCCGAGTGTTTTTGTAACTGATAAAACACGGTTTATTGAACGGCTTCAAAAACGAACCACTTGGTAAGTTCATTGGCGTAGTTAGTTTGAAAAATAACCTTGTCTAAGCCGGGAAAATTAAAGCTAAAGTTTTTGTAAATCAGGAGGTATCTTTATCACATATAGAAACGATACGGTCATGATTTTCGTTTGTGTTTTCCTCATGAATTATTAATGAGTTTTTGAAGTGGGTGCCGGTGGTAATACGTGCAACAACGCTTTTCAACTTGCAACGCAACAATGTTGCAGCAATTTGTTGCTCCTATTACTCCACCTTAACATATTCAGAAGATTGCTAAAATCTCGAGACTAGTCACTGAAGCTTGACGATAAATTTGGAAAAACAGACTTGACGACATATTTTGGAAAAGCCGCGAAAGGACTGGATCGGGCGAGTGTCTGAGAGCTCGTAGAATCCACCCACCGTTGCGCGGATACGTTCTTTGTTTGATTACGTCATAAAACGCATGCGCGCAATGCACGATTCTTTCAGTTTCGTAACCTCAGTTTACTCCATTTTCAACTCGCTTGTTGCGCCGTTGGTTCAAGCAATCTTTTTCGTAAGTTTTTGCATTATAATTCAAAGTGACTCTTAAATTTAAGTGTTCCTTCAAATAAGACACTTCTTTTTCGTTTAATAGAAACTTTAATAAAAATTCGAAATTTTATTTGGACAGTAATTTTCTGTATTTTGCCTGATATTGCACTACGAACATGGTGAAGGTTTATACAGATAAAAAGAGATCCCTTCTTTTATTAATGGTGATCATAATGAGGGCACATGAAATACAAGCCGGTCCACTCGCTTGCGCAATTTGTTATTGAATGGGCTCGGTAATCTGAATTACTGAATGGGCCCGGTAATCTGAATTAACGAATTCAGATTACCGAGCCCATTCAGCACCCTTATTTATCCACTTAAAAATTCTAGATATCTATAAAGTAAATTCATTCCATATTGCTAAATTTATGTTTTTATATCACCATCGTTTGCTACCCTCGTTTTTCCTTGATTTATTTTTAACTAATAGTCAAGTACATAATTATAATACCAGATATTACAGGTCCCACACATGTCGAACAAATATTAAACAATTTACAATTCTTCACTTAGGTCCAAAAATTTGGAATTCTTCACTTAGGTCCAAAAATTTGGAATTCTTCACTTATAGGTCCAAAAATTTGGAATTCTCTACCATCTTCAGTTACCTAATCAGCTTCTATATTCTCCTTTAATAAGAAACTTTTCATTTACTACTTAATGGGTGAAAATACCTGAATTCGTTATATTTGCATACTCCACTCGTTATTATAAAACTTAAATAATATTAAATCTATACGAGGGGACCTCTTCTATAAAAGCCTTATGGTTTCATGAGGTCCTCTTGCCAATTATCTTCTATAGCAATGTAATTTATCTACTATCCTATTATTATTTGGCGAATAAATGAACGGGGGTATCAACAGGAGGAGCGGTAATTCTTGCTTGCAATGCTGTACAAGGAACATGTATGTCACCTTGTGTTGCTGCAGGATTGTCACCAACTCCGTAGCAAGCAAACTACTTCCGCTTTGACTCATGATCTCGCATAGAAATGTTCCAAGATGATTTGACTTCGTGAAGAATAACACGCAATCAAGCATTGATTTTCGAGAACATTAAGAAACCTTCTAAATCTAACTGGCGATAGTGATCACATTCTAGGAAATAAAATAGTCAGTTCTAAACAAACACAAATATTAGAGTTGTAGAGTATATCGTAGAGAATTTTTGGAGAGCACGGGTAGCGTGTGGCGTTAGCGCGCTCTCCTTCACCAAAAACTTAAGCCCAGTTAGACGGGGTTAGGCCTGTAACAAACGGCGTATTTTTCATGCGCCGTATAAAATACCTATTATAGTCGACCCAAATCCTGAAATTGTTCCTGTTGAGTTATACGGCGTATTTAATAAGTCGAATAAATTACAGTTCTCAAGTCGTAGGTCTGGAAACGATGTTACAAACATGAATTGTGGATAGAAAATGTATTATCATGTTGTAAATTAATGTATGCATTTTATTCGGCGCCTGTATATTACGCCGTCTGCACCAACACCGTACTTGAGTGGTAATAGAGAGCTTAAGCATACTAGGCGTTTTTGAGACACGGACGGTGACCGGAAGAGCAGGAATACAATACAGAACTACTGAACCGCGTATTCTTTGAAAAGACTTTTTTACCCAAAACAAAGGCTATGAATAATCACATATCTAAACTGTTAGCTCATAAGCATAAATTTCATCTTTTTATAAAAATACAGATCCTTTATTTTATATTGTAATGTAAAAAAATTATCCCCCTCAAAATACAAGTTTCAGTCTACTTTAAAAGCATGTCTCATTGTTGTAAAACAACGATGACAGGCCTCAACGTTCTAGAAGTTCCCGTCGTCTCAAGAACGTTAAAATGCTCTCAATGGCGTCTTCTGTAGAACGACGACGGCGTTCTCTTTGTTCTTGGAATTTTAAATTGCTCATTATCATTGTTTTGAATGCAAAATGCTATTGAATTCAATCGCCGTCCGTGGCTCTAAAACGCCTGTATGCTTAAGCTCTCTATTATACGACTGGGCTCGTCGTATTTAATGGCACTGTCGGACTTAATGACATTGCCGTATTTAATGGTTACAGACGGCGTATTTTTCATGAACTTAATTCTCATATTTTATACGGCGCATGAAAAATACGCCGTTTGCCACAGGCCTTATACTGGGCCACGTTGATCTGATTAGCCGCCAGTTACCATAGAGAATGTTATATAGATGTCTTCTATTTATAAAGACTGGTGTTTATATAGGTCTTCCATATCTCACCTCGTTCTTGAGATATTTTGATATATCGAACTATATTTATCCCTCATGAAATTTAGAAATAACTTAGAATAGAACTAGAGCATTACTAAAAATTCCCTCTCCTATATTGACACACAATGTAAAAATACACTTTATTATATAAGCTTTGCATGTATATTAATAATATCCAGTACAATTGCCAGCTTCTCTAGTATTGTACTAGATATACTACAAATACTAATATACTACAAATCAAGTCTGTGAAATGATTAAGTCCTCGGTATAACATATTCTTACACGTTTAATATAATTTTAGAGTTCCAATAAATATTGGACTTAATAACTTTTAATAAAGACCTACGGCTCTTGAGTATGGGCGACTATAGTCTAGCTAAACTTATTTTTAATTGAAACATTAAAAAATAAAATATTATTTAAATATTGAGATAAGTCATTTCAATGACATATCTGGATTTGCATTGGGGCAACCGATTAAAGCATGCATTGTTTTTAACTTCAAATGTATACACATCAAAGTTGCAAGATTATTTAAAGTGCCTATGAAAGGAAAATTAAATTTGTCTTATTTGAAAGAACACTTATTAATTATCGAAGAAGGATAGATATCTTTTCTATTATCCGAATCAAATTAATTTGAATGAAGCATGTGGATGTGTTTCGCCACTCTAAACTTATATTTGACAATGGCAAAGATATATAACTTTTTCGATAACTCATTATGCACGTGTGACGTCAAACTGTTTAATTTGCATATCAAACAAACTGAAATAACTCGAGAACGAAGCAAGGAAACGAAAAACTGGAAAATATATTACTCTACCATATTAAATGTTCTTTCAAATAAGATAAACTTAATTGAATATTCCGCCTTTCACATGCACTTAAATTACAAGCTTTACACAATACTTGATGTTTATCAATAATTATTTCTTCTACAATCTTTGCACTTGCATTCCAGAACCATTTCAACCAGTTTATCAACACCTTTTTCATTCCCAGGACATTCTAGATGAATTTTATCCCAAGTCGTCTTGGTCGCTTGACAGCTGTCGCAGTAACTCAACTTAATCTTTGCTTTACTTGGCATGATGTCAGGAGAAGTGTACGAAAAACACTGACCAATACAGAACTTGTTTTTAATTTTCTTCGCTTTACATCCTTCGTGTTCAATAACCTGGCTTATTTCTTGAGCCCGACACCAACTTCGTGCCTTAGGAAAAAGAAGAATGCTTCTCATACGAGGAGTCTTGTTCTTCTTCCCAGCTTCAGATTTATTCCTTCCTGGTCGAGTCTCGACACGAAACGTCAAAAGATTGAGCAACAAGAATGAAACCAAAAGAAGAACTTTCGACATTTTTTGACAATTGGTTCTTTAAAATCACTGCAACGAAAGAAAAAGTATTTATTTCATCAACTTTAGCTAGAGTGTGATGGAGTTTTCTGCCATTAAATTTAAGCACATATATGCATATTTTTAATGGAAAGTCTAAAAATATCAGGTTTACTCTATTCAATAAATTATTATATTTCTGTCGTATAGTACAGTAGATCAATTCCATATATTTATCAGTATTTCAATCAAAACAACTGTAACTTTCAAAAAACTTTATTAATCAAGGTTTCGGGGACAAGCCCCTTTATCAAGATACAAGTATACAAGATGTGAAGGTCCTATATTTAGATATTTACAGACTAATTAATATTCAAAAATTAAAAATTATTACGAAAAATCTTTTTGATTTAAACCATGTGGTATGAACGAGTTTAATTTATACACCCAAAATCCCTTGTTTAGTCGGTTCATTAACAATTCGTCTTATATATATATATATATATATATATATATATATATATATATATATATATATATATATATATATTTA
Organism: Corallium rubrum; assembly: GCA_964035015.1. Lineage (NCBI taxonomy): Eukaryota > Metazoa > Cnidaria > Anthozoa > Scleralcyonacea > Coralliidae > Corallium > Corallium rubrum. Next base: position 7,880,520 of record OZ036006.1, read on the forward strand.
TTTATTCGGTAGACTTGCTGTGCTACTCGGAGTTTCACGCAGTAAAGCGATCGTCAGGCAACTGACAGATCTGGTGAAGCTACTCTCTATTTACAGTGTGATATTAGGTATCGTGTTTCATGTCTGCACTTATATATAGTGTAATAAAAGTAGTGTGCTGCGCAGGCAGTGTAGAAACAATCGAAATATGGTATAGTAGGTTAATACTGCCGAAACAGAGAACGTAAGCTAAGTGGTCTTCGACCACGTACGTTCTCTGTTTCGGCAGTATTAACCTACTATACCATATTTCGATTGTTATAGATATATAGTATCAGTGAATAAAGAATTAAAAAAAAATTCCAAAAAAAATTTCCAAAATTCATTGTATGAGTTTTATTCTTTAATTAGCATATACATATAAGCAACTGAACATTTAGGTATTTCAGTAATTTTGCCCGTTGTTATTTGAATTTGAGTTATCTGAATTGTTTAACCTTTATTCACTGTATATATATATATATATATATATATACGACCACGTGTGATTTTGTTCACGGAATGTCGGAAAGTTCTCAATACCATACAAGTAGAGCGAATATAGTATAGTGGGCTTAACCTCAAAATGTTGAGTGTCGCAATTGTTTCACGCGGGGCGATCTTAAATCATGGCCGTGAATTAAGGAGGTTGTATATCTGATACAAACCACGCGTTAGTGGTTGTATATCAAGAGATGGACCTGATATACAACCACTAATTATGATACAACGCTATCTCAGCTCTAAAACATTGAAATTGAGCTTTTCCTGAATGAATTTGAACAAATATTACTCATATTATTATTAATTAATGAGTATTTTAAGCTATTTACAATATTCGTGTCCATGTTTTATTGGATATACAAGCTCTCACCTTCGGCTCGAGCTTGTATATCCAATACAACACGGCCACTCATATTGTAAATAGTATATATATATATATATATATATATATATATATATATATATATATATATATATATATATATATATATATATATATATATATATATATATATATATATATACACTTATATCCATTTGTACTGAATTAGTTCAGTAACCGTTTATCTGTACTGAAGATGACATAAGTTTTGCCGAAACATGTCTACAATTAAAAAACTTGTCGTATATTTGAGTTTGAAGTTTATAATATATATATATATATATATATATATATATATATATATATATATATATATATACAATGCAATAACACTTTTATATAGTCAAAATGATGCATATGTTTTGGATGTTTATACTGTCCTATATAATTAATAACTCTATATTTATTGAATGATACAACACATAATTATATACATCATCTAAATAGTAATTTGATTTAATTTTCAAGATCACACACCAATCATTTTTTCGGTGTTATATTTGTGCTTCTGCATCATGCGGTCTTCTGGTGTATATATGCACAACGCTAATATCATGACATATATAGCTATATGCAGATTACATGACTTATTCTTATACATCAATTTTATTACCGTGTCTCGTCTTTCAACCGCCCCAAACAGTCTACTAAAGGCCGCTTTGCCGAAGATGATCTTTATTGTGTTTACGGTGAGAAGTGCTAGGTCGCCGAGCCGGGCTGGCTGGCTGGCTTGCTTGTTGTGCTAATTGCGTAATTTAACAGTTCTGGTAAGACACGAAGTCAACTATGAACTGTACATGAACAAGCAGAACTTGTGAATTGTTAATATGTCGAAAAAAGCTGATAAAAACAAATTTTGTCGCGTGTAGGAAGCTTTTAGTGCCAGCCCACGTAGGCGAGCCAGACCGGTCAATCGTGTTTACGTCACAGGGAAAAAACAGCTTATGTAACCAAGATCTAGGTCTCACAAAGCGAGATCTCGGCAAAGGGGGCTTGCCCGGGTACACGTTATAGCACATATCAATAGCTAATACGATAACAAATTGAATTGGTGACTCGAAAGACTGAAAGAAACTGTAGCAAATAAAAAAGTAGAGTGCTGTGTAGGCAGTGTTTTAGATAGAGCAAAGTGAAAAGATGATAAACTACTGAGAATAGTTTTAATAACGAAGCAGAGTAAAAAGTAGAGTGCTGTGTTAGGCAGTGTTTTAGATAGAGCAAAGTGAAAAGATGGTAAACTGTTGAGAATAGTTTTGATAATGAAATACTGACGTTTCAAGTGGAGCCCTCATCAGAGTGAAAACTAGAGTGTGGCGTAGGCAGTGTTTTAGATAGAGCAAAGTGAAAAGACGGTAACCTGCTGACTGGAATAGTTTTAATAACGAAATACTGACGTTTCAAGCAGAGCTCTTCATCAGAGTAAAATGTAGAGTGCTGTGTAGGCAGTGTTTTAGATAGAGCAAAGTGAAAAGATGGTAAACTGCTGAGAATAGTTTAAATAACGAAATACTGACGTTTCAAGCAGAGCCCTTCATCAGAGTAAAAAAGTAGAGTGCTGTGTTGGGAGTGTTTTTAGATAGAGCAGAGTGAAAATATGGTAAACTGCTGAGAATAGTTTTGATAACGAAATACTGACGTTTCAAGCAGAGCCCTTCATCAGAGTAAAAAGTAGAGTGCTGTGTAGGCAGTGTTTTAGATAGAGCAAAGTGAAAAGATGGTAAATTGCTGAGAATAGTTTAAATAACGAAATACTGACGTGTCAAGCAGAGCCCTTCATCAGAGTAAAAAGTAGAGTGCTGTGTAGGCAGTGTTTTAGATAGAGCAAAGTGAAAAGATGGTAAACTGCTGAGAATAGTTTTGATAACGAAATACCGACGTTTCAAGCAGAGCCCTTCATCAGAGTAAATTGAAAACCACATTTCAGTACTCTGACGAAGTGCTCCGCTTAAAACGTCAGTATTTCGTTATAAAAACTACTCTCGGCAATTTACATAGATATAGGAATATTGAAACATTTAATACTGGGTTATCAATTTTAAATTCCGTCCCTGGCATAACTTTAATTTGAGACCATGGTCAGAATAATGCTATAGTTACGTGTCAGTTTTCATTGATCTTGCTGTATTATAAAACCTTTCTTTAAACTATTTAGTTTAATCTTTATTGCTGACTTCACTTGCTTTGATTCTCGTGCAAATTGAAACTTCTCACATAACTGCAACTTTTAAAAACAACGACATGCGTTGCTGGTTATCGGTAACACGACTTTAGCCGACAACCCAACGGGGCTATCGTTTATTATTTTTCATTGTACCAAAGACGAGAAATTACTTGGAGAATCAAACAGTTTAAAAACCGCACAAGAAAGAACTTGGAAATTTTCTTTGTCCCACAATTATGTTTCCCAGCAAAAATTACTGTAATTAACACTTTAAAGACTCTTCGTCAGGCTTCAAAGTGTTAAACTAGAGAGATATATAGGTTTTAACACTTTGATAATATGCTGTCGTGGTTACTGAAAGTTTGAATAAAATACTAAAGACTCGTCTTCAGGCTTCAAAGTGTCAGAAGGAGGTTTTAAGTTCATTGTAATATAATATAATCTGTTAACAGTCTGTACCAATGTAGCAGTGCCTTCAGTTATTGAATTACGATTTGAAAGACTCTTTGCCGTTATAGGATATACCGACTATAGTAATGATCCATTTATATAGAAAATTATCGTCTTCAGGTCCCGTTTACACTAGAGCAAAAGTATCCGGATTCACATTGTTTTTCATCCTCATGGGAATAAAAAAACAATGTGAATCCGGATGCTTTTGCTCTAGTGTAAATTAACGGGGTCTTGACATTCCGATTGTAAAACAGACAATCTTTTGTTCTACGGGAATCACCAATAACTATAACTATAAAGGTTTCATTTTATCACGATCAAATACAATAAATTAAACTCAATCGAATCAATCGAATGACATTTTTACAAAGTATATAATATATATTGATCATTGGAGATGGTATCCACTCCAATGAAGACCGACATTTTTTGCGAAAAAGAAATTATGAAATGAAAGGATTGTAGTTTCGTTAGCAAGATTGGTTAGAGGTAAATAAGTAATAAAAGAAATAAGTTTAGTGGAAACACCACGTAAAGTATTTACTTACTAAGCTTTCGGACTGTTGACTCAGGCCTACATCAGAGCAATAACAACAAGCTGTTATTGCTCTGATGAAGGCCTGATCAAGTCAACATCTCAAAAGCTTGTAGTAAATAAATATTTTACGTGGTGTTTCTACAAAACGTATCTATATATTACATTATCGCCATGAAAACTTTCAAAGAATTAATAAAAGAAACAGTGTTTGAGTTTTGCGCGAAGTTTTAAAATCAATACATTTTTTTGTCATCATGCAGTTAAGATGAGAACACGGTTTATTGCTCTTCAAAGTTCAAAGACTTCAGTTCAATTCTCAGATATTGTATTCGTTTTAAAAGATAAAATAACCTACATCTTACCTTCGAGTTCTTCTTGTGGAAGTTAGGATCGGATCTTTTCAGCTGATTTTTTGTTGTTCCAATTATAGTTGGTTATTGTGTGCATGTAACTGCCGTCACTGCGGTATATTTATACACATTCAAGCCGGGCTAATTGCTAAATTAAAGTGACTTCCGAGGACCTGGCTTTATGTTGGTCCAATATTCTGTTAAGTGCAGATTCTAGTCATTTCTGAATTATAAATCTTAAGGAGCATCTTCTACGTCGATGGTCAGGCATTGGCAGGGGTTGTGGGGGGTGGCACACATGCTACCCACCTAACTGCTTGTTGAAACCAGGTAGAACGGGGAGGAACTATATATATAATTTAATTAATCTAGTACATTCAGCTGGAGGTTTTGCATTTTCTCATTTCTTGCTGCAAAAGTTGTTAAAAGTTTTGTTAGTTCTTGCTGTACAAGCTGTCGTTAGTTAGTGTAGTACTTTCAGCTTGGAGTATGTAATGTTTTGTTAGTTCTTGTTGTACAAGCTGTCGTTAGTTAGTGTATAGTACTTTCAACTTGGAGTTTGTAAAGTTTTGCTAGTTCTTGCTGTACAAGCTGTCGTTAGTTAGTATAGTACTTTCAGCTTGGAGTTTGTTAAGTTTTGCTAGTTCTTGCTGTACAAGCCGTCGTTAGTTAGTATAGTACTTTCAGCTTCGAGTTTGTAAAATTTTGTTAGTTCTTGCTGTACAAGCTGTCGTTAGTTAGTGTAGTACTTTCAGCTTGGAGTTTGTAAAGTTTTGTTAGTTCTTGCTGTACAACCTGTCGTTATAGTTAGTATAGAACTTTCAGCTTGTAAAGTTTTGTTAGTTCTTGCTGTACAAAACTTTCGTATCACTCATGAAATTTTACAATCGAGGGTCCAATAGGGCTGTGCCTGATAACAGTATGTTATAAATTGGAAACTCCGAATCAATTCTCATATTTGATCAAATTAAAAACAGATAAAAGACGAAAAGACTTTTAAATTTAGATATATTGTTTAATTCATATCTCTGTCTGAGGGTTTTCCCAGAGATGAATGAAATCACATGGCCTTAGCCAGCCAATAAAATATACTAAAAACTAATTCGGGAAGGAATAATTTGGAACATTCCGAGGTTTGTGGTTTTTAATCAGTTTCAATACTCCTAACAACGGTTCATGCCGCGCAAATCTAAAATTATTTGCTTAGCAACAGATCCTGTTATGCATATTTAAAATTACCTAAGCATAGCAAAATGTTATGCTATCTTTCCTGTCCGAATCGCGGTCTTTGGTATTTTTTCCAGCTAACGCCAGCCGATTTTATTCAACTCTGGGGAAGCCCTGGGGACATGCAGGAATGAGTTAAGTTGTCATTAAATATAATAACTACTCAAAAATCAATTGCCTCGTTCGCTGATTTTCCTCTTCTAAAGCTGTAATTATATAGTAAATGTATACGGAGGCGTAATTGTGGCGTCCAAATACTGAAAATTTCTAGCCTTTATAAAGCCGGACATTGTTTCACTTACAAAATACTTAGACCCCGTTTACACAAGAGCAAAACTATCCGGATTCACATTGTTTTTCATCCTCATGGCCATGGGAAAAAAACCCAATGTGAATCCGGATACTTTTGCTCTCTGGGCCTCTCCCTCTGCTGAATAAAATTGTCTGGCGTTAGCCAGAATAAAATACTAAAGACTCGTCGTCATGCTTCAAAGTGTTAAAGAGATAGGTTTTAAAGAGATAGGTTTTAACATTTTGAGGCCTGGACTTCTTCCTGTGCTGAATAAAATCGACTGGCGTTAGCCAGAATAAAATAGTAATTAAAGACTCGTCGTCAGGCTTCAAAGTTTTAATGTCCTATAATTATCTTTTTTGATTCTTCATAAATATAGCTAGCTCATAATAAATTAGGGAGAGGGCGGGGGAGGCAATGTCGAACCGAATAAGGAGATCTGAGGGGATCTTCGTCCAAAAATTCTTAGACTTTTTACAATAAGATTTCTGGAATTTTATTTTCGATATAGTTGAGACCATTTTACATTATCTTTGTCCCACGGTAATCATTCAAAATCGCCATGTATGAAGACGGTTGTCTAGCATTTGTTAGTATTTTGGCCAGTGGCCACCTACGCGAATGTACCACTTAATACGAGTAATGTGCCATGAATCGCACGGTTTCCGTTTTTCTTGTCTATTTCTCATTATTTTCTTGCCGAAAAATGGTGACGGTAAATCCGAAGAGAGCGAGAAAAGAAAACAGAATACAGTAAAAACCCGAGGCTGAAATTGAGAATTTATTTATATAAGAATATATAAGAATAAAGGCTGATTTGGTGAAATGTAGGTTCTTGTTAGCGCGCGGGTTTTTACTGTAATTGTGAGTAGATAATTATTGACTTGAATCTGCCTTACACTAGCCTGTTGTCAGGTGAATGCGGAACGTATCTCTGTGCGCCGTCCGATTGACTTCTTCACCAGTTCTTCAAACAACTCATGAGCGCATCGATTTATAGCCACTACAGGTTATAAAAGACCGCCGTGCGCATAAGTTTCATGTTTTCACCTCGCATTACAGCGAGATAAACTAGTCAAACACGTTTTTTCGAGAATTGCATTAGGTTCGGTACATGATAAGTTCGACGTTTGAATCGACGTCGCGCAGTGCGACCGCCTTGGTCGAACTTATTAATGTGGGCGTCGAACTTAACTTACTTGACAGTTACTCAAACGTCGAGCTCATCATGTGCCTAAACGCGGTTTTCCACTAGGCGACATTTGTCGACTACCCTGGATGCCAGAGGCTCTTGTGAAATGAGCATAGCGGCAGACACAAGAGCCTCTGTCATCCAGGGTATTTGTCGACCGACATTTTTCTTTTGTCTTGGCTAATTAGTTCCACTCGACAAAAGAAAATGTCGCCTCGCGCGACATTTTTCGCCTAGTGAAAAACCGCCGTAACACTTCGAATTAAGCTTCGGCACATGATAAACGCTATCATTCGACCAGAAGAGCATCGGACTAATAAACCGAAGGTCACGGATTCGAATCCTAGCTAGTGGCATGGTTCGTCACTCGGATTAACACATTATTATTCCTCCAATCGTTCGAAAGCTTACTTTGTCTGAGAAAATACGTTTTCTCACATATTATCACTCACATCTACTCACATATTATATCACTATATTTATTTGATTTATTCCTTATATAGAGAGGATATTACACGATGGTGCGAAGATATGGATTTTATCTTCGAGTGGTGAAAACAATATTTTACGAATGAGCGTAGCGAATGAGTAAAATATCGTTTTTACCACAAGAAGGTAAAATTCATATCTTCAAGCCAGCGTGTAATTTTCTTTTTATTATATAGATTCAATGCAAAAAAAGGTAAAATTCTTAATGATGTCATCAATATCTTCCTAGTGAGGATATGGAAAATACGACACTGCATATTTTCTAATAAAACACTCGTATCTATATAATAAAAGAACATATATCGTTCAGAAATATAAAACTGAACTTTGCTGATTTCAGAGATCATGCTATCCCATTTTTTATTAGAGAGCTATAAGCAAATACAACCGCAAACGTCAAGGACAACGTCCTTAATACAATAGAATATTCCTCAGACAACAAAGAAGATGAAAAATTTTTAGTCCCAAGTAATCTTAACACCGTTGCCGTGAACATACAACGTTATTCAGATCATTTTCACGTCTTACCAGTGGACGGCGAAACCCGTAGTCGAGTTTAACTTCAAACTGTGCAAAAAATCCTTTTAGAACCAGCTCTATAAGGTTTTGGATGTCAAAAAACATATACATCAGGTATAGGTATTCAATACTATACGTACTAACAAATGATTTGTGGTTTCTGCTACTTGGATACCGAACTTTACATTGCCAAGTATACTTCCAATTTCGTTTCTTAATTTCTATAATAGGGACTTTAAGATTCAGACAACGGACTCCGGCTAAGATAGAAAGTTTAACAGTCATATTAAATCGTGGTGTATTATACATTCAAATTTGAAGATACATAATTGCACGGACTCGCCTTGTTCTTAAATTCTTAAAGAGAAACATTTGCTCAATCTATGCTAGTCGCGAGAGTAAGGTTAAGCTTCCCAGGCTTCTGTAGTGATTCAGGTTCCGCGTTGTCTTTACAACGTCAAAATGCTTTTTCTACGTTGTCAAACAGAGCCACGACGGCATGCAAATTACCCTTGCGACAGTCCTCTGCAAAAGCTCTTTGTATATGACATAAAAATCTATTGTTCAAACACGTTGCCGTAGTCGTAGTCGTTGTGTTTTCTTAGGTCCCGTTTACACTATTACGTTACGGTGGTGGTCCGGATAGGGGTGAGCTTTCCGTAACAAAAAAAATCGTCTGTTTACACTGACGGTACGGTAAATTTACCATAACGTAGTGATTTGCAGCTGGAGTGCTAAGCGTATAGTAGGGACCTTAAGATCTAGGACGGCAACTTCGAGGACGACGTCCTTCAAACAAACGCATTCTTCTTGCAAAACAAAGATAATGAATAATTTCTAGTCCCAAGAGTAATCTGAACACCGTCCTCGCTCTGTATACAACGCCACTCATTTTCACGTCTTCAGGACGACGTTGACTCGTGGGGTGATGAGAACTGTTGTCTGAGATTGCCTTAACACAGACACTGCAACCGTTTTAACACTTTGAAAATTTTTAAACAAGCTTCAAGTATTGAATACAGTAGTCAGTTAACTGTGACTTCTTTTTAATGCTAAAATTTGAATTGCTTTTTAACCGCCGTCGTCGTCCTAGCATCTTAAGCCCCTAGTGACTACGCTACGGAAAACCACTCTGGAATAGTGTAAACACAACAAAGAAACGTAGTGATTTTTCAACGGAAGACTGACGGTACCGTAATTTAATTTCTATAATATTGCATGTAACATGCATCATGTCATCAATAATAAGACACCACTAATATTTCTTCATTCTAGTGTTCCAAGGTCCATAGTACTTATAATATTACGGACATTACGAAGCAACATAAATTTTTGTATTCAAAAAGGTCACGACTGACTCACTATTATATTAAAAATTTGAAGCTAGTTTATTAGGGACCTAGCTTAAGCAATCCCAACGCGAACTGTTACAACTACGACCTACGTACAATAGTATTTTTGAACCAAAACAAAGCGTTGAATAATTGGCAGTCCCAAGAGTAATCACAACACCGTCCTCGTTGCACATACAACGTCAACTAAAGCGTTTTCACGTTTTCAAGGCAACGTTGTGGAAGGAACGGCAAAAGCTGTTAGTTTACTTAGGCGTTAATATATTGTACGTCATGTTGTCGAAGCTATGCTTGCTTTTTTAAAGGTCTTACAAAATACATAAAGCATACAATATACTATGTCCTGATCCATGGTTTCTTCAGTTTAAACGCAGTAACTTAATTGCCGTCGTCGTCCTAGCTTGCTTAAGGTTGAACGAAGACAGGTAGGTCAGTGTGGTGAATAATCAAATTTAATTATTTTATAATAAATCACTCCTCTGTTAATCGAAAGCCCTTTTCTACCAGATTCTCCCTAATGACTTTCAAAACGCCCCAGTATTGCTAAAATGATTGTAGTGTCAGTATTGAAGTCAATCTTAAGCAACACTGCAACAGTTCTCATATTTTGGTGAGCTGATGTCGTCCTGAAGACGTAAAAATGCTTGAAGTGGCGTTGTATAAAGAACGAGGACGGTGTTGAGGTTAATCTATGGACAGAAAAATTATTCATTCTATTTGTTTCGCAACTAGAATTTTTTTGTTTAAGCGACGTTGCCACCCTACTTCGTAACGTTTCTATATAATTTAATACTAGATCTGTGACGCGTGATAATTTTTACCTACCTCGATCAAGGTTAAATATTCAAGCCAAGTCATTTCCTTCCATTGGTGTAAAAGTTTGGAATAGTTTGCCACCTACAATTCGCTCCCTGAGTAAATCTGATTTTCAAAAGAGATGCAAAAGTTTACTTATTGGTGTCGTTTCATCTTGTGATAACTATGTTGATCTTGTCCTGATTAAAGGATAAAGAAGGTTACGTAATTTAAACCAGATGATTCATAGTTTGTTTAGAGCGACCTTACCACAAACAAGAGTTTTTCAGCGTGGTAATATGCCTATTATTTGAAAGACTAACAAAACTTTGGAGGCAGAGCAGTCTCGAGCTCCAAGGAAGTGAACCGTTGGAAAATAAGCGAATATTTCTTGTCCCTGTTCTTATTATACCATACCATGCTAATCATAGTTCCACTATACTTTTATTTAATAAGATTATAAATATATCATGTAAGTAAAGCAAACGACATCGAAGGTTGAATTTGATGTATTGTATTTGTATTTGTATTTGTATATATATAAAATACATGTATATACACTAGCAATTCATTTAGTATTATAAAACTTAAAGAAAATGCTGGTTTGCCACCAAAACGTATTAAATATACTAATCTAAATATTTTAGGGGTAGAACTGAAACTTAAGAAATTTAACCAAAACAATTCTACAAGCTGAAGCAGTTCAGCACATTATTAATACTTTAGTTATACTTATAATTATGCACCAGCTTTATGAGCCACGTCAACAGGCCATTGGAAATTGACAGAATTATATACTGAGGCCAACTTGTTTTCTTTTTCTTTTCTGTCGCTGTATAATTTCCAACAGGAGAGAAATTGCTCTCGAACTTTTGAATTTCTATCGTATAGTATCAAATGTATCAGGCATCAAATACAAGCTAGAGTCACATTACATATACATACATATTTTTATACACATTCATACCAACATAAAGATAGTGTCTCTAGCCGACTAATACTGTCTTTCTCAAGAAGAAACCACAACGTCAAAATTGAAATGTTGCTATATTGAAAATGTATTGTACTTTTCTTCGGCAATATCTTGTTCGTATTGCGCGATTACCAATCTCCTCAGACGAAGCAATACAATCATCGTCCTGGCAATCCCGAAACCAGATTCGTCAAAATGGGCTACCATATACTCCAAACATACAACGGATGATTCCGTTTCGATCCCATAGCCAGAAGAACAACTAAATGATGATGATGAATTCGACTTTTTTGTTGTCAAATAATACGCGCTCTCGTTGTTTCTTAAGACTATGACGTCACAACACTTTTCAGGGTATCGATATTCACGGCGAAGAAAATTTTAATGGCGGACACAATTTTCAGCATTCCAAACGTTTACAACTTTAAACCTATTTGTTTATATCGGTTTAAATTTTGTACACGGGGTATTTATATCTATAAAGTTCGTCGAAGTTAAATTTTCGCAAAACTTAGTGGTTGATTTTTCAGTGACACTTTAATTAAAAGAGATGTCTGTAAATTTTCATTTGATCTGTTATTATTCATTTGGAATTTTTTCAATTCTTATTTTCCATCACTGCATGCCCTTGACTACCAGCTAGGGGTCTTGTCTTGACGAGTAAAATCATCTGTCGTAAGCCAGAGTAAAGAACGTAGCGTAACTTTTCTGAATGTGGCGTTATACATGCGTGCCTTTGGAGTCAAAGAAACCATAAATAATGGATTGAGCTTCAAGGAAAACTTAACTTTTTAAACAAAAGCTGATCAACTAATCAACTAATTACAAATTGTCAATCTATAGAGAAACACGCCTTTTCGGAAGTCTGTTCTATTGTAGGAGTTAAAAGAACTCTTTAAATATCGTTACCACATCACTTAACACATAGTGGAAGGTTTTTTCTAGATCTAAATCATTAATAATCCTAGTCTGACTGGAATAAGACAGGGCTTGTGATTTGAACAATCAAAATCTTCTTCTCACATCTGAGATGCTCAGTGGGAGGTCAACAGGCCATGGATTAATGAGTAAAATAGACGTTTTCTGACTAAAATATTTGTTTATTAATAACGAGCTTTCGGCTGCCAGACTGCAACAACTCTAAGCCGTTACCCAGAACAATACTCTATTATACTTAAAAACTAACTTCATGTTATTATTATTATCGCTTCTCTTTTATATCATATTACTGCTTATATTTTATATTGTAGTTAAATATCTTAATTTGTTGGTTTTATATTTCATTACTACCTTCCTGTTGAAGGCTGCAGTCTGGCAGCCGAAAGCTCGTTAATAAACAGATATTTTGGTCAGAGAACGTCTATTTTACTCATTATGTATAATCCTGACCGCGTTTCTTCAATTTTTTCATTTATAGGCCATGGATTATTACAGCCTGTGTCCACATATACATGCAGAAAATCGAATTTACTCGGTATGTAGACATTGGAGAAAGATTACGGTCAAATTTAGCAGTTTTTAAATCGATTCCTTTTTAAGTATATAGATAAATAACTATAGATTCGTTTGGCAGGTTTGAGTTATAAACTATCTCTCTAACTCTTTCTGTCTGAATTGGTCTTTAGTATTTTATTCTGGCTAACACCAGACGATTTTATTCACCTCTGGGGAAGCCTTCTTGGGCGTACTTTTATTCCCACGAAACCCATAGTACCGAAAAAGGTGCTATTTTGTGTCAGTTGATAAGTAATTCTTATCTAGAAGCATAAAGGTATCAGAGAATTTCATTTACCTCTCTATATAAGCCTGTTCCAACTCGATTCATTTAAGAAAGTTCTGTATTATTAAAGACACACATAACTCTAGCTAAAAAAGGTGCGCTTCCAAATATATATAATTGGAAATAATGATATACAATATATAAGTAAGCCGTGTACGTTTGTATTTGCCCTGATTTTTCAAGTTGAAAATACGAGGAAAATATATTTTCTGTCCCAGGGCTTCCCCAGAGGTGAAAAATATCTTCTGGCGTTAGCCAGAATAAAATACTAAAGACCAATTCAGACAGGAAAGCCAGTTAATCAAGATAAAACTTGATAAATTATTGAAAAAAGAAATCGATTATTCCCACTTCTGATTAAATTCACAGTTTCTGATGAACAGCAATTATCTAGCTTTGTTACCAATATCAATGTTATTTATTAATATTATGAATATGTTGCTATATACGTCATTAGATTTCAAGTACGTCTTGCACGCCTCTAAATTAACACCCCCCATCCGCCAACCTTACTGTACCAATTATGCATTTATTATGATCATGCAAAGTTTCACTGAATTGGCTTTTGAGCGTTTAAAGACCCATTTCCACTCGGAAAAATTTCCGTCGGACAAGAAAATTTCTTTTGTCTTAAAGCCATAAGTTCTGCCTGAAAGTCACAGAGAAATTGTCTGTCCAAGGAAAATTTTCCCAAGTTGAAATGGGCCTTTGCAGTTTTCCTGGCAGCGGGCCAAAACACTCTCAACACCCTCAGAACTCCCAAAAAATATGTGTGTGTATATATGGAACTCGTTGTTTTAATAATATATTAGTGTATTACGATGTACTGCTGCCCAGTATTTACTCGCAGCATTTCACTTACAATTTGTAATTCTAGTTTATTAATATTATGAATATGTTGCTATAACGTCATTAGATTTCAAGTACGTCTTGCACGCCTCTAAATAACCCCCCCCCCCCCCGCCCCTCCCATCCGCCAACCTACGACTTCTTTTTTAAAGTATGTGGCACAATTATGTTAACTTAAAAAAAGGAAGTGGAGAGGGCCGATTCGTCCACCTCCCTCTTGGCCTTGATAGGGCTGACACAGCCCCCTCAAATTAAAAAGATACGAAAAAGTTAACAATTAAACTCTTCAGTCGTTAAAGCTAAGAAAACTAAATCATAACTTTATTTATACTGGATAACCCTATCAGTCATATCTAAACCATTCTCCCTAGTCTGTTCTCCCTAGTGGTGCAGTAAGGACCATCCCTCATTGGTCCACTGATGCAGTAAACTAATAAACTATTCTCTCTAGGGGTCCAGCAAGGACAATTCCTCATTGATCCGGTGTTACTACAGGAGGAAACCAGAGTAAACTAAACTAACTTTATTTATACTGGATAACCCTATCAGTCATATCTAAACTGTTCTCTCTAGAGGTCCAGTAAGGGCCATCCTTCATTGGCGAAAGCCAGAGTAAACTAAACTAACTTTATTTATACTGGATAACCCTATCAGTCATATCTAAACTGTTCTCCCTAGAAGTCCAGTAAGGACCATCCTTCATTGATCCAGTGTTACTACAGGAGGAAACCAGAGTAAACTAAACTAACTTTATTTATACTAGATAACCCTATCAGTCATATCTAAACTGTTCTCTCTAGAGGTCCAGTAAGGATCATCCCTCATTGATCCAGTGTTACTACAGGAGGAAACCAGAGTAAACTAAACTAACTTTATTTATACTAGATAACCCTATCAGTCATATCTAAACTGTTCTCTCTAGAGGTCCAGTAAGGACCATCCTTCATTGGCGAAAGCCAGAGTAAACTAAACTAACTTTATTTATACTGGATAACCCTATCAGTCATATCTAAACTATTCTCTCTAGAGGTCCAGCAAGGACAATTCCTCATTGATCCAGTGTTATATATAGGAGGAAACCAGAGTAAACCAAGCTAACTTTATTTATACTAGATAACCCTATCAGTTATATCTAAACTATTCTCTCTAGAGGTCCAGTAAGGACAATTCCTCATTGATCCAGTGTTACTACAGGAGGAAACCAGAGTAAACTAAGCTAAATTTGTTTATACTAGATAACCTATCAGTTATATCTAAACTGTTCTCTCTAGAGGTCCAGTAAGGACAATTCCTCATTGACCCAGTGTTACTACAGGAGGAAACCAGAGTAAACTAACTTTATTTATACTGGATAACCCTATCAGTCATATCTAAACTGTTTTCTCTAGCGGTCCACTAGTAAGGGCCATCCTTCATTGGTCCAGTGTTACTACAGGCGAAAACCAGAGTAAACTAAACTAATATACTGGACAACCCTATCAGTCATATCTAAACTGTTCTCCCTAGAGGAAACCAGAGTGAACTAAACTAACTTTATTTATACTGGATAGCCCTACAGTTATATCAAAACTGTTCTCCCTACAGATCCAATAAGGACTATCCCTCATTGATCCAGTGTTACTACAGGAGGAAACCAGAGTAAACTAACTTTATTTATACTGGATTTTTATCAGTCATATTCTAACAACAGATACAGCCAAAATTTATCGACCTCTTTATGCGAATCTTTCCATTTCAAATTGAATAATAATAGAGATTATTAATAGAGAATTAATTAATAGAGAATGAAGGTTTGATCGTCTCACACTCCCCCGCACTATACGTCTTTAGCGGTGAATGACAATATAAGCCTAGAGTATCTTGTCGACTCCTAGGACCTATATCACTTCATAACACCTCATAACAAAGCTGGAATCCAGACGTTTTGTCGCTGTTCAAATATGCGAGCAATAAAAGTTCCTGGTCATAACGTCTTACTTAAAACGGCACTCCTTATACGCATAGCTGAAATTAGATTGACCCCGGAAATGAAACTGAAACTTTTTTGTTGCCGCGTTAAGTATGGGGACTTTAAGAAAACACAACGACTACCACTACGGCAACGTGTTTGAACAATAGATTTGTATGTCATATACAAAGAGCTTTTGCAAATGAAGGTCCCAAGAGTAATTTTCATGCCATCATGACTCTGTTGACAACGTAGAAAAAGTATTTTTACGTTGTAAAGACAACGCGGAACCTGAATCACTACAGAAGCCTTGGGAAAGCTTAACCTTACTCTCGCGACTAGCATAGATTGAACAAGTATATCTCTTCACGAATTTAAGAACAAGGCAAGTCTGTGCGATAATGTATCTTGAAATTTGAATGTATAAATACACCACATTTAATATCACTGTTAAACTTTCTACCTTAGCTGTAGTCCGTTGTCTGAATCTTAAAGTCCCTAATATCAGTCGGCTCGAATGCAGCAAAAAGGTTAAGAGTAATTTTAGAACAAAGAATAAAGCTCCTTGGTTGTTTGGTACCAAGGAGCTCCTTGGTTGTAATAATAAAGGTTTACTCTTTGTTCTAAAATTCCCTTACTTCTTTGCCGCATTCGAGCCGACTCCGAAAGAGTTAATGTTTCTGGGTCATATTCTTGCAAAGCAACGGAGAAAATAAAAAAGTATAGTGCTGTGTAGGCAGTGTTTAGGATAAGAGAAAAGTGAAAACGTGGTAAACCGCCAAGGTTAGTTTTGACAACGAAATACTGACGTTTGGAGCGGCGCCTTTCATCAGAATAAAATGTAATGAAATTCTTTTCACGCAATTAAAATAGCTGTACTTCCTGCATTTAATAGTTAAATCCTGGGAAATTGTTATTTTAATTCTCAAAAAAAGGTGTTTCATAGAAGTGCATATCGCACGTTCATTTCAAGCGGCGTCCTGCCGTCCTTTACCTTTATATGGAAGCGAGTTACTCGGTCAGGCGAGTTACCCGACGGGTTGTGATATTTGAGATGATTAGCATCGAAAAAAGTAACATAAAGCAACGAATACCGTATTTACTCGTTTAACCGCTGCCCCCGATTAAGCGCCGCATTGAGAGCAAAAATATTAAAGGGCGCCGCCCTCGAAAATAAGCGCCGCACTTATTCACAACAATGCGGTGCTTAATCGAAGCACCGTCAGACAGAATTGTTCGAGAAGCCAAACTAAAAAGCAACTACAGCCTCGGAAATTTATTGTCCTGTATTATAGCGTTTATATGTTCAAAGTGAGTATATTTCAATGTGAATGACAAGATAACATCTGAAACATGTTTATTTTGTTGATAAGATTTCTTGTTATCGTTTACAAATAAAATGATTTTTAAAGAGCGCCGCCCTCAAATAAGCGTGAGTCTTGACCTCCCTTGGCGCAGCACCTGAACACCCGTGACTCATCTTCGGCGTGGGGTTCACATGGAATGTACCCTGGGCCTGGGCGAGTTAATTGTCTGTCTCATATAAACACTGCGGTGGGGAAAACAGTGTTTGTTCTACTTCTAAATAAAAACTAAGTGTAATAGTTCTTTATTGAAGTATTTTTTGATTTAACCGAACAAGAACGAAAAAAAGACTTAATATATTCTATGAAACATTTTTGTTTGGCGACATGATGGCCATATTGGGTATCCTAAATTAATCTTATGTACTTGTAATATCTCTATTCTTTTTCAAATATTTCCTATTCTAAACGCAACCTATTTTTGCCCGATTCCCCTCACGAGTATGGGAGCGCCAAGTGAAGATCCTGAGTGGGAGGATGTTGTAAGCGGTCGTTTGGTTTTGTGTGGGTTTAAGCTCTTCCCCTCCACGAAGAGAGGGAATGCACTACGGCACTTTGAGGTGAACGCAAAGGCGGGGTCATCACTTACCTATACTAAGAAGGCTCCTGATTGGCTTAGACCACAGTAAGGAGCATGGGAACGAATTGATAATCGACAATGTGATTGGTTACGTATAGCCAATCAGAAAACTCGTTCATATTTGGTAGGTCTTTACTGCAAACGCGCAATCAAGCGAAATGCGCAATCAAGCGCAATATATTTTGCGCGCAAACGCTTTCCACGCGCGTCTCGTCCCAGTCCCCTTGAATCTTGCGCGGTTCTTGTTTGCTACAATTCCAAGATGGCGGAAATTTTACACTTTTGTAGCAAAATGGCATTACAGTGTTTTCCACGGGATCTTCTTTCTTGAAATGAACAGGAGTGTAATGCAATATGGGGAATCAACTATCTAGTATTGCTCCTTCTCAAATATTGAGTGTTGACCATTACTTCACAGATCTCAGTGACTATGAATACGATATCAGGTAAGATGTCAGAAATGGAGACAGCCACACCGGTACCCGAGCCAGCTCGCTTTGCTGAAATGATTTTTATTGTGTCCACATGAGAAGGGCTAGCTCAGTTAGCCGGGCTGGCTTGCTTGTTGTGCTAATTGCATAATTTATCAGTTCTGGTAAGACACAAAGTCTCAATGTTTTAAATATGAACTGCACATAAACAAACAGAACTTGTGAATTGTTAATATGTCAAAAAAAGCTGATAAAAACAAATTTTGTCGCATGTACGAAGCTTTTAATGCCAGCCCAGGTAGGCGAGCCAGCATGGTCAATCGTGTTTACATGGGGAAAAACCCACCCCAGGTAACTGGGATCTTGGTCTCACAAAGTGAGATCTTGGTCTCACAAAGCGAGATCTTGGTCTCACAAAGCGAGATCTTGGTCTCACAAAGCGAGATCTTGGTCTCACAAAGTGAGATCTTGGTCTCACAAAGTGAGATCTTGGTCTCACAAAGTGAGATCTTGGTCTCACAAAGTGAGATCTTGGTCTCACAAAGCGAGATCTTGGTCTCACAAAGTGAGATCTTGGTCTCACAAAGTGAGATCTTGGTCTCACAAAGTGAGATCTTGGTCTCACAAAGCGAGATCTTGGTCTCACAAAGCGAGATCTTGGTCTCACAAAGTGAGATCTTGGTCTCACAAAGTGAGATCTTGGTCTCACAAAGTGAGATCTTGGTCTCACAAAGTGAGATCTCAGTCTCACAAAGTGAGATCTCAGTCTCACAAAGTGAGATCTTGGTCTCACAAAGTGAGATCTCAGTCTCACAAAGTGAGATCTTGGTCTCACAAAGTGAGATCTCAGTCTCACAAAGTGAGATCTTGGTCTCACAAAGTGAGATCTTGGTCTCACAAAGTGAGATCTTGGTCTCACAAAGTGAGATCTTGGTCTCACAAAGTGAGATCTTGGTCTCACAAAGTGAGATCTTGGTCTCACAAAGTGAGATCTTGGTC
>OZ036006.1:7904715-7912215 GCA_964035015.1 Corallium rubrum
AAGCACCCCTCTCTCTAATAAGCTCCCTTCTCTCTAATAAGCACCCCTTTCTCTAATAAGCACCCCTCTCTCTAATAAGCCTCCCTCTCTCTAATAAGCACCCCTCTCTCTAATAAGCACCCCTCTCTCTAATAAGCACCCCCCCCTCTAATAAGCACCCCTCTCTCTAATAAGCACCCCTCTCTCTAATAAGCACCCCTCTCTCTAATAAGCACCCCTCCCTCTAATAAGCACCCCTCCCTCCAATAAGCACTTCTCTCTCTAATAAGCTCCCTTCTCTCTAATAAGCACCCCTCTCTCTAATAAGCTCCCTTCTCTCTAATAAGCACCCCTCTCTCTAATAAGCACCCCTCTCTCTAATAAGCCTCCCTCTCTCTAATAAGCCACACCCTCTCTAATAAGCCACACCCTTTAATATGCCCCCCGCTCCTAGAATTCTATACTGTTCTTTATGCAATAGTGGAAACATTTTCACTTTTTTTTTTATTCCAGGTACATCATGGTGACATCAAGACAGAGAATGTTATGGTAACCAGTTGGACGTCAGTCTTACTCACAGATTTTGCTTCATTTAAGCCAACATTTCTCCAAGAGGACAACCCTGCTGATTTCTCTTATTTTTTTGACACCTCTCGTCGACGTACTTGTTATCTTGCTCCAGAAAGATTTCAGGATACGCGTCAAAGTGAGCTGAGTAGTACAGGCACGGTCTCTGGATCAAGTGCCAGTGGTAGTGCTGAGCAGCAGTCTGGCACTAGTGGTGAAGGATCTGGATTATTGGATCTTGGGTTGATGCATGATCATGTGTCAGAATTGACGTCTGCTATGGATATTTTTTCTGCAGGGTGAGTGATTGGTAACATGATGTATGGTGGTACTTGATGATCATGATGGTGATGGTGATGTGATGGTGGTGGTGATGATGGTAATGGTGGTGATGGTCGTGATGATGATGGTGGTGATAGTGATGGTGGTGATGGTGGTCACGATGATATTGGTGTTAGTGGTCATGATGGTGGTGATGGTGATGGTGGTCATGATGATAGTGGTGTTAGTGGTCATGATGGTGGTGATGGTGATGGTGGTCATGATGATAGTGGTGTTAGTGGTCATGATGGTGGTGATGGTGATGGTGGTCATGATGATAGTGGTGTTAGTGGTCATGATGGTGGTCATGATGATGATGGTGCTCATGATGATGGTGGTAGTGGTCATGATGCTGATGGTAGTTATGATGGTAGTGGTGGTGATCATGATGATGATGATGCTGATGGTGATGATGATTATTATGGTGGTCATGATGGTAGTGGTGGTGGCCATGATGATGTTAGTGGTGGTGGTCATGATGGTGTGGTAGTGATCATGATAATGATGGTGGTGGTGGTCATGATTGTAGTAATGGTGGTCATGATGATCATGATGGTAGTGGTGGTGGTGGTGGTGATCATGTTGGTAGTGGGGTGGTCATGATGCTGGTAGTAGTGGTGATGGTGGTCATGATGGCAATGGTGGTGGTCATGTGATGGTGGTTGAAGTGGTGGTAGTCATGATGATGATGATGGTGGTGATGATGATGATGATGATAATGATGATGGTGGTAGTAGTAGTGGTAATGATGATGATGGTGGTAGTGATGGTGATGGTGGTTTTGATGATGGTAGTGGTGGTGATTTTGATCATGATGATGGTGGTGGTGGTCATGATGGTAGTGATGCTGGTCATAATAATGGTGGTGATAATGGTGGTGGTGGTCATGATGATGATGGTAGTGGTGGTGGTGTTGATGCTGGTGATGGTGATAAAGATGACCGGTGATGATGATGATGATGTTCCTTATGTTCTTTCTTTACTGGTGTAGGTGTGTGATAGCAGAGCTGTTCAGTGAAGGGAGCTCTTTATTTGACCTTTCACAGTTATTAGCTTATCGCAGTGGAGATTACAACCCCACTCCGACATTGGAGAAAATTGAGGATACTAAAATAAGAGTAAGCAGTACATTCATTAATGATTACATTCAGGTCTGTGTTGCAACACAAGTGTGAGATTGTTTACCATGTTACAATATACTGATTCTCAATGCTGATTATAGTACACTGAAGCAATAGGCGAGTTTCAAGGTGTTGCGCGCGCATTATTTTTCAAAACAACTGGCAAGCTCCCCTCAAAGTAAACATACTGTTTAAAATAAACAAAGTATAGATACAGTTTCTGAATGTTTACCACTGTTATTCTGCTGTTGTTGGATCACTAACAAGTCTGTTTGCCATTGCTTACTTTGTAGAGAGCCCGCCAATTTCTCTCCAAAACGATACGCGCAACACCCTGAAACTCGCCTATTGAAATTATTATATGGCACGGATTACTTCCTGTAAAATCACGCGCTGTGGTTGTTTGCTGACGTGGCGAGATTTTTCCGTAATATCCGTGGGCATTATGAAAATTGTTAATGCCCTACGATTGGAAACAATCAAACAATCCTAATAAGAAAGTTATTGCTGGAAAACGACGAAAATAAATGAAATAAACGACGATGAACATTATAAAAGTAAATTTTAGTATCCAGACGAAAAAGAAACAACAGAAAATAACGCTAGTCCGGTGTTTTGACGAAGATAAAGGAAGCGAAGACCAAGAAATACAAGATTGATTTTGAAATAAAAAGTGCCATATAATAAACTACTTAATAACCTCGACCGTTCGGTCTTTACGGTAAAATATCAAACCTCGGCCTTGAGCGTATTAACCTCGCTATCGCTCGGTCAATACAGCAAGGCCTCGGTTTAATATTTTACCGTAAAGACCTCACTCTCGGTTATTAAGTAGTTCATATGAAATCACCTTATAGGAATTGATTTCAGGAATGATATCAAAAGATCCCGAACAAAGGAAAGAAGCTGCTGAATATCTTGAAGAATACAGAGGTACTTGTTCTAGCATATTTCTATAAGCGCTCCAAGCAGCCGCCATACGACACAGTTCAGGCCACGGAATACAGCTAAGATGTAAGTGTTGATTTTATGGAGGGAGGGAAACCGGAGAACCCGGCGAAAACCCTCGAAGCACAGGAGAGATCAATTACAAATCTACTTACATGTGATCCAAACTCGACAATGAGGTCATTCCCAAGCGGTCACCTATCCAAGTACTAACCCCGTCTAACCTGGCTTAACTTTTTGGCGAGAAGCAGCGCGCTAACAGCACACGCCAGCCATGCTTCTCCTCGGACGTCTGCGGCGCAGGATAGTGTACTAATTGCTGCTAATTTTGTTTCTATTCTCGTTAGTCAATGGTCTTTATTAATCTTTCAGGTTGTCTATTTCCCGACCAATTTTATACATTCTTGCAGAAATACATGGTGCGCTTTATATCTCTTCCTGTTATGACTGCTGATGAACGAATTGCAAGGTACAAACGTACAATGCATGCGCTCTACTCTACTCCACTCTGCTTTACTCCACTCCATTCCACTCCACTCCACTCCCTCCACTCCACTCCACTCCACTCCCTCCCTCCACTCCCTCCCTCCACTCCACTCCACTCCA
Source organism: Corallium rubrum (assembly GCA_964035015.1). Taxonomy (NCBI): domain Eukaryota; kingdom Metazoa; phylum Cnidaria; class Anthozoa; order Scleralcyonacea; family Coralliidae; genus Corallium; species Corallium rubrum. The sequence goes on from OZ036006.1 coordinate 7,908,258, forward strand.
CTCCACTCCCTCCCTCCCACTCCACTCCACTCCCTCTACTCCACTCCACTCCCTCTACTCCACTCCACTCCACTCCAACTCCACTCCACTCCCTCCCTCCCACCCACCCTCCCTCCCTCCCTCCCACTCCACTCCACTCCACTCCACTCCCTCCACTCCCTCCACACGACTCGACTCGACTCGACTCGACTCGACTCGACCCTACTCTACCCTACCCTACCCTACCCTACCCTACCCTACCCTACCCTACCCTACCCTACCCTACCCTACCCTACCCTACCCTACCCTACCCTACCCTACCCTACCCTACCCTACCCTACCCTACTCTACTCTACTCTACTCTACTCTACTCTACTCTACTCTACTCTACTCTACTCTACTCTACTCTACTCTACTCTACTCCACTCTACGCCACTCCACTCCACTCTACGCCACTCCACTCTTCTCTACTCTACTCTACTCCACTCCACTCCACTCCACTCCACTCCACTCCACTCCACTCCACTCCACTCCACTCCACTCCGCTCCACTCCACTCCACTCTAGTCCACTCCACTCTAGTCCACTCTACTCTACTCTACTCTACTCTACTCTACTCTACTCTACTCTACTCTACTCCACTCCACTCCACTCCACTCCACTCCACTCCACTCCACTCCACTCCACTCCACTCCACTCCACTCCACTCCACTCCACTCCACTCCCGCACCACACTACTTTCAACAACTGAAAAACGTCTTTTAAATTTAGAATCTCAGATGATATTTCAAAGATTTTGAAAGAACTTGGCCACACAGAAAAAAAGTCTGAAAGAGCGAGTTCTGAACGAGATGGTAAGATAGGAACTAAACGTGTTTTGAGAAACACTAATATGAGGCGGCTAATACACACTTTGTTCTTCTTTCATTTGCAAACTGAATACAATATAGACCTTTTCACCAATAGCGGCGCCATCTTGAATTCGCAATGCATTATGGTCTATCCAGAGTAGCAAGCTTTATTTAAAGGGCGATTGCGTAGTGTTGAGACACAATGCGGTAATTTTTTCTTTATAAATACTTTCGTGGCAACAATATCTAATTGTAACTGTCATATTGGTAAAATCAACAATTCTCGGACGTGTAAGGATAGATTCATGACAAATATATCCTTATATGTACGAGAATTATTGCTTTTACCAATATGACAACGATCATATCTAGATTATTACCCTGGATAGACCACAATGCATTGCGAATTCAAGATGGCGCCGCTATTGGTGAAAAAGTCCATTGGACTAAAGTACTGGTTGCCTGTAATAACCACAGGGTTAACTAAAAACAGGCAGCCAAGAAATGCCAACCTAGCTCTTGAGGTCCTAAGACTCCAAGAACTAGATTGACATAAGGATCAAATTAAAATGATTATTTTTGAAAATTATTCAGCCGAATTACCAATAATGCGGTCATAACGCATTGGTTTTACTTTCAAGTTTAAGGATCTTTTATCTGACAATTTGTGTTTTTTATTTTATTTTTTAGCTGGTCTTGTCATAATAATTTCTTTGGTTACCTCATGTGTCAGAAATTGTACAGTAAGTCGCTGAGTCAGTTGTTTAGTGGCGATGTATGGTGGTTGGGATGGTGGTTGTTGTGGTGCAGTGATGGTGGCAGTAATGATGGTACCTGGTAGTGGTGATGGTGGCAGTGCTGATGGTACCTGGTAGTGGTGATGGTGGCAGTGCTGATGGTACCTGGTAGTGGTGATGGTGCCTGGTAGTGGTGATGGTGGCAGTAATGATGGTACCTGGTAGTGGTGATGGTGGCAGTGATGATGGTACCTGGTAGTGGTGATGGTGGCAGTAATGATGGTACCTGGTAGTGGTGATGGTGGCAGTAATGATGGTACCTGGTAGTGGTGATGGTGGCAGTAATGATGGTACCTGGTAGTGGTGATGGTGGCAGTAATGATGGTACCTGGTAGTGGTGATGGTGGCATTGATGATGGTACCTGGTAGTGGTGATGGTGGCAGTAATGATGGTACCTGGTAGTGGTGATGGTGGCATTGATGATGGTACCTGGTAGTGATGATGATGGCAGTAATGATGGTACCTGGTAGTGGTGATGGTGACAGTAATGATGGTACCTGGTAGTGGTGATGGTGGCAGTAATGATGGTACCTGGTAGTGGTGATGGTGGCAGTAATGATGGTACCTGGTAGTGGTGATGGTGGCAGTGATGGTGGCAGTGCTGATGGTACCTGGTAGTGGTGATGGTGGCAGTAATGATGGTACCTGGTAGTGGTGATGGTGGCAGTGCTGATGGTACCTGGTAGTGGTGATGGTGGCAGTGATGATGGGACCTGTTAGTTGTGACGGTGGCAGTGATGATGGTGCTTGATAGTGGTGATGGTGGTGGGTGGTATTAATGGTGTTGGTTGTTGTTGCTATTGGTGCTGTGAATTTTGTTTCATTCTTTCATTTAGTACTGTGATTCTAAGCTAAAGTGTTTGGATCTTTTACTTAAAATGGGGCAACATTCTAGTGATGACATCATCCTTGAAAGAATCGTACCGTATATTTTATACCTTATCGGAGATATTGTCCCCCGAGTAAGAGCCCGTGCCCTTTGGACCTTGACACAATCCTTACAGCTTGTCGAGTCGTTACCGAAAAATGAGGGGAATATTTTCCCGGAGTACATACTTCCGGCATTAGCAGATTTCCCGGATGATAGGGAGGTGATTGTTCGCATTGCTTACGCTGAGAATATAGCACCGATTGCTGAAACAGCGCTCAAGTTTTTGGAAATGGCCCAACTACAGTACAACAATATGGATACAGAAGATGGGGGACTGGATCAGAGCTTACGCTATCAGGTACGTAGTGTAACCATGGATAGTATCCGCTGCCCAACGTTTTGCGCCTGCAAGAGCTCTCGACCAAAAAAGAGCGGGAAAAAATTGTTAGCCACACGTTTCTTCAAATTTTAACGCTTTGAGGCCTGGACCTCTCCCTGTGCTGAATAAAATCGTCTGGCGTTAGCCAGAATAAAATACTAAAGACTCATCTTCAGGCTTCAAAGTGTTAGAGAGATAGTGGAAGTAATTATTATTTCTTTATCCCCTTCTAGGGAAGTTACGATGTGGAATTACAAGAACTTCACGAAGTAATTCAGAGAAAAGTTGTCAATCTTCTTAGCGATTCCCAGAATATTGTAAAACAGACATTACTCGAGAAAGGCATTACTCGTTTGTGCGTGTTCTTTGGCCGCCAGAAAGCAAACGATGTTGTTTTATCTCATATGATTACATTTCTTAATGATAAACAAGATTGGCATTTGAGAGGCGCTTTCTTTGATAGTATTGTAGGTGTGGCTTCTTACGTCGGATGGCAAAGCTTAGCCATGCTGAAACCATTGCTTCAACAGGTAAATATAGGAATACCGTAGAATCCCGAAAGTAGCGGCCCTCTTTACTTTTGGTTTTGTCCGCTGTTGGGGCAGCGACTTTCGTGGGCCCGCTACTTTCGGGGGGCCACTACTTTCGGGGGGCAACTACTTTCGTGGGCCCGCTACTTTCGGGGGGCAACTACTTTCGGGGGGCAACTACTTTCGTGGGCCCGCTACTTTCGGGGGGCAACTACTTTCGTGGGCCCGCTACTTTCGGGGGGCAACTACTTTCGTGGGCCCGCTACTTTCGGGGGGCAACTACTTTCGTGGGCCCGCTACTTTCGGGGGGCAACTACTTTCGGGGGGCAACTACTTTCGTGGGCCCGCTACTTTCGGGGGGCCGCTACTTTCGGGGGGCAACTACTTTCGGGGCCCCGCTACTTTCGGGAGGTCGCTACTTTCGGGGGGCAACTACTTTCGGGGCCCCGCTACTTTCGGGAGGTCGCTACTTTCGGGGGGCAACTACTTTCGGGGCCCCGCTACTTTCGGGGGCCCGCTACTTTCGGGGGCCCGCTACTTTCGGGGGGCAA
>OZ036006.1:7917215-7954715 GCA_964035015.1 Corallium rubrum
GAGTGGTGTGATGTGGTGTGGTGTGAAGTGGTGTGGAGTGGTGTGATGTGGTGTGATGTGATGTGGAGTGGTGTGATGTGGTGTGATGTGGTGTGATGTGGTGTGGTGTGGAGTGGTGTGGAGTGGTGTGGTGTGGTGTGGAGTGGTGTGATGTGGTGTGATGTGGTGTGATGTGGTGTGATGTGGTGTGGTGTGGAGTGGTGTGGAGTGGTGTGGTGTGGAGTGGTGTGGTGTGATGTGGTGTGTGTGGTTTGATGGGGTGTGGTGTGATGTGATGTGGTGTGATGTGGTGTGATGTAGTGTGATGTGATGTGTGTTGTATGATGTGATGTGGTGTGGTGTGGTGTGGTGTGCTGTGCTGTGAAGTGTTGTGGTGTGATGTGATGTGATGTGATGTGATGTGATGTGATGTGATGTGATGTGATGTGGTGTGGTGTGGTGTGGTGTGGTGTGGTGTGGTGTGATGTGATGTGATGCGATGTGATATGGTGTGGTGTGGCGTGATGTGATGTGATGTGATGTGATGTGATGTGATATGGTGTGGTGTGGCGTGATGTGATGTGATGTGATGTGATGTGATATGGTGTGGTGTGGTGTGATGTGGTGTGATGTGATGTGATATGGTTTGGTGTGGTGTGATGTGATGTGATATGGTGTGTGGTGTGGTGTGGTGTGATGTGTGTGGGTGTGATGTGATGTGATATGGTGTGGTGTGGTGTGGTGTGATGTGTGTGGGTGTGATGTGATGTGTGATGTAGTGTAGTGTGGTGTGGTGTGGTGTGATGTCATGTGGTGTGATCTGGTGTGGTGTGGCGTGGTGTGGTGTGATCTGGTGTGGTGTGGTGTGATGTGATGTGATGTGATGTGATGTGATATGTGGTGTGTGTGATGTGCTGGCCGTGGTGGTGTGTGTTGTGCATGGTGTTACATTGCATTTCATTGCGTCACGCTGCGATGTGTAGTGCTGTATTTAATGAAGCATTGAATAGAATTTAAAATTTTCAACTGAACTCATTTCTCTCGTGCTCTTAGTGCCTCGGAGAAAATGGACGAAAGCGATGAGTCTAGTGGTCCTGGGGCTGTAGATCTCAACAGATTTGGGGCGACAATTATAAGAAGACATGCCGACCTTGTGACCAGGACTGACCATAAATCAGAAGCAGGAACGATGACGTCGAAAAATACGAAGAAAACTAAAAGAGAGTACCAGTCTCCTTTGGTATGTAGACCGCGCGGTTCCGGGCCATCACTGAGCTACTATAAACTTAGATATACCGTAAATGTTCGATTTAGCGCCGCGGCGCTTATTAAAATTTGCAATCTTTTGGTGCGGCGCTTAATCGAGAGCGGCGCTTATTAAAAAGAGTTGACAAAATGCTCATAACACAACTTTAATTATCCATAGAAAAAAACAATAACTTTAACTCAATAATTTTCATAATACCCAATAGCACAATAAGTTCAAAAAAGAACGTCAACGTCCTGGTCATCGCCTTCTTCATCGTCGTCTATCCATAGATGTGGATCAGAGGCATCTTCGACACCTGAATCAGAGACTTCAAAGGGATTTGTGTCCGGCTTTTTTAGGATGGACAGCCGCGATCGAAGCACCTCGCGACCTTGACCGGCGAAAAACTCCGGCGCTTAATCGAGAGCGGCGCTTATTAAATTATCCTGAGTTCTGGATGCGGCGCTTAATCGGGAGCGGCGCTTAATCGAACATTTACGGTACTGCTGAAACAGAGAACATAGGAGTCAAGCGTTTCGAGCGAAACGTTAGACTCCTACGTTCTCTGTTTCGGCAGTATATCAAACCTTACTATATTTCGATTGTTGTTTCTACACTGCCTACGCAGCACGCTACTTTTATTACACTATTTGCTATAAACTTAATTATATAAATTAATATACCGAAATACGGTATGGTTTATAACTGGGCTGCTAACGGTATATTAGAGGACTGGGGGGTAATCATCCTTACTTGCAGCCAGCGGCTGAATTGCGAAGGACGCAGATCATCGTGGCCGTGTCGAGGCATATCAAAGGCGCTCCAGGCAGCCGCCATATGACACAGTTCAGACCACGGATCACAGCTAAGATGTTAGGTGTTGATTTTATGGAGGGAGGAAAACCGGAGAACTTGGAGGGAAAAAAAACAACCGAAGCACAGGAGAGATCAACTACAACTCTACTCACATTAGTTCCAAGCTCGACAACAGGGTCATTCCCAAGCGGTCACCCATCCAAGTACTAACCCCGTCTAACCGGGCTTAACTTTTGGTGAGAGGCAGCGCGCTAACAGCACACGACACCCGTGCTGCCGTGCTGTTCGAACCCACTAGTGTTTTGGTTACCCAACTTTTTTTCTGTTAGTTGAACTATTACGAATTCTTATCTATATGGAGAATATGATTTCGTGAAAGAGAATTTTGTATATAGCCGTTCTATTTTTATTTTTCTTAATTAATTTTTTTTAATATTTCATTCTCTTCTAGAATGCCGAATGGAATCAAATGTTTGGCAATAGCAATAGCAATAGCAATGGCAACTCAACAACAAAATCTCAAACTCTGCAACAAAGTGAAAATCCAATTCCCATTTACAAACATCCGCTGACCAAATCCTTGTCTCTACCTCAAGTAAGGATTTAGTAAATTACATATTTAATCCACTTAGTTGTTTGTTTGTTTGTTTGTTTGTTTGTTTGTTTGTTTGTTTGTTTGTTTGTTTGTTTGTTTGTTTGTTTGTTTGTTTGTTTGTTTGTTTGTTTGTTTGTTTGTTTGTTTGTTTGTTTGTTTGTTTGTTTGTTTGTTTGTTTGTTTGTTTGTTTGTTTGTTTGTTTGTTTGTTTGTTTGTTTGTTTGTTTGTTTGTTTGTTTGTTTGTTTGTTTGTTTGTTTGTTTGTTTGTTTGTTTGTTTGTTTGTTTGTTTGTTTGTTTGTTTGTTTGTTTGTTTGTTTGTTTGTTTGTTTGTTTGTTTGTTTGTTTGTTTGTTTGTTTGTTTGTTTGTTTGTTTGTTTGTTTGTTTGTTTGTTTGTTTGTTTGTTTGTTTGTCTGTCTGTCTGTCTGTCTGTCTGTCTGTCTGTCTGTCTGTCTGTCTGTCTGTCTGTCTGTCTGTCTGTCTGTCTGTCTGTCTGTCTGTCTGTCTGTCTGTCTGTCTGTCTGTCTGTCTGTCTGTCTGTCTGTCTGTCTGTCTGTCTGTCTGTCTGTCTGTCTGTCTGTCTGTCTGTCTGTCTGTCTGTCTGTCTGTCTGTCTGTCTGTCTGTCTGTCTGTCTGTCTGTCTGTCTGTCTGTCTGTCTGTCTGTCTGTCTGTCTGTCTGTCTGTCTGTCTGTCTGTCTGTCTGTCTGTCTGTCTGTCTGTCTGTCTGTCTGTCTGTCTGTCTGTCTGTCTGTCTGTCTGTCTGTCTGTCTGTCTGTCTGTCTGTCTGTCTGTCTGTCTGTCTGTCTGTCTGTCTGTCTGTCTGTCTGTCTGTCTGTCTGTCTGTCTGTCTGTCTGTCTGTCTGTCTGTCTGTCTGTCTGTCTGTCTGTCTGTCTGTCTGTCTGTCTGTCTGTCTGTCTGTCTGTCTGTCTGCCTGCGTGTCTTCGTGTCTGCGTGTCTGTCTGTCTGTCTGTCTGTCTGTCTGTCTGTCTGTCTGTCTGTCTGTCTGTCTGTCTGTCTGTCTGTCTGTCTGTCTGTCTGTCTGTCTGTCTGTCTGTCTGTCTGTCTGTCTGTCTGTCTGTCTGTCTGTCTGTCTGTCTGTCTGTCTGTCTGTCTGTCTGTCTGTCTGTCTTTCTGTCTTTCTGTCTTTCTGTCTTTCTGTCTTTCTGTCTTTCTGTCTTTCTGTCCGTCTGTCCGTCTGTCCGTCTGTCCGTCTGTCCGTCTGTCCGTCTGTCCGTCTGTCCGTCTGTCCGTCTGTCCGTCTGTCCGTCTGTCCGTCTATCCGTCTATCCGTCTGTCCGTCTGCCCGTCTGCCCGTCTGCCCGTCTGCCCGTCTGCCCGTCTGCCCGTCTGCCCGTCTGCCCGTCTGCCCGTCTGCCCGTCCGTCCGTCCGTCCGTCCGTCCGTCTGTCCGTCTGCCTGCCTGCCTGCCCGTCCGTCCGTTTGTTTGACTAACTGACTTTCTGTCCGTCTCCCTGCCCTTCCATCTGTTGGTATGTCTTTTAGTTTTATCTTCTTTTATATATTCAGACAACTAAAATCAAACAACGTTCAGACACATCTCGACCAACTGAACCACCGCAGCCTAGCAACGCATCACGACCACAGCAACGGACTCCACCAGTTCATTCCAAGCACAAACCACTCCAGGCAACACAGTCAGTAAATATTGAACCAAGAGTGGCTATCTATCGACAAAATCTTCGCGAGCTCGTCAAACACAAGCGAGAACAATATGCCGAAGGTAAAGAGATTGTCCATTTCTTGCTCAGAGGAAAACTAACTTTATTTATACTGGATAACTCTATCAGTTATATCTAAACTGTTCTCTCTAGAGGTCCAGTAAGGACCATCTCTCATTGGTCCAGTGTTACTACAGAAGGAAACCAGAGTAAACTAAACTAACTTTATTTATACTGGATAACACTATCAGTCATATCTAAACTGTTCTTCCTAGAGGTCCAGTAAGGACCATCCCTCTTTGGTCCAGTGTTACTACAGGAGGAAACCAGAGTAAACTAAACTAACTTTATTTATACTGGATAACTCTATCAGTCATATCTAAACTGTTCTCTCTAGAGGTTCAGTAAGGACCATCCCTCATTGGTCCAGTGTTACTACAGGAGGAAACTAAAGTAAACTAAACTAACTTTATTTATACTGGATAACTCTATCAGTCATATCTAAACTGTTCTCTCTAGAGGTTCAGTAAGGACCATCCCTCATTGGTCCAGTGTTACTACAGGAGGAAACTAAAGTAAACTAAACTAACTTTATTTTTTGTGTGAATTATAGAAGAGAAGACGAGAGAGTTAATTGGAGCAGTTATAGATGCGAATAAGAAAGGTCAGATAAGGTAAGTAGAAAAATATAAACTGTCAAAAAAGGCAACTGGGAATATGTTTTCATGTATTAGAAATATGAACTGCGTTTGGCGCATGCGTGTTTCTGATGGTTCTATAATTTGTTTGCACTTTTTAGGCGTCCAAAAGGAACATTACTGATACATCTTCACGAACACAGATCAGCAGTTAACAAGTACGTTAAGGATTCGTAACAGTTTGTTTAATAAATAAAACATAAAGCTCCGTGCATATGTACTCTTATAAACGTCGAAATATAGTAAGGTTAGATATACTGCCGAAACAGAGAACGTAGGAGTCTAACCTTTCTCTCTGACGAAGGGCCTTCGCTCGAAACGTTAGACTCCTACGTTCTCTGTTTCGGCAGTATATCTAACCTTACTATATTTCGATTGTTGTTTCTACACTGCCTACGCTGCCCACTACTTTTATTTCACTTTTATAAAGGCACATTTGACGTCATTTGAACACGAAAGAAGTTGAGTAGAGGCACGAGGCGGTAACGTACCTTTATAAGAGTACATATGCACAGGAGCGGTATGTTTTATTTGTTTTATAAATTATGAAGAAAAGAAAAGAAACTAAAAGTGAGACAGTTTTGAAAGTTCGCTAGCTTTCCCCCCCCCCCCCCCCCGCCCAGCTGACGCCATTCTACGCCACTCCACGCCATTTTACGTCATTCATACTCTTATAAACGCATGGGGCACAGGCAATAAGAATGTGCATAGAGGACACCTTATTTTATAGAAATTCTTAAAATATGTTGGTGAATTTCACGTAACCTTACGCCATCTCATATAATTTCTCGTAACCTTTTTTAAACTTCAACCTAGAATTCATGTGTGTCCCAACACGTCCCTATTTGCTACTGCGTCTAATGATGGCACAGTCAAACTGTGGGATGCTCAAAGATTAGAAAAACAAGGCATGATTGTCAAGTCATGTTTCACTTTTCAGTTGCAGCAAGGAGGGACAGCCACTCGTAAGTAAACACCACGTCGGAAACCTTGGTACATTTTGGGGTGGCGGTTCAGGGTCATTGTTCCGGGGGTCGTGGCTGCAGGTTCGTAAGTCCTGGTCTAAGGACGGGGGGGGGGGGGGTTCAAAGTTCGTAGTCATGTGTCTAGTGTTGTATAGGCCCTCTGTTCTCGCTAGAGGGCTTGCGTTCACAGAGGCCTTACGTTTGTAGGTCCTATTGAAAGTAGGTCGTGGGTTCGAGGTTACGAGATCTGGCCTTATAAGTCTGGGATAGTGGGTTTAAAGGACTGGGGGGCTAATCATCCTTCCTTGCAGCCAGCGGCTGAATTGCGAAGGACGCAGATCAACGTAGCCGTGTCGAGGCATATCAAAGGCGCTCCAAGCAACCGCCATACGACACTGTTCAGACCACGGATCACAGCTAAGATGTTAGGTGTTGATTTTACGGAGGGAGGAAAACCGGAGAATCCGGCGAAAAACCCTCGAAGCACAGGAGAGATCAACTACAACTCCACTCACATGAGTTCCAAGCTCGACAACGGGGTCATTCCCAAGCGGTCACCCATCCAAGTACTAACCCCGTCTAACCGGGCTTAACGTTTTGGTGAGAGGCAGCGCACGTCACCCGTGCTCCTCCGGATTGAAAGCTGGGGTGGGTTTTGGGGCTTGTGTGTCTTGTTCTAAATTATTCCAGTCAAGTGTTCTTGAATCTTGCCTTTCTTAGGTGGTAAGGCCAAAGGGTTGGTATTCTTGCAGGGAGAACAATCGTTTGCTTGTGCTACTGAAAAAGGCGATATTTATGTTATTAGGTAAAATGTATTTCTGTGCCATTTTTCTTTATTCTATTTTAGTTTAACCACTTTACGTGTATTTTTTCAATTCTTGCATTTTATTTTATTTTATTCTGCTCCACTCCACTCCGCTCCACTCCACTCCACTCCACTCCACTCCACTCCACTCCACTCCACTCCACTCCACTCCCTCCACTCCCTCCCTCCCTCCCTCCCTCCACTCCCTCCACTCCACTCCACGCCACTCCACTCCTCCCTCCCACTCCACTCCCTCCACTCCACTCCACGCCACGCCACTCCACTCCACTCCACTCTACTCCACTCCACTCTACTCTACTCCACTCCACTCTACTCTACTCCACTTTATTCCACTTCACATCACTCCACTTTACTTTACTCAGTTTTCTACTCAACTTTATTCAGGCCCATCTTCTGTTGTCTGTATGCCACCTTCCCCCTTACAGTCCATTCTTCTCTATTATATCAATGCCTTATTCTATCTAGTTCCTCTATCTTACAGTCCAGACGCCGTTTCGACACCAACACCAGCACCATGCCCTCAGTATAAATGTACAGTGAAACTAAATGCCAGCCTGGATACAAACACAGACGGAGAGCTTGTCGACATGCATCAGTTTGATACAGGTATTGGGTTTAGATACACCATCATTTACAGCATTAAGAGTCTCAAACGGACGGTTGAAGCCGTATTTGTTTTGCGGCCTACATTGCATGTGTGTTTTTTTCCCTCGACTGACTCACACTGTCATTTTGTTTCGTTTCCAGCCTCCCACTCGGTCTTAGCATATGCTACTGTCCGAGGCTTGATATGTGGCTGGGACAGAAGATCTCCACGAACAATATGGAAGCTGCAGAATGATCCTGCTCTTGGTAAATAAAAGATTTTAGCACGTTGAATGCAAGCCTTATCCTACTGAGATTCTACTTATGCTATTGAGATACCACGTATGCTACTGAGACCTAACTTATCTTACTGAGACGCTACTTATCCCACTTAGACCCCACTTATCCCATTTAGTCCCAACTTAACCCACTGAGACCCTAATTATCCCACTTAGACCCTAATTATCCCACTTAGACCCTACTTATCCCACTTAGGCCCTACTTATCCCACTTGGACCCTACGTATCCCACTTAGACCCTACTTATCCTACTTAGACCCTAATTATCCAACTTAGGCCCTACTTATCCCACTCAGGCCCTACTTATCCCACTTAGACCCTACTTATCCCATTCAGATCCTACTTATCCCATTTAGACCTTACTTGTCCCACTGAGACCCTACTTATCCCACTTAGACCTTACTTAGACCCTACTTATCCCACTTAGATGCTACTAATCCCACTTACACCATACTTATCCTAATTAGACCCTACTTATCCCACTCAGATCCTACTTATCCCATCTAGACCCTACTTATCCTACTTATCCCACTTAGACCCTACTTATCCCACTTAGATACTACTAATCCCACTTACACCCTACTTATCCTAATTAGACCCTACTTATCCCACTTAGGCCATACTTGTCCTACTGAGACCCTACTTATCCCACTTAGACCCTATGTATCCCACTTAGACCCTACTTATCCTACTTAGACCCTAATTATCCAACTTAGGCCCTACTTATCCCACTCAGGCCCTACTTATCCCACTTAGACCCTACTTATCCCACTCAGATCCTACTTATCCCATTTAGACCTTACTTGTCCCACTGAGACCCTACTTATCCCACTTAGACCTTACTTAGACCCTACTTATCCCACTTAGATGCTACTAATCCCACTTACACCATACTTATCCTAATTAGAGCCTACTTATCCCACTCAGATCCTACTTATCCCATCTAGACCCTACTTATGCTACTTATCCCACTTAGACCCTACTTATCCCACTTAGATACTACTAATCCCACTTACACCCTACTTATCCTAATTAGACCCTACTTATCCCACTTAGGCCATACTTGTCCTACTGAGACCCTACTTATCCCACTTAGACCCTATGTATCCCACTTAGACCCTACTTATCCTACTTAGACCCTAATTATCCAACTTAGGCTCTACTTATCCCACTCAGGCCCTACTTATCCCACTTAGACCCTACTTATCCCACTCAGATCCTACTTATCCCATTTAGACCTTACTTGTCCCACTGAGACCCTACTTATCCCACTTAGACCCTACTTATCCCACTTAGATGCTACTAATCCCACTTACACCATACTTATCCTAATTAGACCCTACTTATCCCACTCAGATCCTACTTATCCCATCTAGACCCTACTTATCCCACTTAGACCCTACTTAGACCCTGCTTATCCCACTTAGATACTACTAATCCAACTTACACCCTACTTATCCTAATTAGACCCTACTTATCCCACTTAGGCCATACTTGTCCTACTGAGACCCTACTTATCCCATTTAGACCTCACTTATCCTACGTATCTTTCCAAGTAACTTTATTTCATTTGTTAGGCTTGATCACTTCATTTGTGGTAGATCCGTCTCAATGTTGGCTTACTGTTGGTTCTTGCAATGGAGAACTTGTTTGCTGGGATATGCGTTTTCAACTTCCAGTCGCTCAGTTGACTCACCCTAGAGGTACATTTTTTTGTTTTTTTGTTTCTCTTTTTGTTTCTTTTTTTGTTGGTTTTCTTCCCTTCTTTTTTTTTAATTTTATTTATTCTAATTTAGGCGCTCGAGTTCGACGTCTTTCAGCTGCTCCATTGTTTCAGTGTAAACCTTCCTGGGTGACCTGTGCAGTTGAAGGAAATAACGAGGTGTCTGTGTGGAATCTAGAGACTGGGGCTTGTGAGAAATCTCTTTGGGCAAGTCACGCACCTCCCTTGTCTCAAACTCAGGTACAATGACTGTGTCAGGACTGTGTGGTGGGTGGGTGGATGGGAGGGAGGGTGGGTGGGTGGGAGGATGGGTGGGTGGGTGGGTGGGCGGGCATTAGGGACGGACGGGCGGTCGAAGGAACGAACGAACGAACGAAAGGAACGAACGAACGAACGAACGAACGAACGAACGAACGAACGAACGAACGAACGAACGAACGAACGAACGAACGAACGAACGAACGAACGAACGAACGAACGAGCGAGCGAACGAACGAACGAACGAACGAACGAACGAACGAACGAACGAACGAACGGACGGACGGACGGACGAGCGAGCGAGCGAACGAACGAACGAACGAACGAACGAACGAACGAACGAACGCACGCACGCACGCACGCACGCACGCACGCACGCACGCACGCACGCACGCACGCACGCACGCACGCACGCACGCACGCACGCACGCACGCACGCACGCACGCACGCACGCACGCACGCACGCACGCACGCACGCACGCACGCACGCACGCACGCACGCACGCACGCACGCACGCACGCACGCACGCACGCACGCACGCACGCACGCACGCACGCACGCACGCACGCACGCACGCACGCACGCACGCACGCACGCACGCACGCACGCACGCACGCACGCACGCACGCACGCACGCACGCACGCACGCACGCACGCACGCACGCACGCACGCACGCACGCACGCACGCACGCACGCACGCACGCACGCACGCACGCACGCACGCACGCACGCACGCACGCACGCACGCACGCGCACGCACGCACGCACGCACGCACGCACGCACGCACGCACGCACGCACGCACGCACGCACGCACGCACGCACGCACGCACGCACGCACGCACGAACGAACGAACGAACGAAAGAAAGAAAGAAAGAAAGAAAGAAAGAAAGAAGGAAGGAAAGGAAGGAAGAAGGAAAGGAAGGAAGGAAGGAAGGAAGGAAAAGAGGGAGGGAGGGAGGGAAGGTTTTCATTCATTCAATCATCCAATTCTTTCAGGTATCACCGCATGCTGTTTATGGAGTTTATACCAGCCCAGCTGATGCTGGCCAGTTTATTCTAACCGCAGGCTCAGATCGTAGAATTCGTCTCTGGGATTTACAAGCTCCAGAGAATTCCTACATCGTTGCGGGATCATCATCTGATAACCTCAATGACGTTGTTTTGAAGTACAAGTAGGTTTTTGTCTATATATGAAGTATGCATCCCACATATATATAACTGGACTACGCCTCCCTTTCAAAAAGCGACCAAACAAAGATGGCAGAAATACGCGTCTTTTCCTTATGATAGCGACCGCTGACTGTATTTTGTCCAACATGTTTACTTGACTGTGGGCTCAGCCACGCCCGCAGGCCGATCAATTTAGTTATAAATTCAGTTATGAAGAAATGGTCAGCGGTACTATGGGAGAAAGGATCGATAAACCGCTAGTTTGAATTGGTCACTTTCAGTCATTGATATAGAGGACCCGCAGTCCAGTTACATATAGGTCAGTGATCACTGTCCAGTTATGTATAGGTCAGCGATCACTCTCTTTCACTCATTGATATAGAGCACCCACAGTCCAGTTATATCTAGGTCAGTGATCACTCTCTTTCAGTCATTGATATAGAGGACCCACAGTCCAGTTATATATAGGTCAGTGATCATTCTCTTTCAGTCATTGATATAGAGGACCCACAGTCCAGTTATATATAGGTCAGTGATCACTCTCTTTCAGTCATTGATATAGAGGACCCACAATCCAGTTATATATAGGTCAGTGATCACTCTCTTTCAGTCATTGATATAGGGCACCCACAGTCCAGTTATATATAGGTCAGTAAATTTTTCATGATGTCTTACACTGCTAAAGTCAACCGAAAAATTTCGGCTGACTCGAGCGGGATTTGAACTCGCACCTTCGGGATTCCGGTCCGCCGCTCTACCTGTTGAGCTATCGAGCCGCACAGGGATTGGAGGCAAGTTCTATCCAACTTAAGTGCACGAGATATTCAGTGATCACTCTCTTTCAGTCATTGATATAGGGCACCCACAGTCCAGTTATATATAGGTCAGTGATCCTTTTTGGCAGTATATAACTGTGTAAGTAAATTACCGAAACGAGTTCCCGGAATTTATTTCAACCATGTTTTTTCTTAGGTCACGTTTAATCGATGGTACCGAAGTACTTCAAGAAATATACTGTAAATCAAACCAGGGTGTGGTCCAAGACGATCTGCCCAAACGCGGTCCTGATAAGCCACCCACTGGCCATCATGACTGCATTACAGATCTAGCAGTTGTTACCAGTCCCCAGAATTTTCTTATTTCCGCCGCGCGCGATGGCGCAATTAAAATTTGGAAATAATTGCCAAAATGTAGAAAGATGACCGAAGGAATTTTTTTGTGGATTATAAATTCTGGCTTTTAAATTTTATCATCATAAGGAGAAATAATTGGAACGCAAAAGAAGTCTATTTGAAAGCTCGCGAAAACGCACTGTCTATTCAATCAGTTTGTACAATTGTAAAATAACGCGCGCGATATTTGGCACCGCCAGTAATATTTTGCACTGTGCGTCAATTTGACATTGCTTGCATTATTTTGTACGGCGCGTGAATTTGACATTGCTTGCATTATTTTGTACGGCGCGTGAATTTGACATTGCTTGCATTATTTTGCACGGCGCGTGAATTTGACATCACGGCAACATTTTACACTGTGTGCAACACCTTATTACACAGCGCGCAACCTCTGTGTTGCCCTGCAACAGGCCCTGGGGACGAGGTTGCACAGCGTGGACATTTTAAATCGCGCGCATACCGCATCTTGTACTGCGCACAAACGTTTGCACCGTGCGCGACATTTAGTACGAAAATCCAACCTAATATATGCATAATAAATACATGTGTTCCTTCGTAAAACCGTAACCGCCATTTTTTCGTATAAAACCGTAACGGCCGTTTTTCTATAACGGATATTTTTCTCGTAAGCACTTCAAACATTCATAACGTGACCACGGCGACCACAATATTTTTTTTTCTTGTGTCTTGACCTCCAGATCTGTAGGCCCTCTTTAGAAGGCCTTAGAAGACAGCTATTTTTTTCCAATTTCCTTCCAAAGAAAGTTATGAAGGCTTATGCATGAAAGCAGCTCACAAAGAACCCCAATAATGTTCACAGCGAAACATAAATATGTAAATTCTGAACTGTCGAAGACACATAGCCCACATACAGAACAATACAAGCATCATTCACAGTGGCGTAGCCATGGGGGAGCTGTGGGAGCCGCGGCGGGGCCCCCCCCCCCCCTTAGATATAAAACAACAGACTTGTAACTACAAAACATGCAATATGAATTATGTCAGGAAATAAACTGTAAAGGAAATGGCATTTCAGCGACTCTCAATTTCAAAATTTCCCGGGGAAGCATGCCCCCAGACCCCCCTAAAAATGTATTCTGGTTTCGGCTCCCCCCCCTTTCAAAATCCTCGCTACGCCCCTGATCATTCATTTGCCGGTGGCAAATTTACGGCCCATTTATACGGCATTTACCTCCTTCCAAGGGCTTGCAGGGGAAGGGACGGGAGAAAGTTCCACATTGTAGTGGCTGTAGCTTCCTTCTTCTGGGGCCTCTGGACGGCCGTCCCAAAGTTCGAGAAAGGCTCGGATTCTATTCCAAACCCTAATCCGCGACTGGAAATGCGAACAACTGAAAACCGCGGCACGAAAAAGTAATGATTTTCCGCCACCGCACGATAATTTCTTCACCGTAAACCGCCACGAAAATGGAGATATTTCCGCAATCCGACCCTCGAGTAGCATTAAGTTTCAGTAAATTTTTTTAAGAAAAATATTGTTATATACATACATACGTTAAATACATACATTTATATAGATGTATGGCAATTTAACAATGCTTAAGCTTTATTCGGCAAACATTGGAACACAGCCTGGTGATTTTCACGTTTCTCTCTGACGAAGGGCCTTCGCTCGAAACGTTAGACCCCTACGTTCTCTGTTTCGGCAGTATATATATCTAACCTTACTATATTTCGATTGTTGTTTCTACACTGCCTACGCAGCACGCTACTTTTATTACACTATTTGTATTTTAATTAACACTACTCTGGCTTAATTTTTTGGAACTTTAATCCTTTAAATTTGAGATCTGGCCGTTAACCAGATCTGATAAAATATATTAAAGACTCGTTTCCAGGCTTCAAAGTGTTAAAGACTTTTAACACTTTGAGGCGTGAACCTCCTCCTGTGCTGAATAAAATCGTTTGGCGTTAGCCGGAATAAAATACTCGTCTTCAAACTTCAGAGTAGCGTTAATTGTGCGCGCTAACGTCCGCGAAGGAGCAGAGCCGTAGGCTGCCCAATTTCTAGGGGGGTCCGGGGGTATGCTCCCGCGGAAAATGTTTGAAATTTGAGTCTCTGAAATGGTATTTCCCGCGATCTGACATCATATTTGAGCAAAATTTTGAACATTTTAAAACATATTTTTTAAGACACATTCTCTCATTTTTGCAAAAGATTTTGTCTAAAACTACAGTATTACATATTTACAAAGACAACTACAGTCATTTGTAACTCACTTGTCACTTTTCACCAAAATGTTCAGAAGTTCGTTACGAAGTTCGTTGGGAAGTTCAAAGTTCGTTTTAAACTAGGCAATTGATTGCCGGGCCGCCGGCTACTAGGAACCAAGAAGGCAAGAAGGCAAATAAATGCGTAGTTTAAAACGAGCTTTGAACTTCCCAACGAACTTGCGAACTTCGGAACAAACTTCCAAACATTTTGGTGTAAGTGAGTAGCAAATGACTGTAAAATAATAGTTACTCTAACGGGATAACGCGCGAACGCAACGCGAAAACTCATTGTCATGCAGAGTTATCATATTAAACGACTAGTTAGTTCTTTATTCTGTGACTCTGGGAACAAGTGTGATGTGTGACATAAAAATCATATTTTCTCGGGGGGGGGGGGGGGGGGGCAGTTGCCCCTGCTGCCCTCCCACTATCTGAGGCTATATAATTGGCGAAAGCTGTCACGGCCACCTGCGATGTTTCTACCAGTATGTTGTTGTTATTGTTGTTGTGATCATCTTTGTAATTTGCCAGTGGCAAAATCAAATAAATAAATAAAAATTTCTTCAAGTTATTAATTAATCTGCGGGGAAACGTACCCTAGGAGAAATGGGAGTGATTACTTACCCGAGCGGAGTTTGGCGGTGCCCGAGTAACGGGATTAAAAGACCGGTGGATAGTGTCCGAAGTAAATATTGCAAGCGTGGCTGTGATTGGTTAATAATTTGTATGTAAATTAATTCATTAGAAGCTTGGCCAGAGTATGTTCTAATAACTACACCAAGCTGAATAGCAAAGGAATTTCATCTTCACTTGCCTCAAACTGCTTGCAAATGTTAACACTTGACGACAGACACGTCTGAAGTGTCATATTTAGATGGAACGATGAGATGTACTTCAATTAGCCCAGAAAAGGCGACGAAAGAATCAAGTAGCTAGTTCATGCCAGCTTGAGCGGCGAGCTTGTCCGATCTCGGGATAGCTACAAAGGAAGGTTTGTTCCTCGCTTCACGCACGTTGTGGGGACAAGACGTGGAGCATTTTCAACACTTTACACAGCTGGGCGTTTTCAAGAATGAGCGACAGGACTGCGATAATGAACTAGGGGTATCTTCTGGCGAAATTCCATGGAGTTTTTGTCCTTTATTTTCCATGGTTTCTAAATGCAAAGACCAACTACTGAAGGTACTGTATTTTAGCTAGCAACGCTTGAAGCAAACTCGTGCTTTATTTAACACTAAACTAGCTTGATTAAAATTAGGTGTATCACAATCATAAGCTGATCTATTTACTTTTACCTCGTCTACCTTCGTCTTTCTTCCTAGCGTCAAAATTCTTCATAACTTTTGACTCAGAGCTTTGTGTACATCGTGTTGTGTATATTTTTTAATAAGCTGTCAACCGCTTGCTTTTTCTTGCCAAGTATCCACACTTGAAATATTCTCGATCGGTAAACAAACACTTCGATGATCTGAACTCAGAAGGTGATACACTTTATTTAAGCATCTTCCTTGACTATAAATTAAACTATATCTTTCATACAAAAAGGTATACTTAATATCGAAATCTCAACGTGAATTTGCTTCGGAGTCGAACTTGGGACATTGGCACTTTCGACAGAAAATTTACTACCTTCCCCAAATTTGGTTCTTCTTTAAGCATATACTGTACATTTCTGTGTGTGTCAATATTGAATCTTCCTTTTACTTTCGTTTGTATTAAGTGGGAGAATTTGAACTAACCAGTTAGCCTTCTTGATTATTGGGGGAATAAATTCATGAATTCACGGACGGCACGCTTACAAAACGGTTCACTTCTCTAATTTAGCATTATTTCAAGACCTTTTAATGCTGAATATGTTGGGTTATAATAAATATTGCATGGATATATGTACTGTATATATAATATGCGAGTACATGGCCTTGGTATAGATCATATGATACGCAAAGTTGGGTTATTGTTTATAGTTCTGAAAAGGTAAACACACTTCTTATCTTCAACATATGGCACGTTGCAGGCCTTAGTTACATTAACAACTTCTGGTGGACTTTAGCACTTCAATTTTTAAACCCATATTGCCATGGTGTCTTTCTCAAACAGGCAAAACATTTAACCAATTGTCACACTAGAGAATTAGGTGAGAGAAATATTATATTCCAAAACACCTGCTTTCTTATCTTGGGATTTGAAATATATAAATGAATACTTTTTGTATAAAGTGTACTAAACCATGTATAGCATTTTAAATATTGTAAAGGCATTTTGAGATGACAATGGAATATTGAGAATACAGTATCATATTACTGTGGTATTGTCTTGCTTAATCTCATATTTACAAGTTTCTATTATAATATCATGATATTAAGCTGGGATTTGGATATGGAGCCAGTTAATTAGCAGTTATTGTTGTTGGGTTGAGGAAACTATTGGGATTTATATTATATTATTATATTTATATTTATATTTATATGTATATGTATATGTATATGTATATGTATATGTATATGTATATGTATATGTGTATGTGTATGTGTATGTGTATATATGTGTATATATATATATATATATATATATATATATATATATATATATATATATATATATATATACATTGAAAATGCAGAACAGTAGACCATCCCCGATTAGTAAACCATTGGTCAGCTAGAAGATTTTGACACTTAAATAAAGTTTATAATAATAACAACAGTATAAAATGTTAAATTAAAAATATATTAAACATAAATTCTTCTTAAATAAATAGTACAAAAACAAGACAAAATTCACCTCAAGAAAAATTGTCTGCTCACATGTCTGCTGAGACTAGTAAAAATTATCCTCTTCTCTGAAATTTTTGTTAAATTAAATAATTGATTATAAAATGTTTATAAATGTTTATTTTATTTTGTAGATTCACCCTTATGTCAGGGAAAATTGTGCAAGAATTTTACAGTAAAAACTTTAGCTGTGAAGGTACGGTTATATTGATTGACACTGCACTGTACTGCACTGCACCATACTGTACTGCACTGTACTAGACTGTAATGCAGTGTATTCTACTGCACTTTATTTACATTAATACCCGATGATCGCCTCGGATTCTTTTGTTCTCTGAGGGAATGTAAACATTGTATTTCCCTCATCACTCATGCAAGAGGGAAATTTTTCCTTTGTCTTCTAATTTTCCCGTGCATGTTGATGAGGGAGAATTAGAAGACAAAGAAATTTCCCACTTGCATATATTTTCCCTCATCAACATGCACGGGAAAATTAGATGCAACTTTTCTGATCAACCGTGTAAATTTCCTGTCAGCAAGATTCTCAAAGTTTTCCTCGGTCATTATAATATTACAAACTAATACCATGACTTTTCGGAAAATTAGTGTTTGCCTTGGAAAGGTTTACAAAAGTCCTCGGGTGTTCACAAACCTTCCCTTGGCTGCGGGAAATTTAATCACTAATTTCCCTCAAGTCATGTTATTACTTATAAGTACTATGTATATTATACTGTACATATAGGTTATTTTGAGGCCACGAGGGGATATGTGATTTATTCACTGAGGGTGAAGCCCGAGATGAATAAACACATCCCCGAGGGGCCTCAAAGGATTTCATAAGATAAGGAGTGATGCGGCGGATATTAGACAGGAAGATTAGAGGAGAATATATTTATAACAAGGAATGGTAGAGGGAATATTAGAGCCTTAGAGTGGAATATTAGAGCCTTAGAGGGGAATTATTAGAGGGGAATATTAATCTATTGTTTTGCCAGGGGCTATTGAATATATTCCCCTAAAAGAAAAATAATATAATAGTGTACTGTACTGCACTGTACTCTACTGCACAGTCTGTTCCAGTGCATTCCACAAAGTATTATACTGCACGGCCACTTAATGCTGTACTGTACTGTACTGCACTGTTCTATTACTGTATTGTACTGTACTGTATAAGTTCTATTAGCACATTTAACAATTGAGACTCATTCTGCATTAAGTTGTTTTTTGTGTCAATATTTCTCTGTAACTTAATCTGTTTCTGTTAATGATAGGTTTGCCACCACAGAGACTGTCAGAGTTCAAATAATGCATTGCCTCTTCTGCTTTGTTTGGACTGTGATCGAGCTACTCATGCTGGAATCTCAAAGAACCATGCTCGCTTTGAACTAAAGGGTATTAAATTGTGTGCAGTATGTTGTTATGGCCATCATCATCCATCATCATCCTCCATCACTATTATTATCACCATCATCATCATCATCACATTATCACCATCATCATCATTATCACATTATTATCATCATCTGTTGTCATCATGTCGTCTGTCATCATCATCATCTGTCATCATCATTTGTCATCATCATCATCTGTCATCATTATCATCTGTCATCATCATCATTATCTGTCATCATTATCTGCCATCATCATTATCTGTCATCATCATTATCTGTTATCATCATCATCTGTCATCATCATCATCTGTCTTCATCATCATTATCTGTCATCATCATTATCTGTCATCATCATTATCTGTCATCATCATTATCTGTCATCATCATCATCATCTGTCATCATCATCATCATCTGTCATCATCATCTGTCATCATCATTATCTGTCATCATCATCTGTCATTATCATTATCTGTCATCATCATCTGTCATCATCATCTGTCATCATCATTATCTGTCATCATCATCATCTGTCTTCATCATTATCTGTCATCACCATTATCTGTCATCATCATCATCTGTCATCATCATCATTATCTGTCATCATCATCATCTGTCATCATCATCATCATCTGTCATCATCATCATCTGTCATCATCATCATCTGTCATCATCATCATCTGTCATCATCATCATCTGTCATCATCATCATCTGTCATCATCATCATCTGTCTTCATCATCATTATCTGTCATCACCATTATCTGTCGTCATCATTATCTGTCATCATCATCATCATCATCTGTCATCATCATCATTATCTGTCATTATCATCATCTGTCATCATCATCATCTGTCATCATCATCATCTGTCTTCATCATCATTATCTGTCATCACCATTATCTGTCATCATTATCTGTCATCATCATCATCATCATCATCTGTCATCATCATCATTATCTGTCATCATCATCATCTGTCATCATCATCATCATCTGTCATCATCATCATCTGTCATCATCATCATCTGTCATCATCATCATCTGTCATCATCATCATCTGTCATCATCATCATCTGTCATCATCATCATCTGTCTTCATCATCATTATCTGTCATCACCATTATCTGTCATCATCATTATCTGTCATCATCATCATCATCATCTGTCATCATCATCATTATCTGTCATTATCATCATCTGTCATCATCATCATCTGTCATCATCATCATCTGTCATCATCATCATCTGTCATCATCATCATCTGTCATCACCTGTCATTATCACCATCAGCAGCAGCATCATCTGTCATCATCATCATCATCATCCGACACCATTATCAGTCATCATCACCATCTGACATCATCATCATCATCATCATCATCATCTGTCATCTGTCATCATCATCATCTGTCATCACTATCATCTGACATCATCATCTGTCATCATCATCTGACATCATCATCTGACATCATCATCATCATCATCTGACATCATCATCTGTCATCATCATCATCATCTGACATCATCATCGTCATCATCTGACATCATCATCATCTGTCATCATCTGTCATCATCATCATCATCATTATCATCATCATCTATCATCATCATCATCATCATCTGTCATCATCATCATCATCATCTGTCATCATCATCATCATCATTATCATCATCTGTCATCATCATCTGTCATCATCTGTCATCATCTGTCATCATCATCTGTCATCATCATCATCATCATTATCTGTCATCATCATCATTATCTGTCATCATCATCATTATCATCATCATCATCATCATCATCATCATCATCATAATCATCTGTCATCATCATCATCATTATCTATCATCATCATTATCATCATAATCATCATTTTCATTTTAATTGTTATAGGAAATGAAGGTTTTGAGAAAATGTCTTCAAGCAAAATAGCAGAATCTGATTCTGGTGCTGAAGATGATCAAGAACCCATTGCTCCTGTTTATCGGTGAGTCTTGATTGGACTGAGCACTAATTGCTGTTCTCCATTGTATGTTATACAATACCCTGGTTGCTATGCGTGTTTTCATTGGTTGTTGCCCATGATCTATTAGAGGACAGACACATGGATCACATCAGATCAAGTCAGCTGACTTGCTTTTTTCTTTCTTCAATTGCCCCAAAGTCTGGCAAGAAGTATTGTGTAACTTTTATATTGTATAAAACAAATAGATTCAATTTTTTTGTTGTCTGTTTAGTTATAGATGCACAGAAGACGTAACAATGTGGTAAGAACATCAGTGACTGGACTGCATCTCGTGGGCCACTTTTTTGTTCTTACTACGTTGTGATGTCATCTGTGCATCTATAACTGAACGGACAACGGCGAAATGGAATCTATTTGTTAATTACATTGTATGTCTTACAGTATACTGTATGTCATCACACTCCAGGCCAATATTTTAAACCTTTCCCTGCCTGAGCTGGCCTTAAAAGACCCTTTTTCACACACAGCTGGGAGCTGCTGCAGCATCCGCCTCAAGCTTAAACTTTATTTAACCACAGATAGCTATCAATTGTCAGCTTTACATCGCATTACTGTTACCTATTACAGCTCAACTAGAAATAAACTAAATACAAGATGACTAATAGCAGTTGAATCATATTTTCCACATACCTAACAATTAAAACTTCAACCCATGAATGCATTACAAGGTGAAGGGTGGGTGGGATTAGAGGTCAAACATGGTGAAGCAACAACAAAACGTGCTGACATAACCTGCACCCCCCACACCCACACCCACACCCACACCCACACCCACCCTCCTCCCTGTATACACAGGGGTTTCATTAGAAGCCGGCGACCGGCGAACTCCGGCGGTTACTTTCCAAATCATCGCCGGCTACTTTCATAATCATTGTTTTAAATTTTAATTGTAAATACCGTATACATGTTCACTTTGAGCCGTTCCATTTTCTCTTGAAACGTAAATGAACTTGAATGTGAAGAAAGCTGGTTTCTGTGGAAATTTGTAATTTCTTGCTTGATAATTTTCTGTATTAAATCTGTATTAGGGACCTTAAGATCTAGGACGGCAACCTCAACGACGACGTCATTTAAACAAAAGAATTATATTTGCAAAACAACGAGAATGAATAATTTTTACTCCCTAGAGTAATCCCAACACCGTCCCCGTTCTTTATACAACGCCACTTAGAGCATTTTCACGTCTTCAGGATGACGTCAACGGCTAAAAGATGAGAACTGTTGCTTGAGATTGACTTCAAATCTTCAATACAGACACTACAATAATTTTAGCAAAGTGCTGGAAATGGTGTTTGCGAGGTTCTAGACTTCAAAAATTTCCCGGCTGCGCCACCCAACAAATGCGGTCCTAAATTGCTACCTCCATGTTCAGCCACCTACTTTCTAAAATGAGCCTGCTACTTTCAAAATTAATGAAACCCCTGATACACCTGATTACCCATCATGCCCCCAGCAGTGTGTGAGAAAACATTTTCTGCTTCTTTCATTCCTCAGCCAGCAGAAAGTAACACATTTTTTAAATATTATTAACTCTATAATGCCAGATATTTCACTTATCAAAGAGAAAACTTTCAGCCATCTTAGGCAGCAATTGGTCAAAGACAAGTTATGCAATCTGAGTATCTCCATTTGTATTTGTTTATGTTCTATCCAGGGATAAAGTCAAACCCAAAGGTCAATCTGCTAGGAGAAGATTTTTGAAAATTACTACGGATAACTCGAAAAAGAAACCAAGAAGACATAATACAGATGTAAGTATTATCACACAGTCTTGTATTATTCTAGTTCACATGATGAAGTGACTTAGTTTAACACTAGTACTTCTAGTTAAAGTGTATATGAAACGAAAATTAAGTTTGTCTTATTTGAAAGAACTCTTAAAATAATGGGGAATATCAATTTACAGCTTTTTCATATTTTACTTAGTTCTTGAGATATTTAGACTTATGTGATATTCAAATGAGATAAACTTATGGTTCGTTTTTTTACTAATTAACATATTCGAAAATCGCGAATATTTTTAAGATTATTGATCAAAATCACTTGTAGCTTGTCTTTCATGTTTAGTTACATGAACTGTAGCAATATGCAAAGTTTCAAGTGATTTTGTGCAATCTTAAAAATATTCACGATTTTCGAATATGTTAATTAGTGTAAAAACGAACCATAAGTTATCTCATTTGAATATCACATAAGTCTAAATATCTCAAGAACTAAGTAAAATATGAAAAAGCTGTAAATTGTTATTCCCCATTATTTTAAGAGTTCTTTCAAATAAGACAAACTTAATTTTAGTTTCATATACACTTTAATTGTTACTTGCATGAAACATTGAGGTGTAGTCTTATTGTTTTCAGGACCCTGGAAGAGAATTTATCAGGTTAAAAATTTATACAGAGGGTCCTGGGGATTTTCATCTTGAATTGATCCCAGCTTTGAAAGGCAAAACGTTGAAGTAAGTTGGGAAAGTACAGTAAGGTTGAGTTATTGTAATGAAGATTATTTTTGTGCTATAATGGATAAAAGATTAAGTAGAGTGTGTGGATCACTGTTGTAGTCAGGTGTTGTACAGGTATGGTACAGGACTACAGGTAGGGTATGGTGTGTTAGTACATTACAGCGCAGTGAAGTGGAGGAGAATGTAGTGCAGTACAGTGCAGTGGAGGACAGTACAGCGCAGCACAGCGTAGTGGAGGACAGTACAGCACAGCGCAAACAGCACAGCACAAACAGCACAGCGCAAACAGCACAGCACAAACAGCACAGCACAAACAGTACAGCACAGCGTAGTGGAGGACAGTGCAGCGCAACGCAGCGCAAACAGTACAGCACAAACAGTACAGCACAAACAGTACAGCACAGCGTAGTGGAGGACAGTACAGCACAGCGCAAACAGCACAGCGCAGACAGCACAGCACAGCACAAACAGTACAGCACAGCGGAGTGGAGGACAGTACAGCACAGCGTAGTGGAGGACAATACAGCACACAACCTCGTACCCAGGGTTACAGCACAGCGCAAACAGTACAGCACAAACAGTACAGCACAA
Source organism: Corallium rubrum (assembly GCA_964035015.1). Classification (NCBI taxonomy): domain Eukaryota; kingdom Metazoa; phylum Cnidaria; class Anthozoa; order Scleralcyonacea; family Coralliidae; genus Corallium; species Corallium rubrum. The sequence goes on from OZ036006.1 coordinate 7,940,710, forward strand.
ACAGTACAGCACAGCGTAGTGGAGGACAATACAGCGCAAACAGTACAGCACAGCGTAGTGGAGGACAGTACAGCGCAAACAGTACAGCACTACGCAAACAGCACAGCGCAAACAGTACAGCGCAACGCAAATAGTACAGCGCAGCGCAAACAGTACAGCACAGCGCAAACAGTACAGCGCAGCGCAAACAGTACAGCGCAGCGTAGTGGAGGACAGTGGAGCGCAAACAGTACAGCACAGCACAAACAGTACAGCACAGAGGACAGTGCAGTACAGCGCAGTGGAGGACAGTGCAGTACAGCGCAGTGGAGGACAGTGCAGTACAGCGCAGTGGAGTACAGTGCAGTACAGCGCAGTGGAGGACAGTACAGTACAGCGCAGTGGAGGATAGTGCAGTACAGCGCAGTGGAGGACAGTACAGTACAGCGCAGTGGAGTACAGTACAGCGCAGTGAAGGACAGTGCAGTACAGTGCGGTACAGCGCAGTGGAGGACAGTACAGTACAGCGCAGTGGAGGACAGTGCAGTACAGCGCAGTGGAGGACAGTGCAGTACAGCGAGGTGGAGGACAGTGCAGTACAGCGCAGTGGAGGACAGTGCAGTACAGCGCAGTGGAGGACAGTGCAGTACAGCGCAGTGGAGGACAGTACAGTACAGCGCGGACAGTGCAGTACAGCGCAGTGGAGGACAATACAGTACAGCGCAGTGGAGGACAGTACAGTACAGTACAGCGCAGTGGATGACAGTGCAGTACAGCGCGAACAGTGCAGTACAGCGCAGTGGAGGACAGTGCAGTACAGCGCAGTGGAGGACAGTGCAGTACAGCGCAGTGGAGGACAGTGCAGTACAGCGCAGTGGAGGACAGTGCAGTACAGCGCAGTGGAGGACAGTGCAGTACAGCGCAGTGGAAGACAGTGCAGTACAGCGCAGCGCAGTGGAGGACAGTGCAGTGGAGGACAGTGCAGTACAGCGCGGCGCAGTGGAGGACAGTGCAGTGGAGGACAGTGCAGTACAGCGCAGTGGAGGACAGTGCAGTACAGCGCAGTGGAGGACAGTGCAGTACAGCGCAGTGGAGGACAGTCAAGTACAGCGCAGTGGAGGACAGTGCAGTACAGCGCAGTGGAGGACAGTACAGTACAGCGCAGTGGAGGACAGTACAGTACAGCGCAGTGGAGGACAGTGCAGTACAGCGCAGTGGAGGACAGTGCAGTACAGCGCAGCGGAGGACAGTGCAGTACAGCGCAGTGGAGGACAGTGCAGTGGAGGACAGTGCAGTGGAGGACAGTGCAGTGGAGGACAGTGCAGTACAGCGCGGCGCAGTGGAGGACAGTGCAGTACAGCGCAGTGGAGGACAGTCAAGTACAGCGCAGTGGAGGACAGTCAAGTACAGCGCAGCGGAGGACAGTGCAGTACAGCGCAGTGGAGTGCAGTACAGTGCAGTGGAGGACAGTGCAGTACAGTGCAGTGGAGGACAGTGCAGTACAGCGCAGTGGAGGACAGTGCAGTACAGCGCAGTGGAGGACAGTACAGTACAGCGCAGTGGAGGACAGTGCAGTACAGCGCAGTGGAGGACAGTGCAGTACAGCGCGAACAGTGCAGTACAGCGCAGTGGAGGACAGTGCAGTACTACGCAGTGGAGGACAGTGCAGTACAGTACAGTGCAGTGGATGACAGTGCAGTACAGCGCAGTGGAGGACAGTGCAGTACAGCGCAGTGGAGGACAGCGCAGTGGATGACAGTGCAGTACAGTACAGTACAGTACAGTACAGTACAGTACAGTACAGTACAGTACAGTACAGTACAGTACAGTACAGTACAGTACAGTACAGTACAGTACAGTACAGTACAGTACAGTACAGTACAGTACAGTACAGTATACAGTACAGTACAGTATGTACAGTACAATACAATACAGCGCAGCGCAGTGGATGGCAGTGCAGTACAGTTCACCGCAGTACAGTATAGAATAGATTAGTAAGACTGGTATACTGTAGTACAGCGTTGTACAGTATACAGTACACTACTGACTAGTGTACAGTATAGTGCAATACAATTACACTACAAATAAAATACATACACTACACTACACTACACTACACTACACTACACTACACTACACTACACTACACTACACTACACTACACTACACTACACTACACTACACTACACTACACTACACTACACTACACTACACTACACTACACTACACTACACTACACTACACTACACTACACTACACTACACTACACTACACTACACTACACTACACTACACTACACTACACTACACTACACCGTACCGTACCGTACCGTACCGCACCGCACCGCACCGCACCGCACCGCACCGCACCGCACCGCACCGCACCGCACCGCACCGCACCGCACCGCACCGCACCGCACCGCACCGCACCGCACCGCACCACACCACACCACACTGGTCACAGTACACTACACTACACTACACTACACTACACTGCACTGCACTGCACTGCACTGCACTGCACTGCACTGCACTGCACTGCACTGCACTGCACTGCACTGCACTGCACTGCACTGCACTGCACTGCACTGCACTACAATGAAAGCAGTCTCAGAGGACACTATAAGACACATTATACCGCAGTATTAAGCATAGGTGTATGGCAGCTGCCCCCCCCCCCCCCAGGACGAATGGAAATGTTGCTAAGTCGAGCAAATTTTCAACCTAAGTCGGGCAAAAAATATAGCTACTGAGCTAAGCTACTGTATCATGTTTTAATCCACGCTTAATACTTCCTAGAGACTCACTGGAACCAATTCTTGAGAAATACAGTATTACATTTGATAGTCATTCTGTTTTTCTGGATTCTTCCAATACTCCCTTACCACTAGCATTCGAAACATTTCCTCTAAGTGGCAGTATACTTCATGTAAGAGGTAAGCGAGTGGATTACACATTCTGCTCTTTCCTGCTTGTCTTTTAAACGTTGTTTTGACGAAGAATGAAAAGAATATCTTTCCATAGACGCTACCCTGATATATATATATATATATATATATATATATATATATATATATATATATATTATATATATATATATATATATATTTATACAATAATTTGAATAGTACGTGCGTTTTTATTGGTCGGTAGCCATGATCTATAAAAGGACAGATGCACAGATTACGTCACTGACGTGGTCTGATTTCTCTAAACCAATCACGGATCTCACTGCAACATCACGAGCCAATGACGTTGCTTGATTTGTATAGATCATGGATCACGTCAGATGAAGTGATTTATCTTTTTCAATGCCCCAGAAATTCGCCGGGAAAATTTATTAAGTCCGTTAAAACATAATTTTTCTATTTTTTATTGTATAAAACAAATAGATTCCATTTTTTGTTGTCTGTTCAGTTATAGATGCACAGAGGACGTCACAACGTGGGAAGAACATCAGTGACCCACTCGACTGCGTCTCGTGGGCCACTTTTTTGTTCTTACCACGTTGTGACGTCAGCTGTGCATCTATAACTGAACAGACAACGGCAAAATGGAATCTATTTGTTAATTATATATATATATATATATATATATATATATATATATATATATATATATATAATGTGGGTGGTAATACGTGCAACAACGATTTTCAATTTGCAACGAAACATTGTTGCAGCAATTTGTTGCTCGTGTTACTTCACATAATTAACGAATAAATATTTCAAAACAAATTAAAGCTGACGTTTCGTTACTATAATCTAGTGACATTTTCAGAGCGAATAAATTATTTACAGAGATTGAGATTTGAAACAAAAATAGATAGATAGAAAATAGAATAATTTATTTAACCACGCTTACATCATCAGCAAAAGCTGGTTTCCATGGTGGACATGTATAACAACATGAACAAAATTATATTATTTACAAATCAAGAGTTTAGTAGCTAAGTATAAGAGTAATTTAAATATTTACATGAGTATGTAAATTAGTATAATTAGTGGGAAACATAAATAGCGATTTTCGTTGAAAACATGGAAGAGATTTACTCTCTCTTATGTTTGCTGGTAGGGAGTTCCATATGGAGGCTCCGTCGAACATAAGACTCTTTTTCATACTGTTTGTGCATGGTTGTGGCAAACAAACTGTAGTAGAGCTGTCGCGAAGATTGTGATTCAAAACTTCTTTTTTGAAAGTAAAGAGGTCATTGAGACACTTTGGCCCCATGTCGTTTAATATTTTGAACATTGTTTTAGCTTTAGCTTTTTTTCTCTGTTCTTTAAGTAGTTCCCATCCTAATGCATCTAATGCAGTTTGATTATTTATGATTATTTTTTAATGTGAACTAACAGACAACTCTCGTGTGACTGTGGACAAACGAGTGAGAGATATTTCAAAGAATTTTGAATCGAAACAGCAACCTGAACATGCTGTGTCAAGAACACCATCATTTGGTAAACGAAATCTGAAAGAAGAGAAAGAAAAAGAGAAAGAAGGAACTGGGAAGGAAGAAGAAAAAGAAAGTGAAGACACTGGCAAGGTTAGTTTGGGATAACGTGAGAAAGGGTCTTCGCTCGAAACGTTAGACTCCTACGTTCTCTGTTTTGGCGTATATCAAACCTTACTATATTTCAATAAAAGTAGAGTGCTGTGTAGGCAGTGTAGAAACAACAATCGAAATATAGTAAGGTTAGATATACTGCGAAAACAGAGAACGTAGGAGTCTAACGTTTCGAGCGAAGGCCCTTCGTCAGAGAGAAACGTGACTCTCTGACGAAGGGCCTTCGCTCGAAACGTTAGACTCCTACGTTCTCTGTTTCGGCAGTATATCTAACCTTACTATATTTCGATTGTTCTTACTATATTTCGATTGTTGTTTCAACACTGCCTACGAAAACACTACTTTTACTGTTTTACTCTGTCTAACGCCAGACGATTTTACTCATCAAAGAGAGAATCCTCAGACATCCTAGGCAGCAATGAGTTGACAAGTGATTAATCCATTCCTGCCTGAGGCTCTGAGCCAGCCCAAAATGGTCCCTTTATTGTTTTACTGTGTCTAACACCAGATGATTTTACTCATCAAAGAGAGAACCCTCAGACATCCTAGATAGCAATGAGTTAACAAGTGATTAACCCATTCCTGCCTGAGCTGGCCAAAAATGGTTCCTTTATTATTTTACTCTGTCTAACACCAGATGATTTTACTCATCAAAGAGAGAACCCTCAGACATCCTAGGCAGCAATGAGTTAACTACTTACATTTTTACTTACAAATTTAGAAAGGGAGAAAGAATACATCTTCTACACCTGTCGACAGTGATGAACGTGTCAGTCAGAACGGCCCAGTGTCTACTAGTAGCAACTCTCAGAAAGGGAAACCAGCTGGAATCTTGACGGGACTTTTTACAGGAAATCCAACTGTCATTGTCAAAGGAAAGGTGAGGCTGGAAAGTAAGCTAGTGTGAAGACAGTGCGGTGAAGAGACGAACGAACGAACGAACGAACGAACGAACGAACGAACGAACGAACGAACGAACGAACGAACGAACGAACGAACGAACGAACGAACGAACGAACGAACGAACGAACGAACGAACGAACGAACGAACGAACGAACGAACGAACGAACGAAGGAAGGAAGGAAGGAAGGAAGGAAGGAAGGAAGGAAGGAAGGAAGGAAGGAAGGAAGGAAGGAAGGAAGGAAGGAAGGAAGGAAGGAAGGAAGGAAGGAAGGACAAACACACAGATGGAAAGAAGAACAGATGGATGGAAGGACAGACAGACAGACAGACAGACAGACAGACAGACAGACAGACACAGACAGACAGACAGACAGACAGACAGACAGACAGACAGACAGACAGACAGACAGACAGACAGACAGACAGACAGACAGACAGACAGACAGACAGACAGACAGACAGACCGGAAGGAAGGAAGGAAGGAAGGAAGGAAGGAAGGAAGGAAGGAAGGAAGGAAGGAAGGAAGGAAAGAGATGGATGGATGGATGGATTAATTAATTAGGAATTCGCGAAAATTGAACATTTTTATTCTTTACTTCAGGAGCTCTCCGCAGTTCGTTCGTTGCCTGAAATTCTTCAATATTTTACTGTGCATGGCTTGGAAAATGAATCTAAAACAACCGCATCGACTGAGAAGGAATTTTACTTGGTAAGCTAGCCCGATATAGTCTTCTTTTATCATGACTCAGCAGTTCACTTCGTTTGACCAGTAAGTGATGTATTGTATTTAAATTAATGAATAATGTTTAATTTACAGGAAGATTCTTGGACAAAAGTTGTGGATAATTCTGAGGTAATTTTTAAGAACTAAAATGTCTTACAAAACAACCCTTAGGAAATACCACAAGAGATATATTTCGTACTCGATTTTAATATAAATATCAATGCCCAGAATAATACACGAAGCAAAGCCATAAGTTTAAAAGTAATTTAATGAATCTACTAATTAAGGAAAGCTTACTCGTTCAGAAGATTAAACCCTCGCTTAATGCAAACATCAACTCCTTCCCACTTTCTCTCTTCTGACATCTCACCTCCTAACCTCTCACCTCGCATATATCTGTAATAGTTATTATTACTAACCTATTTATTTATTCCCTCATTCATTCTCTGAAGATGTTGCGAGAAGCAACGAAACGTTAGATTCATTAAATTACTTTTAAACTTATGGCTTTGCTTCGTGTATTATGCTGGGCCTTGATATTTATATTAAGATTAAGATACCCGCCTGGATCATCAGTTTGTACTCAATTTAAACTAGAATAACTGCATCTAAGGTTTCCAGACTCCAGTGTTGAAATATATACATTTTATTGGACCAAACCAGACTAGTTGCAAAAATACAACGCCTGGAGGGGGGGGGGGGGGGGGGAGGGGGGGAGGTACTCTGGAAATTTTTTGGTAGGGGTGTGCCGCCGTGACCTCAAAATCCTGACCCTATCCCACACCTAAAAAGACGATTTTCCATACCCTGTTCCAGACTTGCTCCAAGTTCGCCTCTTAGCGCAAATTTTTGAGGGCGGGTGGAAAGGCGGGCGAGCGGAAAGGCGGGAGGAAAGAGGCGGACTTGTTTCGCTTGCAGGTTTTTGTATCTAATTAAATATTCTGGCGGGAAATCGCTGAAATGTACATCGCCCTGTTTTGACGTATTTCGGGTTGTCGTACATGCAATGGATAGTGGTTCTACCCCCACTAAAACGTTTTCAAGAGTCTGTTTAACTCCAACTTCCTAAGAATGTTAAATCATGGATATTAGATACTGTGGATCCGAATTACGTCACCGGTCGAAAAATTCACGGGTGAAGTTTTGCGCGCTGCAGGTGGGAAAAGTCCTTTTCAACGAGGAACCGAACGGTCAAAAATGTCGAAAGGTCAAAAATGTCTGAAAAGGAATTTGAGAAAGTCTAACCCTATCCCAGGCCTAAACTCAAAAATCAATACCCTATATGAATTGGCATCCATACCCTATCTCAGACCAAAATATGCATCCTATTCCGGACCAAAATGGACAATTTGTATACCCTACCCCAGACCCCAGAGCTCGAAAACCATACCCAGGGCAACACCGCGAATGCACACATGCGCAACGTTTTGCAGCGGAATAAACATTGCTAGAGAAGTGAGAACTAGCCGTGGCGACAACAACCAGACAGTGAAGACTAAGTAAGACTCGACTATTCATTTGTGTTTTAAAAAAAGGGTCATGAAAATTACGAAGGGGTAAATTCAGAATATGTTACAATATTAACAAGGAAGCCATGCACAAATTACCTACCTTATCCTTTTGGTAATATGCTTATAATTTTTACTTTTGTGTCGGACCCTCGGACCAGTCCAAATATTTCACTGTTTTCCCGCTCTTTCCAAGGACGAGCTCGGACGTCGCACATGCGCAAAACGTTTGGCAGCGGTGTTATATAGGGCGGCACACACATGTATACATTATATACGAGGGTAACACCCCCCCCCCCCCCCCCACCCCCCAGGATACAACGCCAATGTCTATCCTTTTATTGTGTGTTTTTTGTTGGGGCTTTTTTTTGTACTTTGGATATTGTAAATCTTTGCCGTTACTTTTCAGGATCTCACCAAAACTGTCCGTGACCAGCAAGAAGCGATCTGGGAACTACTTTCTACTGAAGTGGCGTACATCAATAAACTACAAGTTATTAAAAAGGTGAGATCTTTCATAGTTCATCTCATTTTATAGTTCTTTATCGCATTCCTGTCCGAGGGCTTCCCCAGAGGTGAATAAAATCGTCTGGCGTTAACCAGAATAAAATACTAAATACCAATTCGGACAGGAAAGAGTTAGAGAGATAAGCTTTAATAAAGAGATAGGGCTTCCCCGGAGATGAATAAAATCGTCTGGCGTTAGCCAGAATAAAATACTAACAGGGGTGACTAAACTACTTTTATTTTGTACTTGAGTAAAAGTAGAAGTAATTAGCTTTAAAACGACTTGAGTAAAAGTAAAAAGTACCGGAGGAAAAACGTACTTGAGTAAAAAGTACAAAGTATTTCTTAAAAATACTTGAAGTAAAAGTAAAAAGTAAAAGTACTGTTGGCTAAACCCTTTAAACTGAGGCGGGGGGTGGCGGGTGGGGGCTGTTACACTAACCAACAATTAGGAAAGGCGCGTTCCTCTTGTGATCAGCGGACTACGCATCAACTTCTGGGGATGTACTTTGTGTAACTGTGTATTCTATAATAACTTGCCTGAACTGTCATAATCGGGTAAAATTCACTGGCAAAATTTAAAAAAACTGGAAAAGTAACGAAATACTTTGCAACAAAATGAAAATAGCGAAGTAAAACGTTACATTATAAAATGACTTCGTTCCAAGTAAAAGTACTATCTCAAAGATATACTTCGTTACATGCCCATTACTCAAAAATAATACTCAAGTACAGTAACGAAGTACATTTACTTCGTTACTTGCCACCCCTGAATACTAAAGACCAATTCGAACAGGATAGAGTTCAAGTTCGTATATCACCTGTGGGGATTTTACACAATTCGTAATCTTGGGGTTCTCCTGAGCAAAATTGCTATATATCTTGATGATCCAAATTCCCTCTCAATGGAGCGTTTTTGCTGTCAAAGTTGGTAACTACTTGCGGGAAGTGACGTCGAAAAGGAATGGGCTTTTGGAAAGCGTTTTTACAAGAAAATTACACTTTTTTTCCGCAATAACAATAAATTGTATTTACGCAATAACGAAGAGAATTAAGTGAGAAATATAGATGCGTAGTGTTGTAAATACCGTTTTGACGTCATTTCCGACAAGTATTTACCAACTTTAACAGCGAAGAAGTCCATGAAGATGAAATTTTCGTAGGGCAAAATATATTGCAATTTTTCTCAGGAGAACCCAAAGATTACGGATTACGTAAAATACCCACAAGTGAGAATTGTCAATGAGCGTTTATTACCTTTTCTACAAAAGATTGGTTATGAACCAAAGAAAAATCGTTAATGTTTGTCTGGTCTGTCTGTCTGGTCTGGTCTGGTCTGGTTGGTCTGTCTGTCTGTCTGTCTGTCTGTCTGTCTGTCTGTCTGTCTGTCTGTCTGTCTGTCTGTCTGTCTGTCTGTCTGTCTGTCTGTCTGTCTGTCTGTCTGTCTGTCTGTCTCTGTCTGTCTGTCTGTTTGTCTGTTTGTCTGTTTGTCTGTTTGTTTGTTTGTTTGTTTGTTTGTTTGTTTGTTTGTTTGTTTGTTTGTTTGTTTGTTTGTTTGTTTGTTTGTTTGTTTGTTTGTTTGTTTGTTTGTTTGTTTGTTTGTTTGTTTGTTTGTTCTATATATACATTGTTATTTTTCAGATCTTTATTTTGTGTTTACGAAATATTCAAAGTGAAGGATATTTATTGGAGGTAGGAAAAAAACTAAAAAGACGTCTTGGAATTCAGATATTTTACATTTAGCTCATTAAATCTATTTGGCTAATTTAAATCTCGTTTTCAGCTGGACCTCCCAAGTTTATTTAGCAATATTGAAGAAATATACGCTGTGAATGTTTCGTTTTGGCTTCGTTCTTTAAAGCCAGTTGTGAACATGGTAAGTGACTGCAATGCATAAAAGAATTTATTTCATATAACGAAGTGTACTATGAGTCTATGTGATATTTAAAACATGAGCAGCAGTGTTTTATCCAGAGATGGATAAAAGAAGATTTTTTGGAAAAGAAAAAAAAAGATTTTTTGGAGAAAAAAGATTTTTTGGAGAAAAAAAATCTTCTTTTTTCTTTTATTCAGTAAAAGACAATAAAAGTCAATAAAAGAAGATTTTCGAGAAAACTTTAACATTTCAAAAAAAAATTATAATTAGTTAATTAACAGTGTCAGAATATCAAAATACTTTATTAACTTTAGAATGTCAACATGTTCCCATGTTCCCAGAGTTTTTTTCTGCTCGATCTTTAATCCTCTTCCTCATTAAAGCTGTCTGAGTTGAACTAGTCACCAGGCTGTCTACTTCCAACCGAAATTATTTTGCTCTTTTCAATAAACCAGTATATAATTTTTAAAGAAGCCTAAAGTATTTTGGTAAAGAAGAATAAAAGACAATAAAAGAAGATTTTTAGCCTGGAAAAAATCTTCTTTTATTATAAAAGAAGATAAAAGAAAATCGATTAAAAGAAGATTTGCCATCCTTGGTTTTATCAGATTTAAAACACGAGGCGAATCAGACGATAGTCGAGTGTTTTAGATCTGATAAAACATGTACTGCGAATGTTTTAAATGGCTTCAAAAACGACCCATTTGGTAAATTCATTGGCGTAGTAAGTTTGAAAATAACGTTATCTAAGCCGAGAAAATCAAAGCTAAAGTTTATGTAAACGAACATTGTACTGATTTCATTTGTGTTTTTCTTGTGAATTATTAATGATTTACTACGTGAGAGTTCAGCCTAATTTTCAGCATAATAAAACAAATTTCGTATTTTTTTCTTGAATTAATTTTAGTTAGTTTTTGAAAGTCCTGGAAAAGTCTCTGAATTTTATGTCCTTTGAAAAACGGGAACCTTGCATTTATTTTCTTCTATTTTTTTCAGGCAAGACATACTAAGAAGTTACTAAATCCCTTTTATATGGCTGATGGTTTTTCAACGGTATGTTGTTATCTTTATATATTGAACTCTATGTATAATCATCATCATCATCAAGGCCGTCCGTCAAGGACGCCCCAACCTTTCGTCTATTTTCTATTCAAGTAGAAAGGCAGTGTGTTAGATAGATCAAAGTGAAAAGACGGTAAACTGCTGAGAATAGTTTTGATAACGAAATACTGACGTTTCAAGCAGAGCTCTTCATCAGAGTAAAAACTAGAGTGCTGTATAGGCAGTGTTTTAGATAGAGCAAAGTGAAAAGACGGTAAACTGCTGAGAATAGTTTTGATGACGAAATACTGACGTTTCAAGCAGGGCTCTTCGCCAGAGTAAAAACTAGAGTGCTGTATAGGCAGTGTTTTGGATAGAGCAAAGTAAAAAGATGGTAAACTGCTGAGAATAGTTTTAATAACGAAATACTGACGTTTCAAGCAGAGCTCTTCATCAGAGTAAAAACTAGAGTGCTGTATAGGCAGTGTTTTAGATAGAGCAAAGTAAAAAGATGGTAAACTGCTGAGAATAGTTTTAATAACGAAATACTGACGTTTCAAGCAGAGCTCTTCATCAGAGTAAAAACTAGAGTGCTGTATAGGCAGTGTTTTGGATAGAGCCAAGTGAAAAGATGGTAAACTGCTGAGAATAGTTTTGATAACGAAATACTGACGTTTCAAGTAGAGCTCTTCATCAGAGTAAAAACTAGAGTGCTGTATAGGCAGTGTTTTGGATAGAGCAAAATGAAAAGATGGTAAACTGCTGAGAATAGTTTTGATAACGAAATACTGACGTTTCGAGCAGAGCCCTTCATCAGAGTAAAAAGTAGAGTGCTGTGTAGGCAGTGTTTTAGATAGAGCAAAGTGAAAAGATGGTAAACTGCTGAGAATAGTTTTAATAACGAAATACTGACGTTTCAAGTAGAGCTCTTCATCAGAGTAAAAACTAGAGTGCTGTATAGGCAGTGTTTTAGATAGAGCAAAGTAAAAAGATGGTAAACTGCTGAGAATAGTTTTAATAACGAAATACTGACGTTTCAAGCAGAGCTCTTCATCAGAGTAAAAACTAGAGTGCTGTATAGGCAGTGTTTTGGATAGAGCCAAGTGAAAAGATGGTAAACTGCTGAGAATAGTTTTGATAACGAAATACTGACGTTTCAAGTAGAGCTCTTCATCAGAGTAAAAACTAGAGTGCTGTATAGGCAGTGTTTTGGATAGAGCAAAATGAAAAGATGGTAAACTGCTGAGAATAGTTTTGATAACGAAATACTGACGTTTCGAGCAGAGCCCTTCATCAGAGTAAAAAGTAGAGTGCTGTGTAGGCAGTGTTTTAGATAGAGCAAAGTGAAAAGATGGTAAACTGCTGAGAATAGTTTTAATAACGAAATACTGACGTTTCAAGCAGAGTCCTTCATCAGAGTAAAAACTAGAGTGTTGTGTTGGCAGTATTTTAGATAGAGCAAAGTGAAAAGATGGTGAACTACTGAGAATAGTTTTAATAACGAAATACTGACGTTTCAAGCAGAGTCCTTCATCAGAGTAAAAAGTAGAGTGTTGTGTTGGCAGTATATATAAATGACTCCACTCAAAACGTCATTGTTTCGTTATCAAAACTATTCTCAGCATTTTACCACCTTTTCACTTTGTCCTACTTTGTATTCCTCTTTTTAATTTTTTCTTTTGGTATTTTTTTTAGTTTGATACTCAGTTTGAACCATATTTAAAATACTGCATGCAAGAAGCAAGTTGTTCAATATATTTTAAACAAAAGCAAGCTGACGACGAACTCTTCAAACTATACGTAGAGGTAAAGTATTATGAACTACACACGTAAAAATCTCACAGCTTGTCAACAGGATGTATTCGCAACAGGCTTGTAGCAAGGCTGGGAACAAGTTGTAACAATCCTGTTCATTCAAGAAGCTGCTACAACATTATTACCATCAACCTGTTATTAGCAACTTGTTGAGTGCAGAGCGTTAACAGGTTGTTGGAACAACTTGTCATCAGTCTGTTGGAGTCATCAGCCTTGTTACAAGTTGTCAACAACCTGTTACAGACATGTTAACAATCTGGGACAGCCAGTGCGAACACATGACGGTGACAGCCTGTTGAACAGCCTTGTAACAACTTGCTTGCACGTATGTAACAGCTTGCGCGTTTTTACGTGTGTGATGAAGTAACTTATTTATTGAGGATAACATATGACAATTACAGTCATTTACAGCTAAGTGGAAACACCGCTCGTCAAAACATGTTCAAAAATTAACCGTTTTGAAATAGACACCGTGGGATTGGTAAGACGTGATTGGCTACTCAGGGACGTGGCGAAGGAATCACGATTTGGGGGGGGGGAGTGTCATATGACAATGACCAGCTTTTTGCAATGATAAATGAAAATTTTCATATCAGAGACATAGTGTAAAAAAGGCGAGAATTGATTGAAAAACTTGTAATAAAAACGGGTATTTAGGAGCTGGGCAAAACAAAACGAGACGAGACGAGACGAGACGAGACGAGACGAGACGAGACGAGACAAGACAAGACAAGACAGAAACATTTTATTTTTATGGAAACCATCAAAAGTCACTGAAACTCTGAAAGTGTTCTGAATATGTAGAATTAGGGGTATTGCCCCCCTCCCCCCCCCCCCCCAAACACACACACACACACGCGCACACACAGAGTCGCCACGCCCCTGTGGCTACTACCATTTGCGATCAACCGTTAGGCGTGAGAGTTAAAACGTGTTTGTTCACGTTTCAAACGTGCAAGTTTAACGGGAAAATTTTGACGTTTTAACAATACCCCAATCAATCACCTGTCAGAACATGGTGGGTGCTTCGTCGTGGGTGCTATTGTTAAAACGTCAAAATTTTCCAGTTAAACTTGCACGTTTGAAACG
>OZ036006.1:7964715-8074715 GCA_964035015.1 Corallium rubrum
AGCCAAAATACAAGCTTCTCCTTTTCATCTAAAACGACCTTATTTAACCGTTTTTGACCCTAACTAATAAGTTTCAAAAGTGACCAAAATCGGTCAAAAAGTAAAGGCGTACGCATTTACTTTTTTTTTCCGGATTTATTTCAAAAAATCAAAAAAAATATTTTTAGCCAAAATACAAGCTTCTCCTTTTCACAGATGGTCTAAAACGACCTTATTTAACCGTTTTTGACCCTAACTCATAAGTTTCAAAAGTGACCAAAATCGGTCAAAAAGTAAAGGCTAACCTCTGTACTTTTTTTTCCGGATTTTTTTCAAAAAATCAAAAAAAAATATTTTTAGCCAAAATACAAGCTTCTCCTTTTCATAGATGGTCTAAAACGACCTTATTTAGCCGTTTTTGACCCTAACTAATAAGTTTCAAAAGTGACCAAAATCGGTCAAAAAGTAAAGGCTAACCCCTTTACTTTTTTTTTCCGGATTTTTTTCAAAAAATCAAAAAAAATATTTTTAGCCAAAATACAAGCTTCTCCTTTTCACAGATGGTCTAAAACGACTTTATTTAACCGTTTTTGACTTTAACTCATAAGTTTCAAAAGTGACCAAAATCGGTCAAAAAGTAAAGGCTAACCTATGTACTTTTTTTTTCCGGATTTTTTTCAAAAAATCAAAAAAAATATTTTTAGCCAAAATACAAGCTTCTCCTTTTCACAGATGGTCTAAAACGACTTTATTTAACCGTTTTTGACCTTAACTCAGAAGTTTCAAAAGTGACCAAATTCGGTCAAAAAGTAAAGGCTAACCCCTTTACTTTTTTTTTCCGGATTTTTTTCAAAAAATCAAGAAAAATATTTTTAGCCAAAATACAAGCTTCTCCTTTTCACAGATGGTCTAAAACGACTTTATTTAACCGTTTTTGACCTTAACTCAGAAGTTTCAAAAGTGACCAAATTCGGTCAAAAAGTAAAGGCTAACCCCTTTACTTTTTTTTTCCGGATTTTTTTCAAAAAATTTTAAAAAATATTTTTAGCCAAAATACAAGCTTCTCCTTTTCACAGATGGTCTAAAACGACTTTATTTAACCGTTTTTGACCTTAACTCATAAGTTTCAAAAGTGACCAAAATCGGTCAAAAAGTAAAGGCTAACCCCTTTACTTTTTTTTTCCGGATTTTTTTCAAAAAATCAAAAAAAATATTTTTAGCCAAAATACAAGCTTCTCCTTTTCATAGATGGTCTAAAACGACCTTATTTAACCGTTTTTGACCCTAACTCATAAGTTTCAAAAGTGACCAAAATCGGTCAAAAAGTAAAGGCTAACCCCTTTACTTTTTTTTTCCGGATTTTTTTCAAAAAATCAAAAAAAATATTTTTAGCCAAAATACAAGCTTCTCCTTTTCACAGATGGTCTAAAACGACTTTATTTAACCGTTTTTGACCTTAACTCATAAGTTTCAAAAGTGACCAAAATCGGTCAAAAAGTAAAGGCTAACCTATGTACTTTTTTTTTCCGGATTTTTTTCAAAAAATCAAAAAAAATATTTTTAGCCAAAATACAAGCTTCTCCTTTTCACAGATGGTCTAAAACGACTTTATTTAACCGTTTTTGACCTTAACTCAGAAGTTTCAAAAGTGACCAAATTCGGTCAAAAAGTAAAGGCTAACCCCTTTACTTTTTTTTTCCGGATTTTTTTCAAAAAATCAAGAAAAATATTTTTAGCCAAAATACAAGCTTCTCCTTTTCACAGATGGTCTAAAACGACTTTATTTAACCGTTTTTGACCTTAACTCAGAAGTTTCAAAAGTGACCAAATTCGGTCAAAAAGTAAAGGCTTGTGTAAAACGTACACTACTAGACAATCTTCGTTTAAACTTTAATCAGACAACTTCGAGAATTACATCATCATCAGACCACATCAGACTATAACATCAGACTACATCAGACTACATCAGACTACATTCAAGTTCTCAATAACAGAGTTCAGTTCGAGGAAGACCTCTTCCAGGAATTTAATCACGTGATGTCAATAATAAACTAGGATCCAGTTCTCAACACACTCCCCGGCCTTGATTGATATTATCAATCTAGTTTGGTGTTCAAAAATCGTAACAAAACTATTGACAAACTAGAATCATCCTAATCATAACATGCAAAAACTTAATCAAAACGTCAGTACTCATCTAATGTTCTCGACAACATGCGGTATATCTTCGTCCTTTACTATTTTAATAGGAATGTTCACTCCTTGTGCCACAGGAATGTCAGGTTTGGTATGTTGCTCCACTTCCAAGGGGTACAACCTTTGCAAAGGACGTCTAAATTCAGCTGTAGGGGAGTTACCCGCTTTCACTCTTACTACAGCACTTCGGACATGACCATCACGTCCGGGGAGTAAGCGTTCGACCTTTCCCAGGCGCCACCTTTGTCTTGGGATCTTATGATCGTGTAGACATACTATATCTCCCACTCTCACCTTACGGAGTGAATTTGCTCTCTTGGAATACCGATGATGTTCACGAAGTTCTGTTAGATACTCGGCTCGCCAACGATTCCAGAAGTGATCAAGGGTTCGTTGCAAGAACTTTACTCTCCTTGTGATTGTTCCTTCATTTACATCTTCGTTGAAAGAGCTCTTTGCTGGAACGGATAGAATTCTGCGGCCAACGATCAAATGGGAAGGCGTCAACGGTTCTTCCATTTCGTCATAAACATACGTTAAGGGTCGCGAATTCAATACAGCTTCAACTTCGACCAAACTGGTAGACATTTCATCGTAGTCCAATCGAGCATTTCGTAGACACTTCTTCAGACATAACTTCACTGACTTGACAAGTCGCTCGAAAAAACCACCCCACCATGGGGCTGCTTCGACATTGAACTTCCACTCTGTACCATCACGTTGACAAAAGGTCTGCACCTTTTCGTCCTTAAAAGTTTTCCCGTTGTCGCTGACAATCAAGGTAGGTGTCCCTCGTCTTCCTTTAAAGCGCATCAGAGCTCTTATAAAACTTTCTCCACTCAGATTAGGTACTAGTTCCAGATGGACGGCACGGGTTGTAGCACATGTAAACAAAGCTATATAAGCTTTCTTCGCTTCTCCTTTCTTTGAGAATACGTCCTTGACATAGAGAGGACCAGCGAAATCTACGCCTACTCGAGTGAACGCAAACTCGTCGCTTAACCGAAAATCAGGAAGTGGCGAAGGAGGAGGAACAGCATAGCTTCTTCCTTCGATCTTCTTACAAACTGAACATATTTTTATCACCGTCCTTACAGCTAGTCTTCCTTTGGGCACCCAAAATCTTGACCTAAGCTCAGTAAGTGTATCTCTCACGCCGTTGTGCATGACTTTCTTGTGACAATCCTCGATGACCAAGTGTGTAAAGCGAGAACATCTTGGAAGAAATATCGGAAAACGACCAGCATACGGGATTGGCGCGTTTTCAAGGCGTCCTCCACATCTCAGGATACCTTTCTCATCTGCGTACAGTTGCAATGAGACTTTCACCTGACCAAACTTCTTATCTTCAAGCACAGTTCTTTGTACTTCCCTGTACCAAAGTTCTCTTGCTTGGTCGAGTTCTGATTGATTAACTTCTCCAAGGATCAACTCCTTTCTTGCTTTACTTAGCTTCAGGTTAGATACAAATCGCAAGACGTATGAAGTGACTCGTATCAGTCGCCGTAGACTACCAAATCTTTCCAAGGAAATGAGACATTCGAGATTTAACTTCCTTCTTGACGTTTTTTCAGAGACAATGTTCAGAACTGTACTGTTCTGCTGCTTCTTCAAGCTGCTTGACTTTTCCTTCTTCAACTCGAGACGGGGATCTGAATCATCATTTGCGACTTCCATCGAATTTCCTTGAATACTTGGCCAGAATTCGTTGCTTTTTAGAAGAAACTCTGGACCATTCCACCACACGTGGTTGGTAATTAGCTTCGAAGCCATCGATCCACGAGAACAGATATCAGCTGGATTCAATTCCGAGGGACAATAGTTCCATTGTGCTGGCTTTACAAGCCGACGAATCTCCACGACTCTATTCTGTACAAACTGCTTGAATTCTTTCTTCATCCCCCATATCCACCACAAGGCAATTTGTGAGTCTAACCAGCAGAAAATAGAATCAATCTTTAACGTTCTGTCAAATGCTGTTAAGACACTGCTCATCAGTCGGGCTAGAATGAGGGCGCTCAATAGCTCAAGGCGAGGTATGGTGTCCCCATTCACTGGTGCAACACGAGTCTTTGAAGACACAATTTGAGTGAAGACAGCTCCAGATTTCAGTTCAACACGTAGGTAGACAACCGCTCCATATGCCTTTTCCGATGCATCAGCGAATCCGTGGAGTTGAACACTTCGTAACTCTGCTAGTGATGAATTGCAGAAGTAATGTCTCTTCAGCTCCAAGACTCCGACGTTCTTCATGTCTTGGACGAGCTTCAACCACCTTTCATGAAGGAATGAATCAACAGGGCCATCCCAGTCCACTTTCGATTTGCAAATAGATTGGAAGATAATCTTCAGAAGAACGATAACAGGGCTCAGAAATCCCAGAGGATCGTACAGCTTGCTTGTTGTACCAAGAATAACTCTCTTTGTGACTGGAACATCACTGATGTTTCCCAATGGCGAAGCTAGGTCGAAAAACAATAAGTCTTTCTGATTATCCCATCCTACTCCAAGGACCTTCAACTTTGCTGTGTCAGGCTTCCTTGCTGATTCGAATAGTGAGCTTGAGAAGGTTTGATCTTCTTCCTGAATTCCTTGGACTTCCACAGACGTACTTGAATATTCAGTATCTTCGGACTGACTTTCGCTGACTTTCTGCTGACGTTCGACTTCTTCGATTCTTTCTTGTAGAACTGCTGAGTTGGAAGACCATTTTCGCATATTGAAACCTCCGTTGTTGAATGAGGATTTCAGATTCTTGTACATCTCGAAGACGGACTCGTTGGAATCATCTCCACTTACAAAATCATCCACATACAGACTTTTCAACACTTTCTCAGCAAACTCTCTGGGGGTATCAGTAGAGGTAAGGTGATGACGAATCGTGGCGTTTAATAGGAATGGGCTGGACGAGATACCAAAGGCAACTCTTGCAAATCTGTATACTTGAAGATTTGGGTGTTCTCTTGAGGCATCATCAACCCACAGAAAGCGTAGATAGTCACGGTCTCTTGGATCAACTGAAACATTCAAAAAGGCTTTCTCAATGTCTCCTATGATGGCAGTTCTATGGATGCGAAACCTCAGGAGGATATCATAAATGAGTGGAGACAGAGGTGGACCTGCATAGAGACAGTCATTGAGACTTGGTGTGTTTCTTCCTGACTGAGCGCTAGCATCATAAACAACACGCAGCTTTGTGGTTTCTTTGTCAACACGGATCACTTCGTGGTGAGGGATATAGTGGACCTTGCCCACACCATTGTTGATACTTTGCTCCACTGGCTCAATAATTCCTTGTTCACGTTGTTCTTGAATGACATCATTGTATTGCCTTGCTACTTCAGGGTTTGACCCCAGACGCTTCAGGAGTGATGCAAGTCTTGATTTACACAGGGCAAAATTATCTGGAAGCAGTTCATGGTCCTCTTTGAAGGGTAACCGTACTTGATATCTTCCTTCCATAAAATTCAACTTCATCAATAAACTTGTCATACAGAGAGGAGTTCTGGTCCTGGATTCCAAGAGATTCATAGTCCCAAAATTTCTTTACTTCGGAGGTTAATGCATCTTCTTTAACGATGCTTGATTCCACTTTGAGAACGTGAGTTGCAGTGAGGTTCACAGAGTAGCCATCCTTATCCTCTGGTCTGACCATGGTGGGTCCAGATAAGACATATCCCAATTTAGTCGCTAGGGCAACTGGTTCACTTGGGGCACCTCTGATCACGGTACCTTCAACCAAGGACCAGTAGTAGTCAGCACCAATGAGGATACTAACTGTCCGATCTCTTACACCTGCCCATTCTGCCAATGGAAGACCGCGTAAGTGCTCATAGGTACACTGAGTAAGTTCTGCAGGAGGTTGAGTAGGTGGACCACATATCACCGGTACTACATACACCTGAACATACACAGTTTCTCCAAATGCTGTCTTGATACCAACTTGAACAATCTCACATGAACGTAGCCTAGCATCAGACTCTCCAAACGTTTTTATCAGAAGTGAATCTTTACCAATCACTCGTAACGCCAATTTGTTCTTGAGGTTTTCTGTGATGTAAGATCTTTGACTGCACGAATCAAAGACTAGACGAACACTTCTTGAATAGCTTTCATCATCTGGACGTATCACATCAGCAGTTGCAGTCTGAAGCAAAACTGATCCTCTCAATTCTTCACCACAGTACGCACTGGTTGTAGTTTGGGCAGATTGTTCCTCACCTGGTTCCTGAGTGTCCCTGGGTTGTTCCGAGTTGTTACAAATTGATACATGGTGAGCCTTATGACATCTGAAGCATTTTACAGGACTTTGACAGTCACGTGATAAATGTCCACTTCTCAAGCAGAGAAAACACCTTCCCTTTTTCTTGAGAATTTGCTTTCTCGACTCAGGAGTTGTTACAACATTGCACTTAGTGCTTCGATGGTCTCCATTACAGAATGAACACCATACACGGGAACCTTGAGGATTTTTAGAGTTATCCGAGTATAAGGCTGCTGTAGAATAGGATGACTCACCTCTCTGACGACCTGAGCCAGGTAGCTTCAAATCCTTCGATTCTTTGGTGTTAAGCAAACACTGTTCTCTCAATTGTAGTTCCTTGTGAAACTCACTCAGAATATCCTTCAGTTCCCACGTATCAGATCCCAGATTGCGTGTAATTGCGATTCGGAACTCCTCAGGTAATTTCTGAAGAATGATGGGTGTCAAGAAGCAACCATACATCTCTGGGGAAATTTCCACACTTTCCAGACCACGTACATGGGATTCCACTAGGTCGTACAAGTTTCGTAGTCGCTTCACATCACCAATCTCTGTTATCTTAGGAATTTTGGTGAGTGCTTCCATATGGCTGGAGATCAAAATTTGACGATTTCCAAATCTTTTCTTGAGCAATTCAACTGCCTTGTCGTAATTTGCACTCGTCAGCGCTAAACCAGTGATGACACTTTGAGCCGTTCCCATAAGAAGTGATTTTAAATAATTAAATTTATCCACAGCTGATAGATTTGGATTCTTGTGAACTGCTGACTCGAAAGACTCCCAAAATGGGTACCATTCGATGGGATTTCCATGGAATTTCTTCAGTTCTAGCCAGGGGCGGATTTAGGGTACGTCAAACACGTCACGCGACGTAGACAAAAATCCCAGACTAATTTATTCATGAATTAATTAGTTGGAAACATTTGAAATTTGAAAATTTCAAATTTTAAAAATGTTCAAATTTTTAAAAATTTTATATGAATTTATGAATTTTTGAAATATTCAAAAATTTCATTTTTGTACGTATTTAGAGCTGCTATATCGAGGAAAAAATTAATAATTCTCTGACCCAGTCCCAGTCCTCCGCTGGAGGACACTTAGTCTACTTCATGTAGCCTGAACGAAACTGTTCATACGGTAGGGATAGAGAGGGATGCCATTTACAAATGTGGATAATTAAACTACGTCAAAATGGCCGACTACGTCAAGATAACGAGCCCTGATTGGACAAAGACAATAGAGATACGGCGGAAGTAGTGGGACTACGTCGGAAGTAAAATATTTTGACGTTCTTGGCTTTTGATTGGCTAGCAAAGGATATTTCGACGTACACGGACTACGGCAAGAGCCAGCAGTCAATCTTCTGCTTGAGTTCGATTATGGCGTTCTAAGAGACACAGAATGAAAACGATGAATTGTCGAAGACGATCTGTTGCGATTTGACAAAGAAACTCCAATCGTGTGGATTCCTCGTGGGTCAAGAGTTGTCGGCGCAGATTGGCAAGCCATTTATACATCGGGTGATCGGGATATCGACGCTCAGTATGCTAAAGCTGTTTCTTGAAAGAAAGTTAAGAAACGTTGTATTGCTTTAAGGTGAGTGGATACTATCTTATCTTTAGTTCCTCAGACTTGTGCAACCATAAAAAGCGTAAATTATTTAAATTAGATGGGATATGTAGAGCTCTCAAGTATATTTATGAATAATTCATCATATAATTATTAAGATAATGAGATGTGTTACAAATATAAGTAATCCATCACTGAATATTATAATTAAATAATCTTAGCTACTGTAGCCGAAAGTTTGGAACAATTTTAGATCAATAGCAACAGAATGTAAATTTAAAAAAAGGTAAACATTAATTTATTAAAAAAAGGCAGAAATTAGGCTTATATACTATTTCATCATCATTATTATTATATATACAATATATGTGAAGTAGCAATTTTCTAGGCTATACCAACAATGTTATATTATTAAGTTACTTAATATGACAGTAAATACCTTCTTGGGCTGATTATGCAACATCGATAACTTAGATGTTGTGTAGTGGGCTTGAGGGGGTATATATTGTCCATAGTTTGTTAATTATTAATGTATATACTAGTTCTATTTTCAATAAAAGGGATCTACACCAAACAAGCAAATTTTGCTTTCTTGTAGATTCGCCATCGCTGTAAATTATTATTTTCTTCTTTCATATCTATTTGTACTATCTATATTATCTTGTGATGAAATAAAGTATATATATATTTCTGGTAGGGGGTGGGGGGGGGGGGGGGGAAGAGAAAAAAATACTTGGTAGTTACTAGTTAGTATGAGTATGACTTGGGATGATGTAGAGAGATGGGCTTCTCTATGTCCATGAAATGTCCCATGTGGTCTATTGATACTAAAACTTCTTCTAATCAGACAGTGTTTGGCTGGATAGAGGTATTAAGGCGAGTATCTGGTGCCTCAAAACCAGACAACTCAAAGTAAATAAGGGGTAAATATTAGGTAGTTAAGAATTAAGATGACTAGGATGCCCATGAAATGTCGCATATGGTCTATTCATATTGCTTCTTCTAATCAGACAGTGACTGGCTGGATAGAGGTATGTGTAAAGGCGAGTATCTGGTGCCTCAAAACCAGACAGCTTGGCAGCTAAGGGATTGCAGGAAGTGGCTGCGATTGACCTTACAAAATATTTTGGAGCCTTGGCTGTCCATGTCAAATTCACTGTACAACAGTGATTCGTAGGCATGCTGATGATGAGCTCTGATATGGAGCAAAACAGTCCTAAAAGGTTGTCTCCAATAATGATAAAAAAAAATGCAAAAGCCAAGTCCTTAAAAAATCATAAAACGTTGTATAAAAAACACAAGTTAAAACTGTAAGATTTTTCTAAATACTCTTGTCAGAATGCAGGAAATGCCATTTCAGGGAACCAAATTTTAAAAAATTTCCGGGGGGGCATGCCCCCGGACCCCCCTAGAAATAATATTTCCGGGTTTGACGTACTCTGCAAAATTCCTGGATCCGCCCCTGGTTCTAGCTTCGGTAGCCTTGCGTGAGCTTGAACTTTTGGCAGTTGACTTGAAGATGTTCCCATGGCTTGTACATTCAATTGCTGACCTTTCGCTCGTGTTTCTTCTGCTACCAATAAAGCTTCCAATTCGACAATACACTCCTGAATGGCACTGGTAAAGTCACAACTCTCTGACACTTCTTCGTCAATCTTTGAGTCATCTTCCAACAGTTCGACTACATCACGATCCAACACTTGAAGCTCCGAACTCTTGCTTTGAAGTGTGGTACGAAGGAGCTTTAACTTCTTTAACTCGACAAGATTTTCTCCAGCGATCAATTCTTTAGCGTTATCGATTGTTTTCCGGACAAAACTGCGATGACCATCGCGATATTTAAGCAATTTCTTCAATTTCTTCTTCTTTTCCGACATGATTTTGCCACGCCTTTCCTTCAGATTTCAGTTCAGAATAGACCGAACGTCTTCCAAAATAATCCCAGTTTCCAATCCCGGGAGTCGGCACCAAATGTGTAAAACGTACACTACTAGACAATCTTCGTTTAAACTTTAATCAGACAACTTCGAGAATTACATCATCATCAGACCACATCAGACTATAACATGACTACATCAGACTACATTCAAGTTCTCAATAACAGAGTTCAGTTCGAGGAAGACCTCTTCCAGGAATTTAATCACGTGATGTCAATAATAAACTAGGATCCAGTTCTCAACAAGGCTAACCCCTTTACTTTTTTTTTCCGGATTTTTTTCAAAAAATTTTAAAAAATATTTTTAGCCAAAATACAAGCTTCTCCTTTTCACAGATGGTCTAAAACGACTTTATTTAACCGTTTTTGACCTTAACTCATAAGTTTCAAAAGTGACCAAAATCGGTCAAAAAGTAAAGGCTAACCCCTTTACTTTTTTTTTCCGGATTTTTTTCAAAAAATCAAAAAAAATATTTTTAGCCAAAATACAAGCTTCTCCTTTTCATAGATGGTCTAAAACGACCTTATTTAACCGTTTTTGACCCTAACTCATAAGTTTCAAAAGTGACCAAAATCGGTCAAAAAGTAAAGGCTAACCCCTTTACTTTTTTTTTCCGGATTTTTTTCAAAAAATTTTAAAAAATATTTTTAGCCAAAATACAAGCTTCTCCTTTTCACAGATGGTCTAAAACGACTTTATTTAACCGTTTTTGACCTTAACTCATAAGTTTCAAAAGTGACCAAAATCGGTCAAAAAGTAAAGGCTAACCTCTGTACTTTTTTTTTCCGGATTTTTTTCAAAAAATCAAAAAAAATATTTTTAGCCAAAATACAAGCTTCTCCTTTTCACAGATGGTCTAAAACGACTTTATTTAACCGTTTTTGACCTTAACTCAGAAGTTTCAAAAGTGACCAAATTCGGTCAAAAAGTAAAGGCTAACCCCTTTACTTTTTTTTTCCGGATTTTTTTCAAAAAATCAAGAAAAATATTTTTAGCCAAAATACAAGCTTCTCCTTTTCACAGATGGTCTAAAACGACTTTATTTAACCGTTTTTGACCTTAACTCAGAAGTTTCAAAAGTGACCAAATTCGGTCAAAAAGTAAAGGCTAACCCCTTTACTTTTTTTTTCCGGATTTTTTTCAAAAAATTTTAAAAAATATTTTTAGCCAAAATACAAGCTTCTCCTTTTCACAGATGGTCTAAAACGACTTTATTTAACCGTTTTTGACCTTAACTCATAAGTTTCAAAAGTGACCAAAATCGGTCAAAAAGTAAAGGCTAACCTCTGTACTTTTTTTTTCCGGATTTTTTTCAAAAAATCAAAAAAATATTTTTAGCCAAAATACAAGCTTCTCCTTTTCACAGATGGTCTAAAACGACTTTATTTAACCGTTTTTGACCTTAACTCAGAAGTTTCAAAAGTGACCAAATTCGGTCAAAAAGTAAAGGCTAACCCCTTTACTTTTTTTTTCCGGATTTTTTTCAAAAAATCAAGAAAAATATTTTTAGCCAAAATACAAGCTTCTCCTTTTCACAGATGGTCTAAAACGACCTTATTTAGCCGTTTTTGACCCTAACTAATAAGTTTCAAAAGTGACCAAAATCGGTCAAAAAGTAAAGGCTAACCCCTTTACTTTTTTTTTTCTGGATTTTTTTCAAAAAATCAAGAAAAATATTTTTAGCCAAAATACAAGCTTCTCCTTTTCACAGATGGCCTAAAACGACCTTATTTAATCCCGTTTTTGACCCTAACTCATAAGTTTCAAAAGTGACCAAAATCGGTCAAAAAGTAAAGGCTAACCCCTTTACTTTTTTTTTTTCCAATCGGTCAAAAAGTAAAGGCTAACCCCTTTACTTTTTTTTTTCCAATCGGTCAAAAAGTAAAGGCTAACCCCTTTACTTTTTTTTCCCCAATTTTTTTCAAAAAATCAAAAAAAATATTTTTAGCCAAAATACAAGCTTCTCCTTTTCACAGATGGTCTAAAACGACCTTATTTAACCGTTTTTGACCCTAACTCATAACTTTCAAAAGTGACCAAAATCGGTCAAAAAGTAAAGGCTAACCCCTTTACTTTTTTTTTCCGGATTTTTTTCAAAAAATCAAAAATATTTTTAGCCAAAATACAAGCTTCTCCTTTTCACAGATGGTCTAAAACGACTTTATTTAACCGTTTTTGACCTTAACTCAGAAGTTTCAAAAGTGACCAAATTCGGTCAAAAAGTAAAGGCTAATCAGGAAATAAATTAGACACAAATAATTATCGAGGAATATGTGTATCAAGCTTATTAGGAAAATTCTTCTGCTCTGTCTTTAACGACAGACTGATGAACTTTTCAAAATCTAAGAAACTTTTACACCCTTCTCAAATTGGATTTATACCAGGCAATAGAACTGCCGACCATATCTTTACTTTGAAAACTCTACACGATAAATATGTTAATCAGAATAATGAGAAAATTTATGCATGCTTTGTTGATTTTAAAAAGGCCTTTGATTCCGTCTGGCATAAAGGCCTTTATTTG
The DNA here is from genome assembly GCA_964035015.1 of Corallium rubrum. Lineage (NCBI taxonomy): Eukaryota > Metazoa > Cnidaria > Anthozoa > Scleralcyonacea > Coralliidae > Corallium > Corallium rubrum. Next base: position 7,977,185 of record OZ036006.1, read on the forward strand.
AAACTATTAGAAAATGGAATTGGAGGACGCTTCTATGATCTGATAAAGGATCTGTACTCTAATACTCAGTGTGCAGTGAAAGTATCAGGTCATAGAACGCCCTTCTTCTCCTACAATCGAGGTGTACGCCAAGGTTGTGTTTTAAGTCCTCTCCTGTTTAACTTATATAGAAATGAACTTCCTAATCTATTTGAGAAAGTAAACTCAGACCCATTTCTTTTACCAAATGGAACAAGACTAAGTAGTCTTCTATATGCTGATGACCTTATTATACTATCAAGATCGAAATCAGGTCTCCAAAATTGTCTAGATTCTCTTAATGAATGGAGCAAAAAATGGCTAATGAATATCAATTTGAAAAAAAACAAAGTTATGATCTTACAAAAACATAACTCTAAGCTACAACAGTTTGACTTTTTCTTGGGAGATAGGCGTATTGACATCACAAATGAATACACTTACCTCGGCCTAAAACTAACTCCAAACACTAAATTCTCAGTCGCAACTCAACAACTGAGTGAAAAGGCTATGCATGCTTCATTCAAAATTCGAAAACATCTTGATTTTCACAAACTTACTCCAAAACTTGCAATGAAAATCTTTGATGGCATAGTCTCTCCTATCCTACTCTATAACTCTGAGGTTTGGGGAGCCTATACCAACAACGATTTTACTAAATGGGACAAGACTCCAACTGAAAAAACACACCTAAAATTTTGTAAAATCTATTTGGGTGTGAATAGGAAAGCGAGCAATATCGCTAGCAGGGGTGAACTAGGTAAATTCCCTCTGTTAATCCCCATATTCAAAAGACTATTTTCTTACATTAAACACATTAGTCAACTACCAGATTCAAGTATAGCGAAACAAACTTTTTACCTTTCAAAACGACTTTACTCACACGGTAAAGATTCATTCTACTCTAATGCCGCAAACATTATTAAAAACTTTTATCCTAATATTGATGAAACAATAGATATTGAAAAATCTGTTCAGGATACGAACGTAAGTGATTTCGTAAAAACTGTTAAAGATAACTATACATCATTTTTGAAAAATCAAATTGAAAACTCGACTAAACTATCATTCTATTCCACTTTCAAAAAAGATTATAACTTAGAAGAATACCTAAATATTATTAAAGATCCTAACCAAAGAAGACTGTTCTCAAAGTTTCGTATAAGTAACCATAAACTAGAAATGGAGTTCGGGCGTTATAGAAATGTACCTCGAGAGGAGAGATTTTGTAAATGCTGCGATAAATCTGCAGTTGAAGATGAATTTCATTTTTCATTTGAATGTGAAAAATACGAAAATTTGCGACATAATTCGCACAACATCCTAAAAGAATATTTTCAAATCAACATCACTAATGACTCAAGGAGAAAATTATTGAGTGATGTTATGTCCTTGAAAGATCCTGTGATAACGGATCTATTTTCGAAGCATATTTCAAAATGCTTTCAGATCAGAGACATCAGCCCTTAAACCGGAAACATAAGTTTTTATGTATTATATTCACTTTCCATTCACTCTCCTTAACTATATTATTCCTATCTCTTCTTACATTTTGAAACTTTAACTTTTCTATATATTTTCTATATTTTATACACTATTTTAATATTTTCTATATTATAATATTATACCTGTAAATGTAGTACTATATTCATTGCTGTTCCATTGGTTAAAGTTGTTTCTCTATAGAAGCAACTTTAGCTAGTGGAGCGGCGGTGAATATGCTGCTATATTTTTATTTTTACACTATTTTATATATTCTATATGCTTAGCAATACCTGTAATTAGGTCATGCAAATAAAGCTTTATAATAATAATAATAACCCCTTTATTTTTTTTTCCGGATTTTTTTCAAAAAATCAAGAAAAATATTTTTAGCCAAAATGCAAGCATCTCCTTTTCACAGATGGTCTAAAACGACCTTATTTAACCGTTTTTCACCCTAACTCATAAGTTTCAAAAGTGACCAAAATCGGTCAAAAAGTAAAGGCTAACCCCTTTACTTTTTTTTTCCAATCGGTCAAAAAGTAAAGGCTAACCCCTTTACTTTTTTTTTCCGGATTTTTTTCAAAAAATCAAAAAAAAATTTTTTAGCCAAAATACAAGCTTCTCCTTTTCACAGATGGTCTAAAACGACTTTATTTAACCGTTTTTGACCCTAACTCAGAAGTTTCAAAAGTGACCAAAATCGGTCAAAAAGTAAAGGCTAACCCCTTCACTTTTTTTTTCCCAATCGGTCAAAAAGTAAAGGCTAACCCCTTTACTTTTTTTCCCCAATTTTTTTCAAAAAATAAAAAAAAATATTTTTAGCCAAAATACAAGCTTCTCCTTTTCACAGTTGGTCTAAAACGACCTTATTTAACCGTTTTTGACCCTAACTCATAAGTTTCAAAAGTGACCAAAATCGGTCAAAAAGTAAAGGCTAACCCCTTTACTTTTTTTTCCGGATTTTTTTCAAAAAATCAAGAAAAATATTTTTAGCCAAAATACAAGCTTCTCCTTTTCACAGATGGTCTAAAACGACCTTATTTAACCGTTTTTGACCCTAACTCATAAGTTTCAAAAGTGACCAAAATCGGTCAAAAAGTAAAGGCTAACCCCTTTACTTTTTTTTTTCCAATGGGTCAAAAAGTAAAGGCTAACCCCTTCACCTTTTTTTTCCCGGATTGTTTTCAAAAAATTAAAAAACATTTTTTTAGCCAAAATACAAGCATCTCCTTTTCACAGATGGTCTAAAACGACTTTATTTAACCGTTTTTGACCCTAACTCAGAAGTTTCAAAAGTGACCAAAATTGATCAAAAAGTAAAGGCTAACCCCTTTACTTTTTTTTTCCGGATTGTTTTCAAAAAACTAAAAAAAATTTTTTTAGCCAAAATACAAGCATCTCCTTTTCACAGATGGTCTAAAACGACCTTATTTAACCGTTTTTGACCCTAACTCATAAGTTTCAAAAGTGGTCAAAAAGTAAAGGCTAACCCCTTTACTTTTTTTTTCCGGATTTTTTTAAAAAAATTAAGAAAAATATTTTTAGCCAAAATACAAGCATCTCCTTTTCACAGATGGTCTAAAACGACCTTATTTAACCGTTTTTGACCCTAACTCATAAGTTTCAAAAGTGACCAAAATCGGTCAAAAAGTAAAGGCTAACCCCTTTACTTTTTATTTCCAATCGGTCAAAAAGTAAAGGCTAACCCCTTTACTTTTTTTTCCGGATTTTTTTCAAAAAATCAAAGAAAATATTTTTAGCCAAAATACAAGCTTCTCCTTTTCACAGATGGTCTAAAACGACCTTATTTAGCCGTTTTTGACCCTAACTCATAAGTTTTAAAAGTGACCAAAATCGGTCAATAAAGTAAAGGCTAACCCCTTTACTTTTTTTTCCGGATTTTTTTCAAAAAATAAAATAAAATATTTTTAGCCAAAATACAAGCATCTCCTTTTCACAGATGGTCTAAAACGACCTTATTTAACCGTTTTTGATCCTAACTCATATGTTTCAAAAGTGACCAAAATCGGTCAAAAAGTAAAGGCTAACCCCTTTACTTTTTTTTTTCCGGATTTTTTTCAAAAAATAAAATAAAATATTTTTAGCCAAAATACAAGCATCTCCTTTTCACAGATGGTCTAAAACGACCTTATTTAACCGTTTTTGATCCTAACTCATATGTTTCAAAAGTGACCAAAATTGGTCAAAAAGTAAAGGCTAACCCCTTTACTTTTTTTTTTCCGGATTTTTTTCAAAAAATCAAAAAAAATATTTTTAGCCAAAATACAAGCTTCTCCTTTTCACAAATGGTCTAAAACGACCTTATTTAACCGTTTTTGACCCTAACTCATATGTTTCAAAAGTGACCAAAATCGGTCAAAAAGTAAAGGCTAACCCCTTTACTTTTTTTCTTCCGGATTTTTTTCAAGAAATAAAAAAAAAATATTTTAGCCAAAATACAAGCTTCTCCTTTTCACAGATTGTCTAAAACGACCTTATTTAACCGTTTTTGATCCTAACTCATATGTTTCAAAAGTGACCAAAATTGGTCAAAAAGTAAAGGCTAACCCCTTTACTTTTTTTTTTCCGGATTTTTTTCAAAAAATCAAAAAAAATATTTTTAGCCAAAATACAAGCTTCTCCTTTTCACAAATGGTCTAAAACGACCTAATTTAACCGTTTTTGACCCTAACTCATAAGTTTCAAAAGTGACCAAAATCGGTCTAAAAGTAAAGGCTAACCCCTTTACTTTTTTTCCCGCATTTTTTTCAAAAAATCAAATAAAATATTTTTAGTCAAAATACAAGCTTCTCCTTTTCACAGATGGTCTAAAACGACCTTATTTAACCGTTTTTGACCCTAACTCATAAGTTTCAAAAGTGACCAAAATCGGTCAAAAAGTAAAGGCTAACCCTTTTACTTTTTTTTTTCCAATGGGTCAAAAAGTAAAGGCTAACCCCTTCACCTTTTTTTTCCCGGATTGTTTTCAAAAAATTAAAAAACATTTTTTTAGCCAAAATACAAGCATCTCCTTTTCACAGATGGTCTAAAACGACTTTATTTAACCGTTTTTGACCCTAACTCAGAAGTTTCAAAAGTGACCAAAATTGATCAAAAAGTAAAGGCTAACCCCTTTACTTTTTTTTTCCGGATTGTTTTCAAAAAACTAAAAAAAATTTTTTTAGCCAAAATACAAGCATCTCCTTTTCACAGATGGTCTAAAACGACCTTATTTAACCGTTTTTGACCCTAACTCATAAGTTTCAAAAGTGGTCAAAAAGTAAAGGCTAACCCCTTTACTTTTTTTTTCCGGATTTTTTTAAAAAAATTAAGAAAAATATTTTTAGCCAAAATACAAGCATCTCCTTTTCACAGATGGTCTAAAACGACCTTATTTAACCGTTTTTGACCCTAACTCATAAGTTTCAAAAGTGACCAAAATCGGTCAAAAAGTAAAGGCTAACCCCTTTACTTTTTATTTCCAATCGGTCAAAAAGTAAAGGCTAACCCCTTTACTTTTTTTTCCGGATTTTTTTCAAAAAATCAAAGAAAATATTTTTAGCCAAAATACAAGCTTCTCCTTTTCACAGATGGTCTAAAACGACCTTATTTAGCCGTTTTTGACCCTAACTCATAAGTTTTAAAAGTGACCAAAATCGGTCAATAAAGTAAAGGCTAACCCCTTTACTTTTTTTTCCGGATTTTTTTCAAAAAATAAAATAAAATATTTTTAGCCAAAATACAAGCATCTCCTTTTCACAGATGGTCTAAAACGACCTTATTTAACCGTTTTTGACCCTAACTCATATGTTTCAAAAGTGACCAAAATCGGTCAAAAAGTAAAGGCTAACCCCTTTACTTTTTTTCTTCCGGATTTTTTTCAAGAAATAAAAAAAAAATATTTTAGCCAAAATACAAGCTTCTCCTTTTCACAGATTGTCTAAAACGACCTTATTTAACCGTTTTTGATCCTAACTCATATGTTTCAAAAGTGACCAAAATTGGTCAAAAAGTAAAGGCTAACCCCTTTACTTTTTTTTTTCCGGATTTTTTTCAAAAAATCAAAAAAAATATTTTTAGCCAAAATACAAGCTTCTCCTTTTCACAAATGGTCTAAAACGACCTTATTTAACCGTTTTTGACCCTAACTCATATGTTTCAAAAGTGACCAAAATCGGTCAAAAAGTAAAGGCTAACCCCTTTACTTTTTTTCTTCCGGATTTTTTTCAAGAAATAAAAAAAAAATATTTTAGCCAAAATACAAGCTTCTCCTTTTCACAGATTGTCTAAAACGACCTTATTTAACCGTTTTTGATCCTAACTCATATGTTTCAAAAGTGACCAAAATTGGTCAAAAAGTAAAGGCTAACCCCTTTACTTTTTTTTTTCCGGATTTTTTTCAAAAAATCAAAAAAAATATTTTTAGCCAAAATACAAGCTTCTCCTTTTCACAAATGGTCTAAAACGACCTTATTTAACCGTTTTTGACCCTAACTCATAAGTTTCAAAAGTGACCAAAATCGGTCTAAAAGTAAAGGCTAACCCCTTTACTTTTTTTCCCGCATTTTTTTCAAAAAATCAAATAAAATATTTTTAGTCAAAATACAAGCTTCTCCTTTTCACAGATGGTCTAAAACGACCTTATTTAACCGTTTTTGACCCTAACTCATAACTTTCAAAAGTGACCAAAATCGGTCAAAAAGTAAAGGCTAACCCCTTTACTTTTTTTTCCGTATTTTTTTCAGAAAATTAAAAAAAATTTTTTTAGGCAAAATACAGCCTTCTCGTTTTCACAGAAGGTTTAAAACGACTTAATCTAACCGTTTTTGACCCTAAGGCAAACGTTTCGAAGGTGACCAAACCATTCACCGTGATAAATTCGTCTTTTAATTGCATTTTTATCACGAGAATAGTCGTATTTTAATCCCCATAGGTAACATCTATTTATATTTTAACAGCAGTTTATCTGTAGCTAAGTCATGGCACTGTTACATATACATTAATTTTAAATTAATATTTTTACCTACAGTAGAATACAAATTGAGTAGTTGAATACAAATGAGGAAAGACAGCCTAGTTATGGACTATACTTCTAGAAAAGATGGCAAACCGTAGAGATTTATGAGGAAATAATTCATGTCCGCGGTTTTATACCCTGCGAGTCAGAGCCCTAGTTTCGCCCGCACTACTTATGTCCAGCTGAGGCCTCCGAGCATCTCCGACGACCCCCGAAACCTCCAATCTCCGAAATTTAACCTATGCGGATCAGAGCTACGCAGGCTTCGGGGGAAAGTGGGCTCTGCCAACAAACTCGATACTTCTTTTTGAGCATGCGTGAACGGTTGCCAAGATACTATTTTGGGCCCAGGCTCTAACGCGTCACTTCCTATTCTCCTGCTAACGCGTGTTCGTAAACAAGAACTTGTTTGACCAGTTTAAAACCTGACTGACTCGCCCCAAACTTGGGGCGAAGATCGAGTTTGTTGGCAGAGCCCACTTTCCCCCGAAGCTTGCGTAGGTTGGAAAGCGGCTCTGACTCGCGGGGTAGTGGTTTTATATCTGATAGAGAAACCTCCTGATTTACGTAAACTTTAGCTTTGATTTTCTCGGCTTAGACAACGTTATTTTTCAAACTTACTACACCAATAAACCTACCAAATGGGTCGTTTTTGAAGCTATTTAAAACACTCGCAGTACGTGTTTCATCAGATTTAAACCACTCGACTATCGCCTCGATATATTACATAAAAATACTCTTTTAAAAATACTTTAAAAAATACTCTTTAAAATACTCGCCTTCTAAATATTACATAAAATCCTTCACCATTTTTGTCTTAGTAAAAGCTTTTTATACACTTGGCCTTACTTCATTTAACTTTTTTATCTTCCATTGAGTAATGGTTTATTTAACGTCATAGGCACAGGATGTGGTCGCCCAATCATCCGAGCCAGAGGCTCATGTTAAAAGTGCACGACACAAGCTTAGACCTAAGTGTTGATTTTACGGAGGGAGGAAAACCGCAGAACCCTGCGAAAAACCCTCGAAGCACAGGAGAGACCAACTAAACTCTACTCACATGAAATTCAAGTTCGAGAACAGGGTTATTCCCAGACGGTCACCCATCCAAGTACTAACCCCGTCCAACTGGGCTTATTTAGAGAGCTTAAGCATACAGGCGTTTTAGAGCACGGACGGCGATTGAATTCAATAGCATTTTTCATTCAAAACAATGATAATGAGCAATTTAAAATTCCAAGAGCAAAGTGAACGCCGTCGTCGTTCTACACAAGACGTCATTGAGAGCATTTTCACGTTCTTGAGACGACGGGAACTTCTAGAACGTTGAGGCCTGTTATCGTTGTTTTACTACAATAGACATACTTTTAAAGTAGAAAACTGTATTTTTATATAAAGATGAAATTTAAGCTTATGAGCTAACAGTTTAGATATGTGATTATTTATAGCCTTTGTTTTGGGTAAAAAAGTCTTTTCAAAGAATACGCGATTCAGTAGTTCTGTATTGTATTCCTGTTCTTCCGGTCACCGTCCGTGTCTCAAAAACGTCTAATATGCTTAAGCTCTCTACTATTGGTGAGAGGCAGCGCCCTAACAGCACACGTCACCCGTGCTTCCCAACTGTGGGACGACTTCACCAGCTCATTTATTCTGAAGCATTATTTCTGCTGTTATCGCAGAAATAATCACGGTTCTCGCTGTTATATTCTGCCCACCTGCCTGAACGGCATTTTCGCTTTATCTAGTTTTTTATCTATTTCATCGTCCTTTAATATCCTCTCACCTGCCCTCTCACGCCCAAAGTATATGTAAATATACACCATTCAACACGGAAGTAACAAAACTAAAAGAATCTTCGCATGCAGAGCGGTAGATATATAAAACCAATTGTGACATCAACATTTAAAGTAAACACTGCATGGTTCGTTTTTGAAACAGAGAATCTTCGCAGGACGACTAGTCAAGGTACATAACATAAGTTCTAAACATTATAGCAGTGTGTGTATAGTTCAGCATGTGTTGTGGTTAAATACTATTTTTTAGGTCAATTAACGAGTGGCCGTGTTCTATTTAAACGCAGAATTGTTTTTAGGTCAAGAAAATATTCCTAATAATACTCTTCAATATTAAGTCGTTCAACTTAAGGTCTTCGTTAAGGTTTTCAGGGTCATTTCTGTAAAGCGCTCTCAATTCATCAGGATTTATGCCACAAAAATAAAATAGATACCGTTAGAAAGCTATTAATTTGTAGAATACAATGGTATCTTTGGTTTCGCGATAAACACAAACCGTTAATATTTGTGAATTTTTAAATTAAAACCAGAGGGCTTCACTCGGGGCGACTCGAGTAAAAAGCTTTTATTTTGTTCAAAATCTTATTTTGTAGTTTGATTCCGAGATAAATTTCCAGCAAAACGGTGTCAGCGTTTTTTGATATGTCGAGTTTCGCCGATTGTATTGACGACGAAAGTTAAAAATGTTGTTTTTCGACCAACATTCCGACAAAATAAGTCATAAATTCGAAACCAGGCAATAAATAAAAAAACGCTGACACCGTTTTGCTAGACATTTATCTCGGAATCGAACTGCGAAAAAATTTTTTGAAGAAAATGAAACGCTTTGTTCTTAAGTCGCCCAGAGTGAGGCCCTCTGGTTTTAATTAAAAAACTCACAACTATTAACGGTTTGTGTTTATTGTGAAACCAAAAGACACCATTGTATTCTACAAATTCATAGCTTTCTAACGATATCTATTTTATTTTTGTGGCATAAATTCTGACGAATTGAGAGCGCTTTACAGAAAAGACCCTGAAAACCTGGACGAAGACCTTAAGTTGACGTGACACATGCAATAGGGGCCTTTTATGCGGGGCAAAATAAGCGGGGCTTAAATAAGTCGCGAACAATTCGTATAAGCGGTCAGTTCTTGAATAAGCCGAGGCTTATTTTGGACTAGCTTCAACCCTGGGCGTATTTTAGTCGCGGTCCATTGATTACATGACCGTTTATGCGAGCTGTTGGCGACTTATTTAAACTGTGGCTTATTTCGCCCCATATAAAAGGCCCTTATATTAACTTGAGAAGTTAAACTTCCTGTAAATTCCATCACGAAAACGATTCTGAAAATGTAAATCTATGTATTTACAGCCAGCCAAACCTCAGTGATGAGCCAGTGACTATGACCACTTCTAATTAAGCGACCACTTCGCAATCAGTCGCTTGATGTGTACATAATATACTATCGACCAGTTACTCTGTACTTTCGCTTAAAGTGCTTATATCACTTGTGGGGTTTTAACGTATTTGAATGGAGCAAAAAAGGTTAGTTAATAAGTTATTTTGCCGTTTTTGATTTACTTTAATAGTTTCTGAGGTATTAGCCTTTAAACATGCCAATTTCGGCTTTTCGCCAAAAATTTCCGTCGTTCATTTTTAAGCGCGTAAGCCAACTGTCTTCATAGTTGGAACTCTCGTACGTACTGGAAAACGGGTGTGAGCTCGGCATTTCGATTTTCAGTCAAATATATGTGTTTTTGTGAATTGATAAGCCGAAACGTAGTTGTTTTGAATTGACTCGTTCCTGAGTCCCAACGCCCCCAAGGTGTTAAAATGAACGACGGAAATGTTTGAGAATTGGCATGTTCAGAAGCCAATATGTCAGGAACTATTTGAGTAAATCAAAAACGGCAAAATAACTTATTAACTGATTTTTTCTGCTCTATTTAAATACGCTAAAACCCCACAAGTGATATAAGCACTTCAACTCATTCCTTTCCGCGAGGGCTTCCCCAGAGGTGAATAAAATCGTCTGGCGTTAGCCACAATAAAATACTAAAGACTCGTCTTCAGGCTTCAAAGTGTTAAAGAGATAGGTTTTAACACTTTGAGGCCTGGACCTCTCCCTGTGCTGAATAAAATCATCTGCCGTTATCCAGAATAAAATACTAAAGACTCGTCTTTAGGCTTCAAAGTGTTAAAGATTTTAACACTTTGAGGCCTGGACCTCTCCCTGAACTGAATAAAATCGTTCAGCGTTAGCCAGAATAAAATACTAAACACTTGTCTTCAGGCTTCAAAGTGTTAAAGAGATAGGTTTTAACACTTTGAGGCCTGGACATCTCCCTGTGCTGAATAAAATCATCTGCCGTTAGCCAGAATAAAATACTAAAGACTCGTCTTTAGGCTTCAAAGTGTTAAAGATTTTAACATTTTTAGGCCTGGACCCCTCCCTGTGCTGAATAAAATCGTCTGGCGTTAGCCAGAATAAAATACTAAACACTTGTCTTCAGGCTTCAAAGTGTTAAAGAGATAGGTTTTAACACTTTGAGGCCTGGACATCTCCCTGTGCTGAATAAAATCGTCTGGCGTAAGCCAGAATAAAATACTAAAGACTCGTCTTCAGGCTTCAAAGTGTTAAAATGTAACGTGAGCTTTTGTCTCGATTAATGGCGAGAGAAAAGCTCAATGAATAAATTAATTTACTTTGTGTAACCACAAAGAATGTTCAACAATATATTTCACCGCTATGTAATCATGTAAAGATTTCAATCTGAGCTAATGCATCACGTTTTGATCCAAATCTAACAACAGATTATATTCTTATACATGTTAGAAATTAGAATGTACAGTTTTTGATGTTTATAGTAAATTTACAAAAAAAGTTGGGGTCACCGAACTCGTTTAGAAAATACAGCTGCCAGTAAACCGTGATGTTTTCCCAATTTGTAGCTATTTTGGCTAACTTTTGATTTCGTCCTGTTATCTTGAAAAAAATCCTTCATAAAAGCACTTAGTTTATATACTGACTGGAAAAATATTTGATATTTCAGCTCCACTTATATTATGAACTATTTAGTGGCGGCAACAAATAATGGAAGAAAAATTTGACGCAAATGACAATTGACAAACATTTTTGCGATAGAAGAATGTCCACATTCTTTCTTGTTACATGTTTTTTTTTTAAGCCATGCGTACACCGGTTTGGGCGCCCAGACTAGGTGCCCAAAAAATATAAAACTACGTACTACAATCCGAGGTTTTTTTCAAAAACCGTACAAGAATTTAAAAATCACGCCCCTGAATGTTAAAAATCACATCTCATAATGCAGGAAATGGCATTTCCGACTCTAAATTTCAAAATTTTCTGGCCCCCTTCAGCGCTCGAATATTGACACTGACCGGTATGCCCAAATATTAGGGACTTTAAGATTCAGACAACGGACTACGGCTACGGTAGAAAGTTTAACAGTGATATTAAATCGTGGTGTATTATACATTCAAATTTCAAGATACATAATTGCACGGACTCGCCTTGTTCTTAAATTCTTGAAGAGATACACTTGTTCAATCTATGCTAGTCACGAGAGTAAGGTTAAGCTTTCCAGGCTTCTGTAGTGATTCAGGTTCCGCGTTGTCTTTACAACATCAAAATGCTTTCTCTACGTTGTCAAACAGAGCCACGACGGCATGCAAATTACCCTTGCGAAAGCTCTTTGTATATGACATAAAAATCTATTGTTCAAACACCTTTGCCGTAGTCGTAGTCGTTGTGTTTTCTTAAAGTCCCTAATCTCTGGATACGGCACTGTTAAAGTTAAAAATCTCAGCAGTTCTTTATCTTTTCGCTTAGCCTTTAATATACTCAAAACACTGCACCCTACGCAGCACTCTACTCTCGTTTTTAATTGCACTTTGATGGTCTGTGCAAACGACAAAGCAATCAAACTGATAATATTGCGCTTGGTAACGATCATGTTTTCTACACAATGGACATAAAACTGTCAAATAATCACATTTGACACAAAGGATAAAAGGATAAAGGACTCACTGGGGGGCTAATCATCCTTACTTACAGCATAGTCAATCGAGATATGGTCTGGAAACTCGGCAAACTTCAAAGCGCCTATAATGAGCTGGGATTTTATGTTGAACCGTACCTTACACCGTGCACATCCTTTGTTTTAGGTTTATTAATATTTAAATGCACGGTTGAGTGATTGAACTGAAACGTTGCTATTAGACAATTCGTTCATTATACTAAAATACAATGTGTTCAGTGACCGTGCACCGTGCACAAAAATGCATAAAGGCGAACAAAAAGATAGACCAAAGACTTTAGCTGAGTTTCCAGACCATATCTCGATTGACTATGCTTACAGCCAGTAGCTGAATTGCGAAGGACGTAGATCAACGTGGCCGTGTCGAGGCATATCAAAGGCACTCCAGGCAGCCACCATACGACACAGTTCAGACCATGGATCACAGCTAAGATGTAGGTGTTTATTTTACTGAGGGAGGAAAACCGGAGAACCCGGCGAAAAACCCTCGAAGCACAGGAGAGATCAACTACAACTCTACTCACACGAGTTCCAAGCTCGACAACGGGGTCATTCCCAAGCGGTCACCCATCCAAGTACTAACCCCGTCTAACCAGGCTTAACTTTTGGTGAGAGGCAGCGCGCTAACAGCACACGACACCCGTACTCCCAATACTGCGAGAATGTAAAAAAAAATTCTACTTTTGAAACAGTACTCGTTATAATTCGATATTTATATGAGCAGTGAGCCAGCTGCTACCCTGCGAGTCAGAGCCCTTTTCCGACCTACGGGGAAAAGTGGGCTCTGCCAACAAACTCGAAATTTCTATTTGAGCATGCGTGAACGGTTGCCAAGATACTATTTTGGGCCCAGGCTCTAATGCATTACTTTCTATTTTCCTGCTTGCGGATACTGTAAACTAGAAATTGATTGACCAGTTCAAAACCTGACTGACTTGGGACGAAGATCGAGTTTGTTGTCAGAGTCCACTTCCTCCCGAAGCCTGCGTAGGTCGGAAAGGGGCTCTGATGTACAGGATAGCCAGCTGCGTGGTGAATACGATATTGTAAAGGAAATTATGCTTCCTACATTATCAGCGACTGATTGTATGATAAAGTATAGAGTGTTGTAGCTACGTGCCGGTGGGCAGTGTTTTGGATAGAGCAAAGTGAAAAGGCATGATAAAACATCCAAGATTTGCGTGACACAAAAATTATATTTGTGCGCAGGATAAAGGAACAATATTCAAACAAGACGTCCAAGAGCGTCCCGTTCAGGCGTGGCTCTATACCGAGCGAGAAAAGGTGGGAGGGCCAAGGAAGACCAGATCGAAGGCCGAATGAACACCCCTGCCAAACGTTTTGCGCATGTGCGACGTCCAAGCTCGTCATCGGAAAAAGAGCGGGAAAACACTGAAATGTTTGGACTGGTCCGAGAGTCCAACACAAAAGTTAAAATTATAAGCATACTACCAAAAAGATAAGGTATGTAATTTGTGTAATAAAAGTAGTTTGCCGCGTAGGCAGTGTTGAAACAACAATCGAAATATGGTATAGTAGGTTAATACTGCCGAAACAGAGAACGTGAGTGGTCTAACGTTTCGAGCGAAGGCCCTTCGTCAGAGAGAAACGTAAAGAGTAAAACAAACAACGAGCTTATATACGCGAGATAATCACGTGATAAAAATGTAATTTGTGCATGGCTTCTTTGTCAATATTGTAACGTATTCTGAATTTACCCCTTCGTAATTTTCTTTACCTTTTTTTAAAACACAAATGAATAGTCGAGTCTTACTTAGTCTTCACTGTCTGGTTGTTGTCGCCATAGCTAGTTCCCACTTCTCTTGCAATGTTTACTCAGCGAATTCACGCATGCGCAAACGTTTGGCAGCGGTGTTGCTGCATACACTGATCACGAAATAATACTGGATTAAGTGTCTATATTGTTTTAAAAATGAAGGCGGAAGTCAGCCATTACTAAGGGACCAAGTAATGGTCTTTCGAGCGTATTCTGGCACCGATATAAACATTTTGTTGAATGAGATGCTGAATCTTTGAAAGAAAATATAGTTCAATATTATTTTTGGGCACAAAAAGACGTTTTAGGTGCTCTTTAATAAACGAGCTGGAGTGTTTTATCAGATATAAGGTAAGTTCATTGGCGTAGTAAGTTTGAAAAATAACCTTGTCTAAGCCGAGAAAATCAAAGCTAAAGTTTGTGTAAATCAGGAGGTATCTTTATCACATATTGACACGATACGGTCATGATTTTCTTTTGTGTTTTCCTCATGAATTATTAATGAGTTTTTGAAGAAGACATAAAGACATTTTTCAGCATGTTTGGTCCCTTAGTAATGGCGGATTTCTTTTGTTTAACTGACTTCATTTTATGAACCAGTGGACCAGTGGCGTGGTGGCAGGGGGCCCGGGGGGGCCAAGGCTCCCCCAGCTGGGGTTGCAGAAGGGGCGCCAAGACTAGCAAGGGCGCCAAAACTTAACAAAATAAACCTATTTCTTTGTATAGCTAGGTCTTCAATGGTGGGATATAAAGATCTGAAATTTGTAATCTTTTGTGTTTTCTATGAAGTTTTATAATCTTCAGAATTCTGTAAAATCTCACTCCAAAATGCAGGAAATGGCATATCAGAGACTCTAGATTTCAGCATGCCCCCAGACCCCCCTAGATGTTTAGCGCTACTTCGGCGTGCGTCCGCGTTCGCATTGGCGTCGCCTTTGAGAGAACCAGTTGTTTGTTGTAATATTATATATTCCAACTTGAGTTATTTTAAAACAAAGAATGTGAACATTTATCAAATACAGTAATGTGTTGGGGGGTTTTTTCAGGGGGAGGAGGGGGGCGGGCGCCAAAGCTAATCTGGCCACCCCAGCCTGAAACTTGCCACCACGCCACTGCAGTGGACAATAGGTTGCACTATCCAGCCTTCTTTTGAGATCAATGGGTGCATACTTCACATTGTCAGTAGGGACCTTAAGATCTACGACGGCAACTTCGAGGACGACGTCCTCAACGGACGACGTTTCTTGCAAAACAAAGATAATGAATAATAATTTCTAGTCCAAGAGTACTCTGAACACCGTCCTCGCTCTGTATACAACGCCACTCAGAGCATTTTCACGTCTTCAGGACGACGTTGACTCGTGGGGTGATGAGAACTGTTGGCTGAGATTGCCTTAATACAGACACAGCAACCGTTTTAGCACTATGAAAATTATAAAACAAGCTTCAAGTATTGAATACAGTAGTCAGTTAACCGTGACTTCTTTTTAAATAATAAAATTTGAATTGCTTTCTAACCGCCGTCGTCGTCCTAGCATCTTAAGGTCTCTAGTGACATCACAACCGTATGAATTAGTGTCTTACTGGGAAATGTTATGCATCTTTGCTATTATTAAACGGAATCAGATGAAAATGTATATTTTTGTTGTTGTAAGGGAAATACAGACACACACAATTCCTTTGAAGTGATTCCGTCTGATAATAGCAAAGATATACAGGGTGTATCAAAAAAAAGGCTACCCTTAGAAAATATAATTAACATTCTTTTCAAATAACCTATTGTATATTGACAGCCCTGGACACCTCTGAAGTCACGGATGCGTAAAAAACAAATGGTCGTATACACCTGGGAAATTACGATAACTTCTAAACGTATGAAGGAGCATAACTGAAATAAAAATGTTAATTATATTCATATCAGTTCGATTAAAAATGGTTCAACTGACCACAGGGCTGTCAATATACAATAGGTTATTTGAAAAGAATGTTAATTATATTTTCTAAGGGTAGCCTTTTTTTTGATACACCCTGTATAACCCCATTATGCACGTTGTGATGTCACTGGTTAGTAAGGACTTTAAGATTCAGACAACGGACTACGGCTACGGTAGAAAGCTTGACAGTGATATTAAATGGTGATGTATTTATACATTCAAATTTCAAGATACATTATCGCATGGGCTCGCCATGTTCTTAAATTCTTGAAGCGATACACTTGTTCAATCTATGCTAGTCGCGAGAGTAAGGTTATGCTTTTCCAAGGCTTCTGTAGTGATTCACGTTCCGCGTTGTCTTTACAACGTAAAAATGCTTTTTCTACGTTGCCAACAGAGTCACGAGACCACGACGGCATGACAATTACTCTTGGGACCGTCATTTGCAAAAGCTCTTTGTATATGACATAAAAATCTATTGTTCGGACACGTTGCCGTAGTCGTTGTGTTTTCCTAAAGTCCCTAGTTTCACTGGTTAGTATCAAACAAAAAGAAATATCTCAAAAACGAAACAAGGAAACAAAAAACTGCCGGGTGCTATACCTACAGAAAAACAAACCAAATTTTGCTTCGTTGCATGTGAGTCATTTTGCATTTCTCAAACAGTCGTAAGATTTTCATGACATAAAATCAGCCTGAGCTACAGTCTGAAAATGTACGTGACGCGTTTTTCGTTATTGCTGCGAGCCGTAAGGCGAGCCGCTCACTAATCTTGACGAGGTCTGGGCCGAGTTTATATGCGTTCACAAACTCGATTCTTAGGATTTCGTGGGCGATGATCTTCGGTATACGCAATGTCTACCGATCAGCGGCAGGCATTAAAGATGGCAACATTAAAGATGGCAACAGCCGTTATTGCGGCAAATCAACAACCTAAAACTGCATAGATTGCCGTTCTTCACTTCAAGCAAAGAGTGCTGACGCCATCACTCTTTAATGGCTCGATTTTATACGCGTGACGTCCGTGTTGAGGAAAACGTCGCATGCTTAAGCTCTTTAATTGAAAATGCTTCGGACGATAACAAGTATTTTACAACTAAATAGTAAATGGTAGCAACTCGCAGCACTTCACTTTTGATAAAAACTTCTAGTTTTTATTATTTAAATTCCACAACTTTCCTTAGAATGTTCTCGAAAATCTTTAAAAGTATTACTGCCGCCAAAATAAGTTACTCTGTCATTTTAAAAGTATAAGACAAACTTAATTATTTTCATGGCGATAATGTTATTTTGATAAGTTTTTTTGAAACACCAACGTAAAATATTTATTTGCTAAGCTTTCAGCCTGTTGACTCAGCCCTTCATCAGAGCAATAAGAACAAGCTGTTGGCTCACGTCATTAGAGACCTTAAGATGCTAGGACGACGACGGCGGTTGGAAAGTAATTCAAATTTTATTATTTAAAAAGAAGTCACGGTTAACTGACTACTCTATTCAATACTTGAAGCTTGTTTTATAATTTTCATAGTGCTAAAACGGTTGCAGTGTCTGTGTTAAGGCAATCTCAGCCAACAGTTCTCATCACCCCACGAGTGGCGTTGTATACAGAGCGAGGACGGTGTCCAGATTACTCTTGGGACTAGAAATTATTCATTATTTTTGTTTTGCAAGAAGAATGCTTTTGTTTGAAGGACGTCGTCCTCGAAGTTGCCGTCCTAGGATCTTAAGGTCCCTAATAAACTAAGCACTGAACTGATCAATTAAATTACGTGGTGTTTCCACAAAACTTATCCATAAGACAAACTTAACTTTCGTTTCATAACCACTTGAAACACTGCAAGAACAACGTTGAAAATGAAGACTCCACGTCACGCACGACGTCACGCTATATACGCATGTATTAAGATGGGGTTTTTTAAGATATTTTTTATAATAAACATTTTATCGCTTAAACTGCTTGATCATTACGGTAAAATATCAGACAACACTCTCGGTTAAAAAAATTATTATTCAAGAAGTATTATGAAGAAGTATTCAAGAAGTATTATAATGATTATTATGAAACAGTGAACTTGGGTGGAGAGAAATATTAAGCCCTATAATCAAACGAGAACGCAAGTCATCGCAAGTTGGCAGTCACGCTATCTCAGCCAGCCCCTCTGAATAGTTTCCCGAAAATATCATGTACCGTGACAAAGTTAAAACTTGTTTAAAACATTCATGAAACCTTTATTTTGTTAATTTGGGTGTTCGAACGACCGCCACAGAAATTCGTGACTGCCAACTTGCGATGACTTGCGTTCTCGTTTGATGAGGGCTTTACTCCCAGTGACGAACCATACTGGACAAGTAGAGAAAACTCTGCTTGGCTTGGCTGGGATTCGAACCGGCGACCTTCGGTCCTTCGGTTTACTAGTCCGATGCTCTACCAACTGAGCTACAGGTCAAGTTAATGGGAGCTGCTGGTTGAGTGATGGACACATTCTTCGCTAACTACTTGTAGTTATAGCAACTGAAGCACTATAATTGAACCCTGAGGGATGAAAGAGATTGTTTTGGCGTTTTGGAATCATTAATAACAATTAAGAATGTTATGATCAGTTAGTTGGCATTGTAGGACAAACGTACAAGGAACGGAAATTCTGAAATCTTCAGCAGCAGCGCTCATATTTCATTAATATCCTTGGGTCCACCATGTTCAGCAAACACAAAGTACAGTATCAGTGAGTTGGTAATCGTTCAATGGTACGTGAAAATCAAGTAGCAATATAGATAGTCATGTGCTATGGTATATAGGCAGTATAGTAATATATTTCACCTATTCTTGGCTGAGCTGGCCAAAAATAGCCCCTTTGTTGTTTTAATGGCTAACACCAGATGATTTTACGCATCAAAAGAAGAACCTTCAGATATTCTAGGCAGCAATGAGTTAACAAATGATGAATCCATTCCTGCCTGAGCTGGCCAAAAACGACTCCTTTATTGTTTTAATGGCTAGCACCAGATGATTTGACTCATCAAAGAGAGAACCCTCGGACAACCTTGGCAGCAATGGGTTAACAAATGATGAATCCATTCCTGCCTGAGCTGGCCAAAAATGGTCCATTTATTGTTTTACTCTGTCTAACACCAGATGATTTTATTCATCAAAGAGAGAACCCTCAAACATCCTAGGCAGCAATAAATTGACAAGTGATTAACCCATTCCTACCTGAGCTGGTCAAAAATGGCTCCTTTATTGTTTTACTCTGTCTAACACCAGACGATTTTACTCATCAAAGAGAGAACCCTCAGACATCCTTGGCAGCAATGAGTTAACAAGTGATTAACCCATTCCTGCCTGAGCTGGCCAAAAATGGTTCCTTTATTGTTTTACTCTGTCTAACACCAGACGATTTTACTCATCAAAGAGAGAACCCTCAGACATCCTAGGCAGCAAAGGGTTAAAAAATTATGCAAGATCTAATGTTTTGAACAAAGGCCACTTTGTCAGAAAGAAACGCTTTCCTCTACATTTAACATACCATTAATTTAGAACATTTTCAGTTTGTGAAACTCAGATTGCTTTATACCAATGTTACTACCCCATATTTGATATTTATACAAAATTTTAAAAGGATTTGAAACTTAATCATGGAATACTGTATGGCATTTTTAAAACGTATATAATAAACTATGCTGTTTTTAATTATTTAGAATAAACTACAGAATATTCTAATTGTATGTTTCTAAATATTCATATTGAATATTCTAAGTGTTTCTAATTCCCCAAGAACATTCTATACAACATTCTATAACCTTTTTAAACCTTTTACAATACTGCATGGGATACTCTTTGACATATATTTAAATCCTCCAAAATATTCTATGTTTGTTTCAATACAATGATATTCTATACAAACTTCATAAAATATTCATTGAATTGAGATTTGCATAGCATGACCAGTTGCTAATATGCTTGGCTTTGCCACTGTCCCTCCCCCGCCCCCCAACCATGGTGGTTACACTACTAAGTGTGACACCCCGACACACTCCAAACACTACATTAGTTCCCTTCCCTTGGAGAAAGCACAATGGGTATTTTAAAACCCCTGAAAACACCAAGATCTTACCTAAGCCCACCAGAGAACCCCACTTCTCCCCTCCACTCCCAACCCCCCCCCCCCCCCCCCCCCTCCAACTCTCCCATAAGGATAATAAGGATAATGGATAATGATTATACACAGTATATGGTTTTAAAGTCAGTAGACGTTAGATGGGATGACTCTCTGGGACCTTTTCTGAAGGCTGCGTTAAGTGCTATATTGAGGAAGTTGAGCCTAACTTCCAATGCAAATACCAATACAGTATTCTACACTTCTGCTTCCAATTCATTATCATATTAGAAATACAATAAACTTGCTAATTTGAATGCAAATACTGAAACTCTGAAACATGGTGATTAATATAAACTTTGAAGACGTCTTACTTCTGCAAGCATATGATGATGACATTATAGACGAGGAAGAGCTTCTTCTCACTGTAGAGCTAAGAAAATTAGAGTGACTAAATCACATATTCAGTCTGCATCATCCCATCAAACTGACTTCCAAATTCAGTCTACTTCAGAAGTGTTGACTACCGAAATCCCATACACCATTGTTAAATGATCTAATGCACATGATCAGAACCGTATTCAGTAAGCTCATTGTTTGTTTACACTCTTTACGTTTCTCTCTGACAAAGGGCCTTCGCTCGAAACGTTAGACTCCTACATTCTCTGTTTTGGCAGTACATCTAACCTTACTATATTTCAATTGTTGTAATAGTATTGGTACTCGCATTGGAAGTTGAACTTAAACCTCATTATTGAACTTTACTGCACTGTCACCTCACAAGCTTTGGAAATGACTGTGGATCATACATTGGCAACTATCTGGGGATGTCGTGGTGAAAATCCCCCCTGGAGATTCCAGATTATTGAAGTTAGGGGTCCTTTACCCTCTGTTGAGACTGCATGCGCAAAAACGCACAACTTGTTCATGGTTGTCAACAGGCATGAACAATGTTGTGCTGCTCGCTGTGAACAATGTTGTGCTGCTCACTGTGAACAATGTTGTGCTGCTCGCCGTGAACAATGTTGTGCTGCTCACCTTGAACAAGTTGTCAACAAGTTGTTCACTTATTGTTCGAACAACTTGTTCATGGATAAATCAACAGTGATGAACAAGTTGTTCCAACAGCACATTTTTTATAGCCAACAACGTTGTTTGCACATGATACAACATGTTGTAACAGCATGATGAAATAACAACGATGAACAACAATGGTGAACATGGTTGATGTATCAACACGTTCTTCGGTTGTTACAACATGCGTGAACAACGGTTGTTGTTTCATCAAGCAGTAACAACTTGTTGAAACAATGATGAACAATGTTGTTCATTTATCAATGTTGTTCACATATGTCAACAAGCTGTTACAGCATTGTTCGGGCAACAATGCTGTAACAACTTGCGAGATTTTTACACGTGTAGGTGCCTGGGTACGGTGCTCAGGCCAGGGACGTAACCAGGATTTTGAAAGGGGGGGAGCCGAATCAAAATAAATTGATAGGGGGGTCTGGGGGCATGCTCCCCCGGGAAATTTTGAAATCGAGAGTCACTGAAATGCTATTTCCTGGCTTTTGGAGGAAGATTTTACAGATCTAAAGATTAAAAAACATCATATAAAATACTCAAAACACGCAAACGTCACATAGATACTCAAAATGCATACACCCTCAGTAGATTGAATACACTGTTTACAGTTTATTTCCTGACACAATTCATATTGCATCAGTTTTGTAGTTACACGTCTGTTGTTTTATATCAAAAGGGGGGGAGCCCCCCTGGCTACGTCCCTGGCTCGGGCACAAGTCACTTGTCCACATTCACAGTGGTTCACATTCACGGTGCCCTAGATCTGATATTAAGTACTGTATTCACACAGAAAGCTTTTCATAGCTTTTGTAGTTATTTTGTGGCTTTAAGCCTCGAATTACAAGAAATATTGAGTAAGAAGCGTGGGCAACACATTAGTTTTGATTAGTTTGAGTTGGGCACTGTGAAAAAGTCGTATTCACATTAATGCACGGGCACCTGGGGTAGGCTTTCATCAAATTCCATACTTTACAAGGCTACATCTTCAGAAAAGAGCCCAGAGTCATCCATCTAACCCCTTTCTTTAAAAGTCAGATTGTCTATGCTCATATTGCATGTGTCCTTATCATAAACTGTTTAATATTTAACATAGACCAGTATTTGTGCCGCCAACTCACTGCATAATTGGACTGCCTGTTGCGACACACAAATTATACAAACGTCTGTTAAAGTTAGTTATTCCAAAGCAACAAAACCCAATTATTTAACCAAAAAGAAAACAACAGCTTGGCTAATTGTTTTATGTATAAGTTTCCCCCTAAAGTTTACTAAAACTGAAGCTTAATCTCAAAAGAATATTCTTTTTAAGGCAGTTTCTACCTTTTAAAGTCGTAGCGTGATTCTAAAAATGTGTTTTAATATTTCATTTAAAAGTTTATAAAAATTATAACAAAGAAATAAACTGTCTTACCATTAATAGTTTCTATGCCAGTCATTCTCCAGCTCTTTATTTTCTTGTTTTATCATTTCTTCATGTGGTTTTGCCACTGCGAAATTCGACGACTTCTCTCTACAAACATATCGACTTTCTACTACAGATCTCGGCGCCATTTTGTGATTATTCATGTCAGGGCAGTACGTCATGTTAGAGTATATATTGTAGTTCTACTGACTAGCCTGCGAGCAGGATTTCATGCAGCCTGTTTATTCGTTTACACTCTTTTAGCATGTCTAACCTTACTAAATTTCGATTGTCTGTCTGTCTGTCTGTCTGTCTGTCTGTCTGTTTGTCTGTCTGTCTGTCTGTCTGTCTGTCTGTCTGTCTGTCTGTCTGTCTGTCTGTCTGTCTGTCTGTCTGTCTGTCTGTCTGTCTGTCTGTCTGTCTGTCTGTCTGTCTGTCTGTCTGTCTGTCTGTCTGTCTGTCTGTCTGTCTGTCTGTCTGTCTGTCTGTCTGTCTGTCTGTCTGTCTGTCTGTCTGTCTGTCTGTCTGTCTGTCTGTCTGTCTGTCTGTCTGTCTGTCTGTCTGTCTGTCTGTCTGTCTGTCTGTCTGTCTGTCTGTCTGTCTGTCTGTCTGTCTGTCTGTCTGTCTGTCTGTCTGTCTGTCTGTCTGTCTGTCTGTCTGTCTGTCTGTCTGTCTGTCTGTCTGTCTGTCTGTCTGTCTGTCTGTCTGTCTGTCTGTCTGTCTGTCTGTCTGTCTGTCTGTCTGTCTGTCTTTCGATTATTGCGACACTGTTTGGGGAAATTTGAACAAAGGTCTCTCTACTTGTTTGCAAAAGCTCCAAAATCGCGCTGCTCGTATAATAACCAATCAAGGTTATGACGTTAGATCGGCTGATATTTTAAAGGAGCTGAAATGGGATAATCTAACCATTAGAAGGGACAAACATTTGTGCCTTATGGTTTACAATGCTCTGAACAAAAATGCACCCAGCTATTTGAGTGACTTATTTACTAAGCGTTCGGAACAGGGTCCCTATAAGAATAAATTAAGAGAGAATCGTCATAATTTATTAACAACTCGAATTCCACAAACAGAATGTTACAAAGGCAGTTTCTCATACAGAGGTGTTCAGTTATGGAACTCTCTTCCTTCTGAACTGAAAACACCTCAATCTAAATCAGAATTTAAAAAGAAGTTATTCCTTTGAAATTGTCATCCATATATGTATATATTGTATATAGTTAGTATCTTTTGTAAATTAGTATTTATTTGTAAAATAACAAAAATATTGTATTTTTAACTTATGTACGGCTTTCATGGAAAGAAGTTTTTATACTTATGAAACTACCGTACTGAAATAAATGTGATTCATTCATTCATTCATTCTGTCTGTCTGTCTGTCTGTCTGTCTGTCTGTCTGTCTGTCTGTCTGTCTGTCTGTCTGTCTGTCTGTCTGTCTGTCTGTCTGTCTGTCTGTCTGTCTGTCTGTCTGTCTGTCTGTCTGTCTGTCTGTCTGTCTGTCTGTCTGTCTGTCTGTCTGTCTGTCTGTCTGTCTGTCTGTCTGTCTGTCTGTCTGTCTGTCTGTCTGTCTGTCTGTCTGTCTGTCTGTCTGTCTGTTTGTTTGTTTGTTTGTTTGTTTGTTTGTTTGTTTGTTTGTTTGTTTGTTTGTTTGTTTGTTTGTTTGTTTGTTTGTTTGTTTGTTTGTTTGTTTGTTTGTTTGTTTGTTTGTTTGTTTGTTTGTTTGTTTGTTTGTTTGTTTGTTTGTTTGTTTGTTTGTTTGTTTGTCACCAACTCCTTCAATTTTGGTTGAACTTGGCTGATATCTGACCACAGGATTCTCCGTGTAGAAGAAATGCCTGATTGCAATCATGATCCTTATTTTATACAAAAAGTTTTGCATAATTCCGGTACGAGTGTGATCAAGTATTTTATTTATTCATATATGTTGGTCTCGTGGGCTAGCCTAGTCAACAAGATGGCTCGTTTTCTTTTTAAACATCTCCAATAATAACCCGCTGGCCACAGTATGCAGTGCGTGTTATAGCTACCTAGAAAAACTACGAAAACCATCTAGAATTTCATAACAATTAAAATTTACAGATCTCCTGTTCTTAGAAAACAACCACCCGGCCATGGATAACAATCAGCTATGTCCATATATCTCATAGCGCTATCGAAAAGAATGCTGCTTGCTAAAAACCACTTAGCACACACCGCTATCCCACAATATATATATTGAACTGCAATGTAAATCAAATAAATTCTACGAAATCTTTATCTTCTTCAGTTCTAATTTGTAGTTCATATTTCACAAAATCTTTCAGAAGTTAAAACTTCTAAAAGTTTTATTGCTTGCTAAATACATACGTTTAGTTTGGTTTGGTTTAGTTTAGTTTAGTTTAGTTTAGTTTAGTTTAGTTTAGTTTAGTTTGGTTTGGTTTGGTTTGGTTTGGTTTGGTTTGGTTTGGTTTGGTTTGGTTTGGTTTGGTTTGGTTTGGTTTGGTTTGGTTTGGTTTGGTTTGGTTTGGTTTGGTTTGGTTTGGTTTGGTTTGGTTTGGTTTGGTTTGGTTTGGTTTGGTTTGGTTTAGTTTGGTTTGGTTTAGTTTAGTTTAGTTTAATCTCAATAAATACAATGTAATATCTACAAAAATCTTATTAAAATATTGAAACCGTCATACGAAACTTTACGTGAACTTGGATAGCGCAAAATATTTATTTTTTTATCGTAAGTTTTCAGATTAATCATAGACTAAACTTTTGGCATCTGCAAATAATTCATCAGCTAACCACACACATGTCGCGTATGCTGTCTCGTCAACTAATTGCTAACTGATTAATGTGTATACATTTTCACCCAAAACCTTAATTCTTTTTTTTTTATCAACTATCTTGGAATGACTTTTTCTTTACATTTTTAGACGAAAATGTACAAAAAATTACTGATTTAGATTTTTTTATAGCAGTAGGTTCAATTAGGCTAAGGTCATGTGCACACTATTCCGTTTTCAAACAAAAACGGAGACTTTTTGATGCGGTTAGGTCTTTCGTCCACACTAATCCAGCGTCTTCGGTGACCGAAACCAGAACGTTTCGAAAACGCTCTCCAGAGTGAAGACATTCGAAGACGCCGTTTTTCTGCAACAGTGTGGACGGCAAAAACGAAGCTTTTGGAAAACGATGAAGAACTATTCATTCATACCCCTGTAGGTCTTTTTAGCGTTTTACTAAACGGCGAAAACGATTCGAAAACGGTAGTGTGCATGGACAACGTTTGATACGTTTTCGATACGAGATCTCGAAAATGGATTTGTGTGAACATGCATGGCCTAATAAGATTCAATTTTGATCTTTGTTGATGTTAGAAAAAGCATTTGATAATTGCTTCTATTAATAAATTATCATTCTAAAACATTCTAGTGATAAAAGTAAACACGGGAGAAGGCAGTCCGTATCGTACAGCACTACTAGTTGTTGGTATATTTCATTATGATTTTCAACGAAACAGCAACAAACGCGTCTCTATTATTAACTCACCAACAGTCATTGGCGTATAAAAGTTGCCTCGGCATTCTCGCATCCTTTGGTGTTCTCTTCAATGGTTTATTACTGTTCATACTCTGGAGAAACAAGACTACTGAATTTCGTTCGGCTACCAGTTTTGTTATAGGAAATCTTGCCATGGCTGACTGCTTAACTGGTATCGCCGTGATTCTGTTTGTCGTTCAATACGACTACGCACCTATCGCACACTTCCAGCTTTCAATGGTGTGGACAACGATTGAAGCATCTTTGCTTAGCTTAATGGTTTTATCCATAGAAAGAACAATAGCTTTCTCACATCCTTTTACCACGTCATCAATAGTCACAGTGAAACGGACCATCTTTGTATTGGTCTTAACCTGGATAATTTCAATCACTTGTGGAATCTGCGTGTATTTCTACACAGTTCCAACGCAGTTTGGATTAACCGTTGTCTTCGAGGTCTCAGTTTTCGTATTCATCATCGGACAAGGGTTCATCTTTTTCAAAATGCGTCAACGAAACAATGAAATGCTCATCAGAAATCGAGAAATCTCCAGGGGAACCAGAAAGGCGATGCGACAAACAACAAATAATCATGTAACGAAAGTAGTCCTCATTCTTGTTTTTGTGGTAGTAGTAACGGTGCTTCCTTATATGATCGGTCTTCAGATCATTTACTGGACGCTACTTGGCTACAAACCCGGTGCAAGTGCAGAGATTTTTGATGGAGTGGCAACATTTATTCACTATTTTTATCCAATTGAACTTATCAACTTTGCAGTGAATCCAATAATATATGCATGGAGGTTAAAGCGATATCGTCGGGCACTCTTCGTAGCTTTTCCTATTTTAAAACGTCATCGTAATTTACGAAGGGAATCAATGACAGCGTGTTCAAGATTAAGCAGAGACCAACAAAATTCAATGAAGGAATGTAGTGCTTCGTATCGAAAATCTCAAGGAGTACGCTTCGAAAGAGCTCAACCTTGTCTAACTTCAGACGCGGAGTGATTGCTTGGAGAAAACAATCTTAGTTCATGCATGTCGTTTTATTACATTGATAACGTCACGTGCTAGCCTAATATCAGGGACTTTAAGATGCTAGGACGACGACAACGGTTAAAAAGCAAGATAAGTTTTACAATTTAAAGTGTATATGAAATGAAAATTAACCTGTGTTTGTTAGTTTCAGAAATTGCAGCTTGATGTTAGTAATAATTGTTAGTTGTTTGCTGTACAAGCTGTGTTAGTTAGTAATACTCAGAAAAACTCTGAGCTCTGAGCGGGAATCGAACCCACAACCTTCTGAATGCTAGCCAGACGCTCTAACCAGTGAGCCACCAGAACTCAGATAGCGGAGCGAGGTTAATTAAGGTACTATACCTTAGACTGTGCCCAGTCCTCTAGGAACGAATTCCAACCGCTCGGTTACAAGTACTTGTTGGTCTACAAGTCGCGTTGTAACAGTAAGTTTCCAGTTAAACACTGTTAGTTAGTTTCAGAAATTGCAGCTTGATGTTAGTAATAATTGTTAGTTGTTTGCTGTACAAGCTGTGTTAGTTAGTAATACTCAGAAAAACTCTGAGCTCTAAGCGGGACTCGAACCCAGGTAAGAGCGTCTGGCTAGCATTCAGAAGGTTGTGGGTTCGATTCCCGCTCAGAGCTCAGGGTTTTTCTGAGTATTACTAACTAACACAGCTTGTACAGCAAACAACTAACAATTATTAACCTGTGTTTGTTTAAAGTCATGAGACAAATGTCCAGTTTCGTGTGACTTTGTCCGATAACTTCAACAATATTCCTAATTTTCCAACAACTCATTATACAATGTGACGTATGCAGTGTGATCATTTGCTTATCAAACAAATACTATGATCTCAAGAATGAAGTAAGATATGGAAAAACTGTAGAAGATGTTAGACAAACTTAATTTTCATTTCAATTTCATATACACTTTAAAGAAGTCGCGGTTAACTGAGTTTGAAGCTAGTTTAATGACTTCCAAAACGCCCCAGCACTGCTAAAATGATTGTAGTGTCAGCATTGAAGTCAATCTCATGCAAGCAACAGTTCTCATCTTTTGGCCGTTGACGTCGTCCTGAAGACGTGAAAATGCTTTAAGTGGCGTTGTATAAAGAACGAGGACGGTGTTGAGATTACTCTGGGACTAAAAATTATTCATTCTCTTTGTTTTGCAAAAATAACTCTTTTGTTAAAGGACGTCGTAATCCCTATTGTACACAACTATATACATATTGGACAGCAATCTTTGCACAGTCACGCAAGATTTATTAACTTGTCAGTCGCACGATTATTTGTTCGATATAATAAAACACCTATTGCATGGATTCATCTTCGCCAGATATGAAAAATATTTAAGTCTCAATTTTTAATATTAGGCGAGACCGCGAAAGGCTCTAACTTTGGTCTCGCCCAATATTGAATTCTCGACTTAAATATTTTTTTAAATAATCAATTACCAACACTATATTACAAGAATAAGGCACAAATCTACACTACATGGAAACTCTTTTAGAGAAAAAATCTAATTTGTCCGGCAAAGCTTTTTCCAGTGTATCGAGCAATCAGCTAACAGGAAAAGAGCTGAATCAGAATTTAAAACTTGGTATACTTCAATTAAACATTTAAAAGCAGTCAACTGTAATCTGTAACTTTTTATAGTATAAAGTACAGATACAAGATTTTAATGTTAAATGCATTACATTAAGTAGATTAGTTCAAATTGTACAATGACTATAATATATTGAAGTTGTCGACATAAAAGTGCATGTATGTATATAATATTTGGTTAAAGTGTAAATCTATGCAATCCTTTAGCTTCGTTACAAGTTAAACATCGCTTGAAAAGAATATATTGAATAATTTAAAAAATATGAACTCATTTGTCCTTCAAATAAAGTCTTTACAACAAGCAAACGTCTTTGGCAAGTTCTTGCCCCTACTGATTAAATGAACACAAAATGTACTTTTAAATCATTATTTTAAATGAGGAACATGCATATTGAAACTTGAACGTATAATGTTCATGACTCTTTCATTCACAATTCTTTCATTCGCATACAGTTGTTGTTGTTGTATAACAACTTC
The DNA here is from genome assembly GCA_964035015.1 of Corallium rubrum. Classification (NCBI taxonomy): domain Eukaryota; kingdom Metazoa; phylum Cnidaria; class Anthozoa; order Scleralcyonacea; family Coralliidae; genus Corallium; species Corallium rubrum. Next base: position 8,006,444 of record OZ036006.1, read on the forward strand.
AAAAACTCATTAATAATTCATGAGGAAAATTCAAAAGAAATTAAAGTTTAATCAGTGTCTTTATATGTGATAAAGATACCTCTTGATTTAGCCTACATAAACTTTAGCTTTGATTTTCTCGGCTTAGACAAGGTTATTTTTCAAACTTACTACGCCAATGAACTTACCAAGTGGTTCGTTTTTGAAGCCGTTCAATAAACTTGCAGTTCGTGTTTTATCAGATGTAAAAACACTCGGCTTCGCCTCGTGTCTTTTTATATCTGATAAAACACTACTGCTCGCTTATTAAAGAGTACTTTTACTCTGTCTAATAACGCCAGACAATTTTACTCAAAAAGGGAAGACGTGTCGGAAAGCCACATGCATGTATGCATGAAAATTAGGTTTAAAAGGATTTAGCTTTTTGAACAATCAAACAAGATAAATAGACAGTTGTCGTGGTTCGCTCTCTGAAACAAAGACATGTATAAACTAAAAATATTTAAATAATTAAATATAACATTTATTCACCAACTAATTGACCATAAATTCATATATATTGTAGCACAGAACTAATTAATTCTAGAAAAGAGAAGCACGCCCCAGACAGCGTGTATCGCATAAAATTAAATCTCTTCCCTTTGGCTAACCACATGCTAAGCATAGCTAAATTCAAACGAAGGATTTGAGAGTACCGAACCCTAAGCCAGCTTGGTTTCAGCTCAAACGACTTGTGAAGGTTATTCTCAAAATCATTAATAATTCATAACCAAAAACAAAAGAAATTGATGTTTAATCAGTGCTTTGAAATCGGAGGAAAAGTACTAGTACTTTGAAATAATGCGAAATGGGTTTTCAAAGTCTTGGGACTTTGAAATAAGGCAAATTATATTACGTTTCAGAAGTTTCTTCGGAGTTTTGAGTTTGAGAAGTCAGTTCAAATACTCGACGTCGGACTTTACCGGGATTAAAAAGCCCTCGTGTATTAAAAAGGCTCGCCTTTTCAAAAAGCACTCGGACTTTGAAATCCAGGTAAAGTCCTCCATCTCGTATTTGAATTATTGCGTAAACTTCAACATTTTGACCTCGTAATTCCCAAAATATAAATCCATCTGTCGTTTAAATAAGCTAGCTTGCAAGCAAATGTCTTTGACAAAGCTGGTCTCTAATCCTCAATGAAGGTAAAATTATATAAAAAAGAGGAGATACAAAATTTTGCGCGAGATAATACAGCTCAACTTATAACCAAACTTAAGAGGTACGTAGATATTAAACAAAATTTTTAAAAATATCGCACTTAAAGGAAGACGTTTTGGCGCTAGATAAGATCGAGTGCAGACTTAAGTTGATTTGTTAAGTATGATCTTAATTGTCTTAATTTGTGGTTAGAGTCTATGAGATGTCTGTTATTAGATTAATATTAAGTACAGTGAACTATGGAAGCTAACATTATTATACCACTGAAACATCGGTCCTAATGCTGCAGAACACCGCTGCCAAACGTTTTGCGCCTACGTCACGTCCAAGCTCGTACGATCAAAAAAGACAAAAAAAAAAAAGAGCGGGAAAACACTGAAATATTTAGACTGGTCCGAGAGTCCCACAAAAAATTACAAGCATACTACGAAAAAGATAAGGTAGGTAATTTGTGCATGGCTTCTTTGTCCGTAATTTTCATGCCCTTTTTTTTAATCACAAATGAATAGTCGATTTTTTTATTGTCAAGCTCTGCAACTTTTCCAGTTGAAGACTGTAGTGTGACAACGAAATGTTTAACTAGAAATGTTTTTTTGTCGGGAAATGGCCACTTTTTCTAATCATAAATTATAATTAAGTGAAGTTTGTAAAACGACAGCTGTGCTCAAACGCTGAATCCGCGCTTCTTTAATTAAAAAGCAGAAAGGTGGAAAACGACCGAGAATATACATAGTTTATATAACGAAATACTTGTAAAAATAACGAAATACTAGTTATAAGTTACTAATCCCGATAGTTTACCATCTTTTCACTTTGCTCTATCTAGGGCTGTCGCGAAGGGGTTGAACAGGGAGTGGATGGGAGCATTAATTTTGCCGACAAATGGGTGTGGTCATTCAAAAGTAACACCCACAATGTTCTTGGACATGTCATTATATAGGTGACATGAAAATTGTCTTATTTCAAAACGACCAAACTACCAGAAACTCCGACTGTCTTACAGGAAAGATGGAACTATAGTTATATTGGCTTCAAGGGAGTCAATGAAGACCGCGTGGGACTCCACTACTACAAAACATAGTCCCTAGAAATAAATTGTCTGGAAACGCGACCAAAGTCTTTGTTCTAGGTTTTTGTTCACGTTTGTGCACCTTATTTCACCTTAACGCTTGCTGAACACATTGTATTTTTGGTATAATGAAGCAATCAACCAATAGCATCGTTGTTTTATAAATATTAATGAACGTAAAACAAAAGATTGTGCACCTTATTTGCCACCCTCAACCTAAATTGTAGCTCATTGTTAACCGCTTTGATGTTCGCCGCGTCTCCAGACAATATAATTCTACGGACTATGTACAAAAGAATAGCCTACTCTGACTACTCTTTCTATAGTTTTGACCTCGTTTAAGTTTCAATCAGTTCTTCAAAAAATACGGTCTAACGTAATAATATAATAAGGTTAGTGTACTGCTGAACCATGGAATGTTAATTGTTAAGGTCTAACGTTTAGAGCGAAGGGCCTTCACTCGATTAAGCATTAGACATCTACGACTACATTCCATGTTCCACAAAACAAAATGGCGGTACATTTCATTATCGACGAAAGAGAACGAGACACTGTCTACGAGAAAAAAGCGACACCCTGGATAAAAGCAAGTAGCAACGATAATCTTTATAAAGGTAGCAAAAAGTGTATTTATAACTATAGTTTATTTATTTATTTATTTATTTATTTATTTATTTATTTATTTATTTATTTATTTATTTATTTATTTATTTATTTATGTATTTATTTATTTATTTATTTACTTATTAACTTTACAACCATACAAGTGAGCGAAAGAATCAATACAAGTTAAAAATGAAAACGGTGCAAGACTTGGTCATGGTTGAAGGTATGGTCAACAGGACATGAGTCCCATGTGAAGACCAACCTGAGCCCAACCTAGTTCCTCACACCTCAGTTCCTCTGCTCATAGTCAATCGAGATATGGTCTGGAAACTCAGCTAAAGTCTTTGGTCTATCTTTTTGTTCGCCTTTATGCATTTTTGTGCACGGTGCACGGTCACTGAACACATTGTATTTTAGTATAATGAACGAATTGTCCAATAGCAACGTTTCAGTTCCATCACTCAACCGTGCTATTTAAATATTAATAAACCTAATACAAAGGATGTGCACGGTGTAAGGTACGGTTCAACATAAAATCCCAGCTCATTATAGGCGCTTTGAAGTTTGCCGAGTTTCCAGACCATATCTCGATTGACTATGCTCTGTTGTATATCTCGTGATTACGGTGCTTTCGAATGGTAATTCGCAGACTTACCGAAAAAAAATCTGCCGACAAAAGTTTCATTTGCCGACAGCAGGTTTGCTGGGGGGGGGGGGGGGAGGTCACACCCGGTACTATCCAAAACACTGCCCACACAGCACTCTACTTTTTTTAAGCAAGTGTGTAGCTTACTCCAGCTTAGACCAAAGTGAAAAGGTTGGTTAAACTGCCATTCCGTTTTAATAATCTCTTTAACTCTTTCCTGTCCGAATTGGTCTTTCGTATTTTATTCTGGCTAACGCCAGACGATTTTATTCACCTCTGTGGAAGCCCTCGGACAGAAATGAGGCTTAAACGCGTAGGAGACTGGCACGTTGTCCACCACAAAGATATCACTCCAGTTATACAGAGAGAGAGAGCTTACTGGTTTGAACATCATACCCGAGCGAAAAAACGGGCACGGTGCCCAAGCACTACCTCGAGAGATAGTAGGGACTTTAAGATTGGGGACTTTAAGATTCAGACAACGGACTACGGCTACGGTAGAAAGCTTGACAGTGATATTAAATGGTGTTGTATTTATACATTCAAATTTCAAGGTACATTATCGCACGGACTCGCCATGTTCTTAAATTCCTGAAGAGATACACTTGTTCAATCTATGCCAATCGCGAGAGTAAGCTAGGTTAAGCTTTTCCAAGGCTTCTGTAGTGATTCAGGTTTCGCGTTGTCTTTACAACGTAAAAATGCTTTTTCTACGTTGCCAACAGAGTCACGACGGCATGAAAATTACTCTTGGGACCGTCATTTGCAAAAGTTCTTTGTATATGACATAAAATTCTATTGTTCGGACACATTGCCGTAGTCGTAATCGTTGTGTTTTCTTAAAGTCCCTAATACCGACTCACCAACCCATGCGGAAGAAAACAAACATTAGGAACACATTTCGATATTGGCTCTCAGAAATAGATCACAACAATGCCGATTAAGCTAGATTGTTCTACTTATCTACTTTATTCCACGTGTGTAGGCATTGGAAGACGTTATAACTTTTCGTTGATGACGCATGAGCAATACAATCAAATCATAAATCCATCTACACGCGTAAAAACGCACAACTTGTTCACGGTTGTTAACAGGCGTGAACAATGTTGTGCTGCTCGCCGTGAACAATGTTGTGCTGCTCGCCATGAACAAGTTGTCAACAAGTTGTTCACTTATGGTTCGAACAACTTGTTCACGGATAAATCAACAGTCATGAACAAGTTGTTCCAACAGCACATTTTTATAGCCAACAACGTTGTTCGCACATGATACAACATGACATGATACAACATGTTGTAAGAGCATGACGAAATAACAACGATGAACAACAACGTTACAACAATGGTGAACATGGTTGATGTATCAACACGTTCTTCGGTTGTTACAACATGCGTGAACAACGGTTGTTGTTTCATCAAGCTGTAACAACTTGTTGAAACGATGATGAACAATGTTGTTCATTTATCAATGTTGTTCACATCATTTGAGAAAGTTATCAACACAACACAGCTCGAAAGCTCAGCAGAAAACCATCAGTGAAAAAAGTTGAACCGAGCTGGACATTGCTTTGCATTGTATGACCGGCAACCTGCCAACCTCAGAGATTGAGTTGCAGTGCATGCATGACCATATGATGACGAGGTGACGTTTCAAAACTCAAACCAACGTCATTCTACGATGTTTACTCTCAATTTAGCTCCCAAAACACTAGTAAATAGTAATAAATTTTCATAATAATAGGTCGAAGGATTTCCGTTTGCACATAAGACTGATAAAGAAAGGCTTTTAGTTTGAGCTGTTTCAACTTTGGAATAAAGTAGCCAAACAGAACACCACTGAATGAATGTAAATTAGGACGACAACGCGTACAAGACATTTATAATTTGTTAAAACTTTGAAGCCTGAAGTTAAGACCAGTCTAGTATTTTATTCTGGCTAACGCCAGACGATTTGCTATAACGCCAGAGCTGCAAAACACTTAAAAAATATACGTAAGATACTAACCAAGCTACTTGAGTATACATACACTTAACTCTAGATATTAATCAAACATAATGTTTTTGGTTGACAGGAAAGTTAAACACATACATAACGAACATAGAGATACTAGAAAATTTTTTAGGCTTATTTATCGAGGACGTGTTTTTCTAGTTGTCCTAGGGTAGTAGCTATATATAGCAATCTTTTACTAATTATTTTTTAAACTCTAATACATTGTCTACTTTGTCCTTTGTCGTACTATTCTTGTATTCTCTTTTTGTCTTGTGTTGCAAGTGAATTGAGGTTCTTTGGCGTGATAATGCGTTTTGAAATAACGCATGCATGCTTGTACTATGGTGTATTCTAGTATATTGCCCAGTAGCATTGTATTGTAGTACTTTGAATTTCATTCAGTTCTATTGCCATTGAGTTGAAATTCTTAAGCCTAAGGATTAGATTGACTAGCTGCGATATTTTGAGTAACTTAGTATTACCGGGCACCGAGCCGAGCACCAATCTGAACAGGATTTTCACGGTGCCCCAGCACTTTTCCCCGAATACCTTGCGAGTCTAAAACATGACGGGTTCTGAATGGACAGATGCCAAGTGCCAAGAAGCGCGCCAGCATCTAGGGTTTGGGCGGTGCATTTGGTGTCCGTGCCCAGGCTATGTTTGATTCTTCAGCTGCCTTTGGGAATTTATTTATTCAAGAGCAAGTTTTCATATAACTTGACCAATAAACTTGATTTCTGAACAGTGTAATAGTAGCGTGCTGCGTAGGCAGTGTTGAAACAACAATCGAAATATAGTAAGGTTAGATATACTGCTGAAACAGAGAACGTAGGATCAGGCCCGGCGGAAGCTCTGGAGAGAAGTGGGGCGGCTGGGGGGGTCTGGGGGCATGCTTCCCCAGAAAATTTTGAATTTTGCATGCCCAGAAAGGCATTTTCGGAGAGTTCTGAGAAGAATTTCCGAAAAATCAATCGGTAAGACAACGGTGATATTCAGGCATTTAAAGAGAAAATTCCCGATAATTTAAGGCATTTGTTGCATTAAGAAAATTTAATAATTACGGCTTTTTAACCTGCCGGATTTATTTGCTAATAGAATGTTTAAGCTTCACCTTGGTACGCCGAACTACAAATTGCAGGCAAAGGTAAATTGTTGTTTAAAAGACAATAAAAAGAAAACAGTCTTCTCACATTAAACTAAAACATAAAATAACCTTCATGACGGGAAAAAGCAAAACGCAAGATGACGAGTGGTGAAAAAAACCCTCTACCAATAAAAACAACTCTGAATAAATTAGCCATAATGTTACGCCGGTGAGGTAACGATAAGGTAAAACTCGGTGCTTAACTAAGTATTCCTTGACAAATCTCATTCTGGACTTCGTTTTCAAGATTGCAGCACCTTGTTGTAATAAAACTTAAAAATGTTATATCGCTATTTTAAAATATTTTTATATATTTTTAAAAATGCTTATGTCGGCAAAAACATTTGACCCCAGCTCCGCCGGGCCTGCGTAGGAGTCTAACGTTTCGAGCGAAGGCCCTTCATTTCTCTCTGACGAAGGGCCTTCGCTCGAAACGTTAGACTCCTACGTTCTCTGTTTCGGCAGTATATTAAACCTTGCTATATTTCGAAACTTGGTACGTTTCTGCCAGGACCAGGCACAGCGGCCCAAGCGTACACCCTGTATTCCTTTGTTAACTTTCGAAATCATTTTGATTTGTCAAAATGCTAAAATATTATAGTAAATGTTGAAATAAAGTTTGCTTACCTCTCCTGCAAGGTGTTCTTGTCATTTCTGTGTCCGTCATATGCTGAGTCTGCACAAATTGTTTACAACTCGTTTTGTGTGATTTTAACGTAAAATACATGGATTTTCAAAGCAATTAAACTTACATACAGGATCTTTGCTTGTACGTACATGTGTCAACTGGTCGATTCTCAGCAGAACCTGTGACCAAAGATCCCGTATACTTTATAAGTTTAATTGCTTTGAAAATCCATGTATTTTACGTTAAAAACACACAAAACGAGTTGTAAACAATTTGTGCTGACTCCGCACATGACGGGCGGCGGTGACCTTTAATTTATGAAACTCGCCGTACTATACAGAAATGACAAGAACACCTTACAGGAGAGGTAACTAAACTTTATTTCAACATTTACTATAATATTTTTGTATTTTGACAAATCAAAATGATTTTGAAAGTTAACAAAGGAATACAGGGTGTTCGCTAATTAGGCCGCCTGTGGGCCAGGCAGAAATCAAGATGTCACAAAACCATTATTTCAATCTCGCTACAGAAGCCGTTATTGTGAAGTTTTGTGCCGCAATTTTAGGACAATTTTTGTGTCTGAATTTCGAAACTGAATACCGTGATATGCAGGTAATTTTCTGCGTGAAAGGCGATTGTCTTATTGATCTGGTTTCCAGATAAAGATGTTTGCTTAAATTGTAAACACAGCCCTCGAGGCCAGAAGCTGATAACAACAAAAAAGATCAAATCTTCTTAATTAATTTTCTTCATTTTTTTTAAAGATCAATAACATGAAAGTATCAAATGTCGTGAAAGAGTGTTACCCCCTGTTCTGACTACTTGCACAAACACGAAGTGTCCCAAGGCGGATACGGTAGGTTAACTTGATATATTTTACATTTTTTCTCGTGATAGAGTTTATCCCTCCCTCCCCCTCCCTTTACAATGTTGACTTGGAAATAAGGGACGCTGTGAACGTGAAAATGAGCGCTTAAATAGTCACCAACATTGAACAGAGGGGCTGGGGGAACATAAAACGGAAAATGTTGCTTTTTAAGTTGAAGTGTCCCAACACTTTTGTCACTGATTGTAGGTTTCGCTAGATAATAGATAGGGACAGGCCGCTGAAATTTGGACATTAGATCCCCATTATATATAACTATACTGGCTGGCTCTTGGTGCGCCAATATGGCTGCCTGCCTAGCTCTAAGGCTCTTCATTGTTTTAATATTTTTAAACTTATCAACGCAAGTTACCTTATACAAACGGGTAAATTATATGGATAAGAACATCGTATTCAAGGATCCTGTTGGATTGATCGTGGATGTTTTAGTTTCAAGGAGATACGGCCTCATTTTTCCGATCAACTATCACCGCATATTTTTGAGGCGTTCAAACTACGAGTCGAATTTCAAAGTCTCGCGTGCGGTCAGCAAATCAACAAAACATGGTTATACAAGCCTAATACTACCAACAAAACCTTTCAAAACGGACTTAACGATATGCGTTGACATATCTTCAAATCCTGGTCCTGATAACAGCGAGAGAAATACATGTGGATCAGCCAAGCAATCTTCGAAGTACGCGTCGTCATGCTTGAATACCGTCAACACAAACAATGTTTATAAACAGTCATTTCTTCGAAGTCTTCGTTCGTCGCCTTCTTCTAAGTATATAGACAAATCTCTTCATAATTGTCTTGTTTCCCTCGGAATCCTGAGACCATTTCGTGGTTGTCGCAGTGGAAGGAGAGTGAAAGAACGCAAAGCCTACATTCGAGATCAAAATACTCGTGCACAATATCATTATGGTCGCCAAATTTACATATCACCTAATCAAAACAATTCACCCTCGTATAATCATCCCTCGAGCTGTTTCTCTGTTTCTACTCAAAACTCGGCAGACATCGCGTCATTACAAACATCAAGATGCGAAGAGTTTTTTCCTAGCCAAGTTGTCGATCCCAGGATGAACTTAAATAATCTGATTTTAATAACACCAAACAAACCCGAGAATCATAATTTAACTTGCGATCAACCGATCGAAGCAGATAGTATATCAGTCAACACCGGTCTTATAAAAGTTATCCACCTAAACATACGCTCACTTCGGAATAATGTTCACCTTATCCAACTTCGAGAACTAGTACGTTCAGCGAATTTTGACATTATCACCATTTCTGAAACGTGGCTAAACACGAGCGTGACATCAGCAGAGGTAAACATGGCCGGGTATAAACTTATTAGACTTGACCGTCTACACAAGCGAGGAGGAGGAGTCTGCGCGTATATCCGCAAAGACTTCAAATCTGTAGTCTTGAAAGATCTCTCTTACATATCAGAACACAACTTCCACCAGTTGTGGATCAGTGTTCAGTGTAAAAAGACAAAGTCGATCGTAATTTGTGTAACTTACCGTCCAGACGATTGCCCACTAAGCTCGTTTGATAATGTCCTCAAGCCAAACTTCATCCAAGCTCTAACGCTGAACAAGCCGATTGTGATACTTGGAGATTTAAATTGCGATGTTTTAAAACAGAATTGTCCTAAATCCAAAGCATTGGTCAACTTTGCTTCAGAAATGAACCTCAGTCAACTTATAAAGTCACCTACACGAATCACCAATACCACTCAATCTTTATTAGACGTTGTCTTGGTCTCCCCGAATTCACCAGTCCGTCATAGCGGTGTATTAAATATAACAATAAGTGACCACCTTCCAGTCTATGTCGAACTCAAGCTGAAATCTCCCAAAATTCTTCCCCATTACATAACCGTTCGTAGTTACAAGAACTACTCACCGAGTTTATTCATAACCGACCTTGCCAGTAATTCACCCATCTTATCTATTTTCAACGAGGACGACGTAAATACCAAGCTAGACATTTTCAATCAAACCATCCAATCCACCCTAGACTCGCATGCTCCAATAAAGACAGTCAAAGTACGTAATCGTCCTTGTCCATTTGTAACTCAGGACATAAAGGACCTCATGAAGACCAGAGACCAGCTACACCGCCGATTTTTACAGACTCGGGACGATCTTGATTGGAGTAATTTTAAAAATTCTCGAAATGCCGTTAAGAGAATGTTAAGAGATTCAGAAAGAAATTATTATTTGGAAGAAGTTCAGCGACATAAAAATAACCCAGCCTCTCTTTGGAAAATTATAAATCAAGCTATACCGTCAAAAAGTAAAGAAAAACAAACTTACACCAAAGACCCAAAGACAGTCGCTGATGAATTCAATCAGTTTTTCACGTCAGTAGGCAAAAATACAGCAGATGCTTCCATTCGTCTGGCAGAAGAGTTCAACATTGCAGAGGAAACACCTTTAGAGACAGTTCATATGCCCTTTGAAGATCTCTTTTCCTTCAGAACAGTAACTAGTGAAGAAGTACGCCGTGTTGTCTCATCTCTGCCATTGAACAAGTCCCCTGGACCAGACAAGATAAACTCTCGAATCCTCAAAGACTGTCTCCCCGTTATACTAGGACCACTAACAAACATTATTAACTGCTCTCTAACATCTTGTATTTTCCCTACTGCATGGAAGGAGGCGGAAGCGATTCCCATAGTGAAAGACGGAGACCACGAAGTAGCATCAAACAACCGCCCGATATCTCTTCTCGCCATAGCTTCTAAGGTTTGCGAAAAGATTGTACTTGAACAATTCAGTACCTACCTTATAAGTAAAAACCTGCTCTCTCCTCATCAAAGCGGAAATAAAAAGCTCCATTCCACCGAGACCCTGAACATCTTTAGTACTGACACGATGTTGGAGGCTATGGACAAAAAGAAACTCACCGCTTTAGTGTTGTTAGACCTCTCGAAAGCCTTCGACAGCATCAACCATCACAGAATGTTGCACAAACTAGCGAATGTTGGTGCTTCCCCAGAAACAGTACAGTGGTTTGAAAGCTACTTGTCAGATCGCTTTCAGTCCACCCGAATCAACTCCACCCTATCTAACCCACTACCAATTACTCACGGAGTACCTCAAGGTGCGACGCTTTCACCATTATTATTTTGTATTTACTTGAACGATCTGCCCTCCGTATCCCGTGACTCCAACCTTGAATCCTACGTTGATGACTCGAAAGTTCTCCTCTCCTTTCCATTACGTGAGATAGATACAGCAATTACAAATCTCGAGCAAGACCTACACAGAGTCGCAAGCTGGTGCTGTGAAAACCACCTTTTAATTAACCCGGGGAAAACTAAGTACATGATAATTGGAACAAGGCAGTTGATGAGCAGACTACCTACAGACACATCTATTTCATTCTTGGGCAAGTCTCTTAGACCAGTGGACTCTGCTAAAGATTTAGGTGTTACGTTAGATAACCACCTAAATTACGACAATCATATCTCGCTACTTGTCTCGTCATGTATGAACAAATTATGCCAGATAAATCGTGCTAAAAATAGTTTCGATACAAAAACTCTATCGGAAGTCATTTCATCCTTAGTCATTAGCAAGATGCTTTATTGTTCTTCGGTGTGGTCGAATACGTCCGCCTCCAACGTAAAGAAAGTTCAGTCGATCCAGAACTTTGCATGTAAAATCATCACGAAATCCAGGAAATACGACCACGTAACTCCACTTCTACGTGAATTAAATTGGCTACCAGTGGACAAATTACTATATTTTAGAGACGCTATTTTGACCTACAAATGTGTAAACAACCTCGCACCCGACTACCTTTGTAACAAATTGATAAAAAGGTCATCAATCCACAACCGCGGGACTCGTACACAGGACTCTCTTCAAATACCACTTTTTAAAACTGCAGCTGGTCAACGGTCATTTACATATAGAGCTGTTCACATATGGAACAATTTAGACAAGAACCTAAAAGACAGCCTTTCTCTTAAAACATTTAAAACAGCACTGAAGAAACATTTGCTTGCAAAAGAAAACATTTAGTATAAAATATCATATATTTATTTTCTTTATAAAACTTATATATGTAACCTCTACTGCATGCATAAAACTGTAAATAATTTCTGAAAAACCCTTTTAGGGAGAAATTTATTAAATATCATATCATATCATATCTATACCCTGCGGGTCAGATCCCCTTTCCGACCTACGCAGGCTTCGGGAAAGTGGGCTCTGCCAACAAACTCGATATTTCTTTTTGAGCATGCGTGAACGGTTGCCAAGATACTATTTTGGGCCCAGGCTCTAATGCGTCACTTTCTATTTTTCTGCTTACGCGTGTTCGTAAACTAGAACTTGTTTGACCAGTTTAAAACCTGACTGACTCGCCCCAAACGTGGACTCTGCGGTCAGGTTCCACCAGTCAACAGACCATCCAGGGAAAACCCCAGAGATTGAATAACTTTGTAACATACCGATATTAGTGATTCCTGTATTATTGTACATATAAGCTATACTGTATAATTTAGTATCGACCATTGTACTGAATTTGTCAAGTACTGCATGCAGACACCCTTGTAATTTAAAAGCTTCGGGGGAAAGTGGGCTCTGCCAACAAACTCGATCTTCGCCCATACCCGTGGTTAACTACAGTTTGTTCTGGCAATAAGTTACGCATGGTGGCATAAGTCTTGTAAGTTAGCCCAAACTGGAGATGCGTATTCAACAACTGGTCTAATCAAACTACAGTATACTTGTACAAGATCTTTACTTGTTAATCCTGACTTCCTTAATACACGCAATGCATACAGATGTTTAATAGCTTTACTATATATGTAGTCACAATGAGTCAGCTCCATAATAAGTTGTGTGAGATGTAGACACCTAGACTGAGTTTATAGCAGTTCACTCTTTCTATTACACTGTAATACTGTGAACAGTAGCAAACATTTTAAACCCTTGAATAAATTAAGAACCCAAACAGCCTGATTTCCCACTAAACACCCTTGTAAAAATGGAGTAGTTGTTTTCGTAAGCACCAGAAAGAATTTAAGCAATTCACGTCTTTTATTGATTTTAAATTTACGTAGTGTATATACTTCAAGCATGTATTATAGATATCGACTATACTTTATACCTTTGTACACATTTAGATATATAGATACTGTACATAGTTAAAGATACATTCTTGTACTTTTTGTTATTTTCTTTTAGTGAGGGCCACAAGTTTGTTAGTACTTTGTGTTATTAATAATAATAATAATAATAATAATAATAATAATAGTAATAATAATAATAATAATAATAATAATAATAATAATAATAATAATAATAATAATAATAATAATAATAATAATAATAATAATGGCATGCCCAGCAGAGATAAACATTGTACATAAACACCAAGAGAAGCTACAGAAATACCAACAACTAGCTTTCGAAACTCGTGAAAAACGACGAGAATACAAAGTCCAAATCGTTCCAGTTGTAATTGGAAGTTTAGGTGGAGGTATGGTAAAGGCGAGGAGACAAATTGGAAAGGTAATACGAAACGAAAAAGAAGTTGAATGGATTGGTAACCAAATGCAGAAGACGGTGCTGATCGAAAGTGAATCGACACTACGCAAAATAATATCTGGGATCGTACAAGCAGAGTGACATATAAGTGTCGACATTGTTAGCGAGACTGGCAAAATTATTGGCAGTACTTGTACCTTTCTCACAATTATTGTGAGTCAAAGGCCATGGGCCGTAAAGGTTATCAATTTTCATAATAATAATAATAATAATAATAATAATAATAATAATAATAATAATAATAATAATAATAATAATAATAATAGAAGCTTTAATCAAACTCACTAAGTAATACAGTACTACAATAATAACAACAGATCACAATACATTACAAACAGTAAAAGATGAGTTTGATAAGGGGCTAGCGAACGGACACGAGGTCCCAACTAGGCAAACCCCGTACATAAATCAATAAATTCATGACAATACACATAATGGTCCACTATTTACTACTATACAGAATGCGCCATGATCCGCACCTGACGCTGAACTCAGCCCCCTACCCCCGAAATCAAAACGATTTAGTTTGAAATAGACGGATAATGGAAGTATTCAAAGGGCTGATCCCGACGTCAAGCACTGAAAAAGACGCATCCTGCTATTCCTGAATCTTGCCTAAAAATCTCAGCCGCAAAAAGGCCTGTTAATTGTCCTACAATTAGGACGTACTGTCTTCCACGTGCTTACTCTGTCTGTATCAAAGATAGTGTTTAACTTATTGTGATAGAGTTTATACAATTGAGTTTTAAAGGAAGCGAAAGAAGCTGACTGACGAATTACAAGTGGTAAATTATTCCAAAGTTGAACAATACGATTAAAGAAAGGGTCTCTGAACAGTGATGTACGAAGACGGTGAACTGGACGAAGATTTAAATTACAAGCAGAGCTTCTAGTACAAAGAAGCTCTATTAGGTGTCACCTTCTTTAAATAAAGTTTCTATCTATCTATCTATTTGACTTACTTGCCAACTCAGACTATCTGCCACCCTGGCCGAAACATCTCAAAGCGCTACTTTAAAAGACCTTTTCTGAAAACAATTCTTCTTTAATTCTGTAATTTCTTTCTGTTCTACTCTTTCTTCTTTTTGAAAACTACGCAGACGTAATGGCAGTTTGTTCCAAAGGCTAATAGCGGTGATTGAGAAAGTTCTTCCTATTTCGGGGCATGTTATTAAACTTAAATGAGCACTGCGTGTGTTACTCGAATGTTGTTGGTTATTTAAATTTAACAGTTTGTTTAAATACTCCGGAGTGGCATTAAGAGTAACATTTGTAGATTAATATACATTTTCTAATATCCGACTCTACATAACAAGGTAACCAAGCAAGTCTATTGAATAGATCCACTGAGGAATAGCATGGTTGAGCGTTAAGTATGACTCTAGCGCAGGGTTACCGTAGAATCCCGAAAGTAGCGGCCCCCAAGTCATCGCTTGATTAACTCGAAAGTGTTAAGTTTCAACTATCAACGTACCAAAGTGTATAGCTAACAGTCAGAGTTCAAATGGCATAAGGAAAAACTAAAGCATATTAAATGTGGTAAATAGGAAGGAACAAAGAAGAATATTCCCACAGTATGATATTGTTACCGCCATTGACAACAAGCAGCAAGTTATCCTGGTATTACTTGATCTATCTGCGGCTTTTGATGTAATTGATCATAAAATACTGTTGTCCAGGCTTTCCAGTCGCTTTGGCATTAAGGGAAAGGTCTTGCGTTGGTTCCAGTCTTACTTGGCAGACCGTAAACAAGCTGTTAGTGTTAATGGTGGCACATCGTCAAGCAGAGAGGTCCTATGTGGGGTACCCCAAGGATCGGTATTGGGTCCAATTTTGTACCTATTATACACATCACCACTTGGGGACATCGTCCGATGTCATGGCTTATCCTATCATTTTTACGCTGATGATTCCCAGCTATATATGACTTTCAAGCCGATGAATCAGTTGGTGTCGATATCTTGCATAGAAGCCTGTATTAAAGATATTGATGCATGGATGGTTTCCAACATGCTGAAACTAAATAAAGATAAGACAGAACTTCTTGTAATAGGATCACAATATCGCTTACCTCCTTCTGTAAAAGATATTACTGTGGCTGGAGAACGCATTGAAGCCTCGCACACGGTTAGAAATCTTGGAGTAACATTTGATGAAAACATGAACTTGGAACAACATGTAAAAAATGTTTGCAAATCAGCTTTCTATCACATCCATAATATAGCTATGATAAGAGACTGCCTAACACAAGATGATACTGAGACACTTATCCATGCATTTATTACATGCAAACTTGATTATTGTAATTCTCTTTTGTATGGTTTACCACAGTATCTCATAGATAGATTACAACGCGTGCAAAACTCAGCTGCGCGTCTGGTAACTCGAACCCGGAAATACGAACATATAACACCAATACTCAGAGATCTACACTGGTTACCAGTAAAACAGCGCATTACCTATAAAATACTCCTATTGACTTACAAATCGCTAAATGGAATGGCACCCGCGTATTTATGTGACCCCGTCTGTCGTTATAATCCAGGTAGACAACTCAGATCAGCATCCAAATTCCTTCTAAAAACACCTAAAGCGAACCTCAAAAGTTACGGTGAAAGATCCTTTCAATTTGCTGCCCCTAGATTATGGAATGCTCTCCCAGAAGACATAAAACAGAGCTCGTCATTAGACGGGTTTAAAGCGAGACTGAAGACATTATTATTTAATGAAGTTTTTAACTGACATTAGGTTTTTATAGCTGAAATTAGTCAAAATACTATCAATATATAATATAGCAGTTGTATGTAAATATCAGTAAATTTTAGTGATATGATATATGATACATGATTGTAAATTTCTTTTCAAACTTGTAAAGCGCTATTGAGCTTTTGGAAATAGCGCTATATAAATTGTATTATTATTATTATTATTAACGTATTTTACCACCCGAAAGTAGCGGCCCCCCGCGTAAGTAGCGGCCCCACGAAAGTAACGGCCCTATAACAGCGGATAAAACCGAAAGTAATTAAGGGGGACCCCTACTTTCGGGATTCTACGGTACGGTTGCTAGGGTAACGGGACCCCCCTGGTAACTTTTCTGCTGCCAATCCGCCCCTGCCTAAATCCAAACTAATCATCTGGCGTTAGGTAAAAATGAAGAAAAGACTGATAGTCTGGAAAATTCCCCGTAAAAAAACGCTGCCAAATTGAAAAGAAAATAAACCTGATAAAACCTGATATTTAGTAAACCGTTAATATTCGTAGTTAAATTAGAATTAAAATAAAAAAAGTTAATCTTCCAAGTAAATATAAAGGCCAAATGGTGCCCCACAGATTAAACATTTTGCCAAAAGAAAACAAACAATGGCTGGAAAGAGAAAAAGCGACACGTATACGTTTTGCCAAAAGGAGTGTTTATATTTACTTAAACTGTCAAGAGTAGCATGAACAAACTGGTTATAATTTATGTATCATTCGGACGATCTAAGGCCTTTATTATGACAATATGTTCAGTCGTTTTTGAATATTTAATCACAACAAGGCACCTCACTGCGCAGTAAACAGCAAACATCACTGAGTCAAGTGAGAAAGACTTACCGAGTTTTGAATTCAGTTTATGAGGTAAGTTAAGCTACTAGCATTTGGGTAAACTTTAAACGAATACCATGCAAGAAATATATATTGAGATTTAAAAAACAGACCGTATATGAGTACCCTATAAAATCGTAAAAGCCTGTGATATTGACGGCCAATAAATTCATATTCTTCAAAGTAGACGAAAGACAATAGAGACTTTGGGATCTAACGACGCCGTCAGCTTTAAACAAAAGAATTCTTTTTGCAAAACAACAAGAATGAACAAGAATGACAAGCATGCTCTATATAACGCCACTCAGAGCATTTTCACATCTTCAGAACGACGTCAAAGGTCAAAAGATGAGAAAATTGACTTCAATACATACACTGGTATCATTTTAGCAATATTGGGGCGTTTTGGAAGTCACCAAACTAGCTTCAAATATCAAATATAATAGTTAGTTAGTTAACTGTGACTTCTTTAAATTATAAAATTTATGTTGCTTCTTAACCGCTGTTGTCGTCCTAGCATCTTAATGTCGGCTATTGTCGAAATTCATGCGCCTAGTTATATTTATAAATTTAACCGGATTCGAAAGAATACTAGGCAATTTTGAAAACAAATTATGTGAATAGGCGTCCAAAGGTTTATAAGTCAACATCGGAAAATTCGTGTTTGCTCAGATGGTATAGCTAGAGTCGGTTGATTTGACGATAAGACCGAGTTCTTAAGCTTGGATTGAACGAGAAGGCGTGAAGGCGTTTAGGTGCATGCTGCTTTGTTTGACCATGCACAAGTTAAATCAGTTAAGATTGTTTAATAAATTACATCGTAAGCTGTTTTTTAAAATGCGACCCATGCATGCACGACGCGTGTTTCGCCGTTTAATGCCATGAGGATTCTCGACGAGTCAAATGGCCGGTGAAACTAGCACGCGAATGACGTAGGTTGTAAGCGCGTTGCCTCTCGCTATACTACTTTAGCTCACTTAGTTGGGTGATTGATCGCCCTGTGTTGAATGTCGAGTTGCAGACTGAACTGAGTACAGAGTATAGTAAAATGTAGAGTGTTGTGTAGGCAGTGTTTTAGATAGAGCAAAGTGAAAAGATGGTAAACTGCTGAGAATAGTTTTAATAACGAAATACTGACGTTTTAAACAGAGTCCTTCATCAGAGTAAAAAGTAGAGTGCTGTGTAGGCGGTGTTTTAGATAAAGCAAAGTGAAAAGATGGTAAACTGTTGAGAATAGTTTTAATAACGAAATACTGACGTTTCACAAGCAGAGCTCTTGGTGAGTAAAAAGTATGAGAGTGCTGCGTAGGCAGTGTTTTAGATAGAGCAAAGTGAAAAGATGGTAAACTGTTGAGAATAGTTTTAACGAAATACTGACGTTTCAAGCAGAGTCCTTCATCAAAGTAAAAAGTAGAGTGCTGTGTAGGCAGTGTTTTAGATAGAGCAACGTGAAAAAATGGTAAACTGCTGAGAATAGTTTTGATAACGAAATACTGACCGTTTCAAGCCGAGTCCTTCATCAGAGTAAAAAGTAGAGTGCTGTGTAGGCAGTGTTTTAGATAGAGCAAATTGAAAAGATGGTAAACTGCTCAGAATAGTTTTGATAACGAAATACTGACGTTTCAAGCGGAGTCCTTCATCAGAGTAAAAAGTAGAGTCGGTTGTGTAGGCAGTTTTAGACAGAGCAAAGTGAAAAGATGGTAAACTGCTGAGATTAGTTTTAATAACGAAATACTGACGTTTCAAGCGGAGCCCTTGATCAAAGTAAAAAGTAGAGTGCTGCATGTAGGCAGTGTTTTAGATAGAGCAAAGTGAAAAGATGGTAAACTGTTGAGAATAGTTTTAATAACGAAATACTGACGTTTCAAGCAGAGTCCTTCATCAGAGTAAAAACTAGAGTGCTGTGTAGGCAGTGTTTTAGATAGAGCAAAGTGAAAAGATGATAAACTGCTGAAAATAGTTTTGATAACGAAATACTGACGTTTCAAGTAGAGTCCTTCATCAAAGTAAAAAGTAGAGTGCTGTGTAGGCAGTGTTTTAGATAGAGCAAAGTGAAAAGATGGTAAACTGCTGAGAATAGTTTTAATAACGAAATACTGACGTTTCAAGCAGAGCCCTTCATCAGAGTAAAAAGTAGAGTGCTGTGTAGGCAGTGTTTTAGATAGAGCAAAGTGAAAGATGGTAAACTGATGAAATTTTTGTAACAAAATACTGACGTTTCAAGCGGAGTCCTTCATCAGAGTAAAAAGTAGAGTGCTGTGTAGGCAGTGTTTTAGATAAAGCAAAGTGAAAAGATGGTAAACTGCTGAGAATAGCTTTAATAACGAAATACTGACGTTTCAAGCAGTCCTTCATCAGAGTAAAAAGTAGAGTACTGCGTAGGCAGTGTTTTAGATAGAGCAAAGTGAAAATATGGTAAACTAACGAGATTCTTAGTAACGAAACACTGACGTTTCGAGGGAAACCCTCTATGTTATATTTGACTCTAGTTGTTGTATATAATTGCCTCTCTCTTGTACCTTGAAGGTTTTTCTCCAAGTTCTCAGGTTTTCACCCCTTGGTAAAATTAACACCTAGATCTTAGCTGCGGTGATCTGACATGCGTCATATGGCAGTGGCAAGAGCGCTTTTGATATGCCCTCGATTACACGCGTAAAAACGCACAACTTGTTCACGGTTGTCAACAGGCGTGAACAACGTTGTGCTGCTCGCCGTGAACAAGTTGTCAACAAGTTGTTCACTTATGGTTCGAACAACTTGTTCACGGATAAATCAACAGTCATGAACAAGTTGTTCCAACAGCACATTTTTATAGCCAACAACGTTGTTCGCACATGATACAATATGTTGTAACAGCATGACGAAATAACAACGATGAACAACAATGTTACAACAATATGGTGAACATGGTTGATGTGTCAACACGTTCTTCGGTTGTTACAACATGCGTGAACAACGGTTGTTGTTTCATCAAGCTGTAACAACTTGTTGAAACAATGATGAACAATGTTGTTCATTTATCAATGTTGTTCACATATGTCAACAAGTTGTTACAGCATTAATTGTTCAGGCAACAATGCTGTAACAACTTGCGAGATTTTTACGCGTGTACCTAGAAGGGTTTTTCTCCAAGTTCTCAGTTCTCCAAGTTCTCTACATCCCTCGATCTTAGCTGCGGTGATCTGACATGTGTCATATGGCGGTTGCCAAGAGCGCTTTTGATATGCCCTCGATTAGATCAGTCACGTAACAACTCCAACTCACATGAGGATAAATAAATGTTATCAACCATCCAAAAATATCGTTGCAATACATTCCTCAAGTTGACCAATTCATTTGATGAAAATTATTGCTAACTTCCTGTTGAATTTGATTGGTTTCTCGAAATATAATAATATGTAAGTAAATATTCTCAAAATATTCAATGTAAACATTTATCAAAGGGCGAACAACAAATTGATTGATTGGTTTTTAAACAACCAATAAGAAACAAGATTATTTGCCAAACACTAATCAAATTCAAAACAGAATTCAAAACAGCAAGTTGTCAACGAATCTTATCAAATGAATTATTCAACTTGATCTGAGGAATATATTGCAACAATATTTTACGGAACGCTTCTAATGCGCTAATAGCTTTGTGTCACCCAACCTGCGCTGACTTGCATTCTCGTTTCCAGTTCGTTGGTTCATGAATTGATTAGCTATCAGATCGATCGATCGATCGTTCGTTCGTTCGTTCGTTCGTTCGTTCGTTCGTTCGTTCGTTCGTTCGTTCGTTCGTTCGTTCGTTCGTTCGTTCGTTCGTTCGTTCGTTCGTTCGTTCGTTCGTTCGTTCGTTCGTTCGTTCGTTCGTTCGTTCGTTCGTTCGTTCGTTCGTTCGTTCGTTCGTTCGTCCGTCCGTCCATTCGGATTCAATATAGAAAAACGCCAACACAACTTTTAGCGCGGTTTTTCTCCTCTTATAGTGCAAGCTGGTTTTAAACCATGCACGTCGGGTGGGATCCTGGGTAGCCTATCTCAGACTCGCTGTCTAATACAGGCATTTTATCTTAATATATACTAGGTAATTTTGATGAAGGAAAATTTCGAGTGTAGAATACGTACATTCTAAGACCAAACCGGGACCAGTTGCGAAAACTGCAACGTCAAGGCTTTCCGGCCAGGAATTGAACCCACGACCCTGCGATGCTAGTGCAGTGCTCTGACCACTGAGCTAAGGAAGCCGTTGCCAAGAGTTTGGCCACAAGTTCTGTATATATAATGTGGTAATGCCGAGAGTAGAATTGGGTATACAGCTATTTCAATAAACGTTGTCGGTAAGAAACGTCAAGCCTACGCGACCAGACCGAAAGGGAGTATGGGTAGAAGTGGAAATTCAATAGTTGGCCGGCTGGCAATGGCGAGTGAAATGTCGAGAGACTAGAATTTTCTCTTAGGCTACTATTCCCAAGCTAAATATTTTGACATATAGCGTTGTGTGGCGTTGTATAATGAGCAGATACTCGTAGCAACTTTTTCAATTGTGATGCCGAGGTTATCAACCATCCAAACCGCTCGCCACCGACGTCTTCACTGTAAGGTCGAAGCATGGCTCGATATTGTAAATCGTTATGTAAATATTTATGTGCTTTTATTGTTTCGGTGATTTCTACCCATACTCCCTTTCGGTCTGGTCGCGTAGGCTTGACGCCTCATACCGACGTTTATTGAAATAGCTGTATTACAAGTAATATATGTATGTAGCAATATCAACGATTTCTATATTTTTATATTATGATTATGAAATAAAGAAATTAGCGAAAATTTCATTTCGTAAGTACTTAACTCATTCCTGTTCTAGGGCTTCTCCAGAGGTGAATAAAATCGTCTGGCGTTAGCCAGAATAAAATACTAAAGACCAGTTCGGACAGGAAAGAGTTAGAGAGATAGTTTATAACTCATTCCTGTCCAAGGGCTTCCCCAGAGATGAATAAAATCGTCTGACGTTAGCCAGAATAAAATACTAAATACTAATCGTTTATAATTGTCCAGCTGTTTTACTAAAGTTTTTAAACACGCATCTGATTAGCAGGCCAATATCTATAGTACTATGGCGTATGTAATTGTGCCTACACAGCACTTTCCTTGCTTATGATTGGTTAGTCTGTGTGGCGGGCGTTACTGATTGGCTGCTCAATGTTACAAAATGTCTTTTTGACTGGTGATCAGTCGATGACATCCGTCAAAATGACAGTCACAAGAAAAAGATAGTGACCTTTATCAGGGTACTGACGCACGTATAGTGCTGTAAACAACGGACATTTAGTCCTCATGATAATTTCATTCTTTAGTCTAACCATCTGGTTCGCCTAGGTAACCGTGAACTATTAACGACTTTGAGATCTAGGACGTCAACATCAACGACGTCGTCTTTTAAAGTGTATATGAAACTAAAATTAAGTTTGTCTTATTTGAAAGAACTCTTAAAATAATGGGGAATATCAATTTACAGCTTTTTCATATTTTACTTAGTTCTTGAGATATTTAGACTTATGTGATATTCAAATGAGATAACTTATGGTTCGTTTTTTTCTAATTAACATATTCGAAAATCGTGAATATTTTTAAGATTATTGATCAAAATCACTTGTAGCTTGTCTTTCATGTTTAGTTGCATGAAGTGTAGCAATATGCAAAGTTTCAAGTGATTTTGTTCAATAATCTTAAAAATATTCGCGATTTTCGAATATGTTAATTAGAAAAAAACGAACAATAAGTTATCTCATTTGAATATCACATAAGCTAAATATCTCAAGAACTAAGTAAAATATGAAAAAGCTGTAAATTGATATTCCCCATTATTTTAAGAGTTCTTTCAAATAAGACAAACTTAATTTTAGTTTCATATACACTTTAAACAAAATACGAAATACAGTAAGGTTAGATATACTGCCGAAACAGCGAACGTAGGAGTCTAACGTTTCGAGCGAAGGCCCTTCGTCAGTTTCGAAGGCCCTTCGTCACGTTTCTCTCTGACGAAGGGCCTTCGCTCGAAACGTTAGACTCCTACATTCTCTGTTTCGGCAGTATATCTAACCTTACTATATTTCGATTGTTGTTTCTACACTGCCTACGCAGCACGCTACTTTTAAACAAAATAATTATTTTTGCAAAACAAAGAGAATGAATAATTTTCAGTCTCCAACAACGCCACTTACAGCATTTTCACGTCTTCATGACGAGCACAGTTAAATAACAAAGAGGCTGGTTTTGGCTGCTCTAGAAGTCAAAGAGTTTAGAAAAAGAAGTCAGCAGATATATAGTCCAAAATCGTCTGGCGTTAGCCAGTATAAACAAAGTATTCTGCATCTGCAAACCGTCTTCAAAATGTTCCGCGTTTTAGTTGACATCTGTTTCATCGTTTACGCGTGGACGGTACCAGACCAATCCGTAAAAAAAAAAAAGTCTGTTGCGTTTTAACAAAAAATCCGGATGCGGTTCTGCCGTTGATCTTGTTCCAATTTTCCTAATCGGTACTGAAGGCATATACATCATGTTTCGTCAAGAACTCTTTTTCCTCCGTTTTTTATGGCACGATGCTACAATCGTGGTCAAAATCTCTCGGACACTTTGCTTTAAATGACGTCTGAAATCAAATTTCCTTCGGAAAATCATCCCCCCCGCTCCCCCATCCAATGTTGATAAAACAATTGCACTGAACATACTTTGCATTTCATTTTCTAACCAACATTGAACTGGGGGAGAGGGGGGCGATGTCTTTGGAACATAATCTTAGAAAATGATGCGCTTAAGTTCTTTTTACGCGACTGTCCGAGTGAATTTTGGCCAGGATTGTAGCATGCCGACGGTTTTTTATACAGCTAAGTGCAAACCACTTGC
This sequence comes from Corallium rubrum, assembly GCA_964035015.1. Lineage (NCBI taxonomy): Eukaryota > Metazoa > Cnidaria > Anthozoa > Scleralcyonacea > Coralliidae > Corallium > Corallium rubrum. Next base: position 8,030,622 of record OZ036006.1, read on the forward strand.
GCTAAACACTATTCTTATAGCCCGATCAGCACAACACGTGTTTTTCTGCTCATCAGTGTAGCTTGGAACAATTTAGATGTGATAACACCACTTATATATATATATATATATACCCAAGCAATTGCCTGCCGGTGACAACTGCTTGTGGGATAGTAGAAGTATAGTGCGCACATCTACACGCGTAAAAATCTCACAGGTTGTTACAACATTGTTGCCTGAACAATATTGCTGTATATAACAACGTTGCATGTTATCATGTATGAACAACCTTGATAAATTAAGTAACAATATTGTTCATCATTGTTTCATCATGTTGTTACAGCTTCATGAAACAACAACAGTTATTCACGCATGTTGAAACAACCGAAGGACGTGTTCATACACTAGTCATGTTCACAATTGTTGTAATATTGTTGTTCAGCCTTGTTACTTCAACATGCTGTTCCAACACGTTGCTGGCTATAAAAATGTGCTGTTAGAACAACTTCTTCATGACTGTTGGTTTATCCATGAACAAGTTGTTCGAACTATAAGTGAACAACTTGTTGACGGTGTGCAGCGCAACATTGTTCACATGCAGTGTGCATCACAACATTGTTCACGCCTGTTAACAACCTGTATGAACAATTTGTGCGTTTTTACGCGTGTATATATAGGGACAAAGTGATCAAACTGCCACAAGGATAGTGAATATATATATATATATATATATATATATATATATATATAAAGCATGAAGTATATTTACCTTAAAGTCTTCGCTACCAGAGGTTTCGCCCTAAACGGGATGATCCCGTTTAGGGTGAAACCTCTGGTAGCGAAGACTTTAAAATAACTATACTTCATGCTTTATATTTTGCTCTATCTATATGGTATTGAGCACTCTCTAACATTTCGTGAACAAAAACTCACTTTATATATATATATATATAGGGGGAGCACGGGTGGCGTGTGCTGTTAGCGCGCTGCCTCTCACCAATAGTTAAGCCCGGTTAGACGGGGTTAGTACTTGGATTGGTGACCGCTTGGGAATGACCCCGTTGTCTGGCTTGGACTCATGTGAGTAGAGTTGTAGTTGATCTCTCCTGTGCTTCGAGGGTTTTTCGCCGGGTTCTCCGGTTTTCCTCCCTCCATAAAATCGACACCTAACATCTCAGCTGTGATCCGTGGTCTGAACTGTGTCGTTGGCGGCTGCTTCGAGCGCCTTGATATGCCTCGACACGGCCACTGGCTGCAAGTAAGGATGATTAGCCCCCAGCCCTTACTTACAGTCCTTACTTACTATATATATATATATATATATATATATATATATATATATATATATATATATATATATATATATATATATATGTTACAGATGTAAGAGATCCGACTTGTAGAGAAGCTTTTTGGATTGGAAAATTGAACAGCAATAAATATTTAATTGTATGGTAATCTTACAGTAGGTATAAAGGAACTCTAATTTGTGACTCGAATATTATGATTTGAAGAAGGGGCAGTGCCCCGAAACGTACGTAATGTACAAGAAATAAAGTTAGTTATATATATATATATATTACGGTGAAAGATCCTTTCAATTTGCTGCCCCTAGATTATGGAATGCTCTCCCAGAAGACATAAAACATAGCTCGTCATTAGACGGGTTTAAAGCGAGACTGAAGACATTATTATTTAATGAAGTTTTTAACTGACATTAGGTTCTTATAGCTGAAATTAGTCAAAATATTATCAATATATAATATAGTAGTTGTATGTAAATATCAGTAAATTTTAGTGATACGATATATGATACATGATTGTAAATTTCTTTTTAAACTTGTAAAGCGCTATTGAGCTTTTGGAAATAGTGTTATATAAATTGTATTATTATTATTATATATATATATTATTATATATATATATATATATATATATATATATATATATATATATATATATATATATATAGTAACTAATTTACATTAACGAAGTAGAGTTATTTGGTATTTTATTGTAGGTGAATTGTAACATAATGTTACTACATTCTGGCATAGTTTTGATGTCAATTGTGATGATCAAACAAGTGGCTTCAGGCAATGGAAGTAAGTTATTGGGTTTTTAATTTATCCACATTGTTTTTATTGAACAAATTTATGCTTTATTTGTTATTATTTTTGCACCATAGCTAATTGTTCTGATGCACTTGGAATGGAAAGTGGAGAAATAAAGGATTCCCAAATCACTTGTTCTAGTGTGTGGAATGATGCTTATGAGAGATTAGCTCGTCTCAATAAAAATATACCAAGATGGGGAGCATGGTGTATTGACCCAAAGCTTTTAAAACCTGTCACCCAAATGGAGTATAATGAGTACATCGAGATTGATTTGTTGAATGTAACAAACATTACAAAGGTTGCTACTCAAGGAAGGGAATATAACTCTGGAGGAGAATATACTAAAAAATACAAGATATCTTACAGTGATGATAACAGAACATGGATATATTACAAAGACAAAGATTCTCTTGCTAATACGACAAAGGTAGATAAAGTTTAGTTGCAATTGTACTGTTTTGTTCAGCCTACTATACTCAGGCCTGCCCAGAGGGGGGGGGGGCAATTTGCCCCGGGCCCCCAGCTCAAGGGGGGCCCCCTAATTATATTGCTAGTTTACATTGTAGAGAATCGATAGACGGGGTAGCCAAGCGGCTGTAGTAGGGCGAGGGCCTCCCGACAACTTCAGAACAAATATGGTTTTTCTTTATATCACAGATGAAGACCAAAGAAGGTTCACAATTTGCTTAATTTAATCGAATAATCGAACGTAGACTATAGTCTTCCCTCGGCCCAGGCTCTTTGGTGTTGAAAACGATAAAGCATTACCGTCACAGAATAAGACAACCAGAAGTTCGACTCGAGTGAAAGCTTGTCCGCATTTCTTCAATGCGCATGCACGATATTTACACCATCCTACGCGATCCTACGCAATGTTCTACACCATCCTACGCAATCCTGGCAAGTTCCCCCAGCAGTTTTAACCTTCTTTTGAAGGTCCAAACTGCCGGGGGAACTTGCCATAGATAGAATCAAGATGCGCGAGGCGACATGCGCGAGGACATAAACTTCAAAGGTTCCGACGCGAGTTGGACTTCTGGTTGTCTTACTATTCTGTGTTACCGTCAACTCGTCAAGCGCAATATCCGCCAAAGTATGTGTGTTATTGAAATTATGAAAGTTATCAAACAATATTTTCTGCTACTCTATGTTAGTGATTATTTACTGTATTTTGTCCTTAAAGGTTTTATTTTAAATGTACATCTTTTACGTCATTACGAAAATTTGCGTTGTCATTTCACATGTAAAACTGAAACATTTTCACTTGAAATATCCTTATATCCGATTTATCCGTAAAATGGCATGCGAAGTTTTTGCAAGGGGCCCCCCAATTCTTTATTTTGCCCCGGGCCCCCTTTAGTCTCTGTGCGGGCCTGACTATACTGTAACTAATTTTAAAACACTCATTAATAATTCATGAAGAAAACACAAAAGAAATCATGACCGTGAAGGAGGTTGTATATCTGATACAAACCACACGTGGTTGTATCACATATACAACCACTAGTGGTTGTATATCAGGTCACTATCTCCGCTCTAAAACATTGAAATTGAGCTTTTTCTGAGTTAATCTGAACAAATATGACTCATATTAACATCAAAGACTCGGCGTGTTTTAAGCTGTTTACAACATTCGCGTCCGTGTTGTATCGAATATATAATCACTCGCCTTCGGCTCGTGATTGTATATTCGATACAACACGGCCGCTCATGTTGTAAACATTACTTATGAAATTCATTAATAATTCGTGAAGAAAATTCAAAAGAAATGAATATTTAATCAATATCTGTAAATCACATACAGATTCGTCCTGATTTACATAAACTTTTTCCTCAATTTACTTGGCTAAAATCACTCCAACTTGAAAATAGTTTGAAAACATGGCTATTTAGATGCGTCCATTTGATAAGTACGATAAAGCATTCGCAGCCGATCTGTATCTGATTTACTACGGCTCACTTGCAGCTCACCTTGTAAATCAGATACAGATCACTGCTCATGCGATAAGACGAAACAAGTCTGTAGTAGATTAGATGATTGTGGTTCCGAAAAACAATTATGGTCCAGAACTGGAAGGTAACAAGAAAAAGCATATTACATAAAGAATCTGTGTAATAAATATCAGTGTGAAGATATATTATAGTCAAGTATAATTATTGTAATATTTTTATGTTTCAGATATTTAATGGCAATACTGATGTATCAACAGTAGTTTCACACATTCTAGATCCTGTTATTCTTGCCAGATATATTAGAATTCATCCAGGATTTTTTGTGGACATAGTTTGTTTGAGGCTTGAGTTATATGGTAATTGTAATGTGACTCCAGGTTTGTTCTGCAATTTATCCAAAACTTTACAGAACTGTAAAATTATTTGGAAACAGCAATATCAGTGTAGACAGAATAATACTGCGTTAACTCTTAAATTCATGTTTTGTATGCCGCGTGGGTGCAAGAGGTAGACAGGAGAGTTGCTGTTCCGTAAGATCTATTTTATTCCCGCAAATAGTAAGCCTGTATGTAGCCTGATTATCAGACGGTATGGTGTTCAGTGAGCGAACACCATACGGTCTGATAATCAGGCTATCCTGTATGCCAATTTCGTGTCGTTTTTATATACAGTTTCCGTAAATTGATTAAATTAATTATACGTAGGGGAACAATGACAACAATCACCAATTTTGAAATCTTTCTATTTACAGAGGCTTGTGGGCAAATTTGTCAGTAATCCACCTTAGTAGGCCAATGTCATTATTTATTAATTTCTTTTTTTAACTGCGCCCCTCTCCCTAATAGCACCGTCCCTAATATGAAGCCAGTCCGACTCTGCTGCAATATGTGGTTCGTGTAGTTAAACCAACCCAAAGATATGACTGATTTTTTTGTTTTCTCCTACATGCAACGTGTGACATTATTGTTTAAAGTGTATATGAAACTAAAATTAAGTTTGTCTTATTTGAAAGAACTCTTAAAATAATGGGGAATATCAATTTACAGCTTTTTCATATTTTACTTAGTTCTTGAGATATTTAGACTTATGTGATATTCAAATGAGATAACTTATGGTTCGTTTTTTTCTAATTAACATATTCGAAAATCGTGAATATTTTTAAGATTATTGAACAAAATCACTTGAAACTTTGCATATTGCTACAGTTCATGCAACTAAACATGAAAGACAAGTTTCAAGTGATTTTGATCAATAATCTTAAAACTATTCGCGATTTTCGAATATGTTAATTAGAAAAAAACGAACCATAAGTTATCTCATTTGAATATCACATAAGTCTAAATATCTCAAGAACTAAGTAAAATATGAAAAAGCTGTAAATTTATATTCCCCATTATTTTAAGAGTTCTTTCAAATAAGACAAACTAAATTTTCGTTTCATATACACTTTAAATTGCACATTAGCCAATAACTCAAGAATGGAATAAGATTTGAAAGGCATGTAAAAGCCATTTTTCATTATCTTAGGTGTTCTTCCAAATACAATCTTAAAAAACTGAATAGGCACTTTAATTACATATCAAACAAGACAGTCATTTGGCAAACTGGAAAAACTCTCAAAATATGTCAGTTTAAATACTATAACAAGGGCGGATACAGGGGAGGGGGGTGACTGGGTGACTAGTCACCCCCTTCCCTGTCCCAACCAATACAGGATTATACAGTGATACACTAGCAGCTGTTTATACAAATCACAACAGTCACTCGTGTGTAGAAAGTGCATAAATTATATTGTATAACAATGCTTATTGATACAGGCCGTAGCTATGGCCTCTCCTTTGCAATAAGATTTGACATCATGATATGCTAATATCTTGTAAATTTGAAACCCCAATTTTAAAACAGTAAGAATCACGATTATATATACGTATTGTATACAATCTCAATCTGAAAGCTGAATATACATAGTAATTTTGGAACATAAACGTATTAAATATATCCCCATGAGTCCACGACAATGACGACATATGGTGTATTCATATATTTGGGTATTTTGTTTGGTAATTTATATCCTTCAAAACTCTTTCAAATCCCCCTCAAAATGCAGGAAATGCTATTTCAGAGACTCTGAAATTTTTCAGAGAAAATTTTTCCGGGGAAGCATGCCCCCGGACCCCCCTGGAAGTTTGTCGTACCTTCGGCGCTCCTCTGCCCACGTAGTAATATTCTGAAAGAAACAACTGAGCACCTTATAGTCACCCCCCTTACAAAAATCCTGTATCCGCCACTGTATAAGTTGTATACGTATGAAGTGCACGTGGTATATTTAGACGTTCGTCAAGCCCAATTACTCAGAAACGATTTCTGAGCTCCAGAGAATTAGAAGGAGCACGGGTGGCGTGTGCTGTTAGGGCGCTGCCTCTCACCAATAGTTAAGCCCGGTCGGACGGGGTTAGTACTTGGATGGGTGACCGTTTGGGAATAACCCCGTACTCCGCCAGCTTGGGACTTATGTGAGTAGAGTTTAATTGGTCTCTCCTGTGCTCCGAGGGTTTTTCGCCGGGTTCTCCGGTTTTCCTCCCTCCGTAAAATCAACACTTAGGTCTTAGTTGTCTACACATAGGAGTTTGGTGTCAATTGGGACGAAAGTTCTGTTCCTCTCTCCTGCCACACGTTAAGTGGCAAATTTAATAAATTAAATTCAAGGTTGCAGGTTCGAACCCTGTCTGGGGCTCAGAAATACTTTCTGAGTAATTGAGCTGACGAACATCTAACAAACGTCAGTTTAAATAATGTTAATGTTCCCTCAATTGACTTTTTCATCAATAGCGGCGCCATCTTGAATTCGCAATGCATTGTGGTCTATCCAGAGTAACAGGCTTTTAATTATGATTGCGTAGTGTTGAGACACAATGCGGTATTTTTTACTTTATAAATACTTTCGTGACAACAATGTCTAAATATAATAATTGTCATATTGGTAAAAGCAACAATTCTCGGACGTATAAGGATAGATTCATGACAAATGTATCCTTATACGTCCAAACATTATTACTTTCACTAATATTACAACGTTCATATTTAGACATTGTTGCCACGAAAGTATTTATAAAGAAAAAATTACCTCATTGTGTCTCAACACTAAGCAATCACCCTTTTAATTGAGCTTGTTACCCTGGATAGACCACAATGCATTGCGAATTCAAGATGGCGGCGCTATTGGTGAAAAGATCCAAGTCATTTATCTTTATTGAGCTGACCGGGCCTAAAGTTAAACTTTCATTGTTTTAAACCTGTCTTCAACGGTTATACGAAAAAATATAACAAAGAATGATGATATAAAATAAGGTGTCCTCTACGCATGCTCTGATTGGCCGGGCCCCGTGCATTTATAAGAGTATGAAGATCATGAATGACGTAAAATGGCGTGGAATGGCGTAGGATGGCGTCACCTGGCGGGAAAAGCTAGCGAACTTTCAAAACTATCCCACTTTTGTGGGATTGGGGTTTTTTTTCTCATATTTTATAAAACAAATAAAACATACCGCTCCTGTGCATAAGTACTCTTATAAAGTTACACAGTTGACGTCATTTGAATACGAAAGAAGTGTAAAGGCATTCGGCTATCGCCTCGTGCCTCTACTCAAATTCTTTCGTGTTCAAATGTGTGTCAAACGTGCCTTTATAAGAGTACAAACGTAAAAACGCACAACTTGTTCATGGTTGTCAACAGGCGTGAACAATGTTGTGCTGCTCGCCGTAAACAATGTTGTGCTGCTCGCTGTGAACAAGTTGTCAACAAGTTGTTCACTTATGGTTCGAACAACTTGTTCACGGATAAATCAACAGTCATGAACAAGTTGTTCCAACAGCACATTTTTATAGGCAACAACGTTGTTCGCACATGATACAACATGTTGTAACAGCATGACGAAATAACAACGATGAACAACAATGGTGAACATGGTTGATGTATCAACACGTTCTTCGGTTGTTACAACATACGTGAACAACGGTTGTTGTTTCATCAAGCTGTAACAACTTGTTGAACAATGATGAACAATGTTGTTCATTTATCAATGTTGTTCACATATGTCAACAAGTTGTTACAGCATTGTTGCAAGTTGTTACAGCATTGTTGCAAGTTGTTACAGCATTGTTGCAAGTTGTTACAGCATTGTTGCAAGTTGTTACAGCATTGTTCAGGCAACAATGCCGTAACAACTTGCAAGATTTTTACGCGTGTAGGCAGTGTTGAAATACAAATCGAAATATAGTAAGGTTTGAGTACTGCCGAAAATATTGAACGAAGTTTCTAACGTTTCGTCAGACGAAGGACGAACAGAGTAAAATAGTCTGGTGTTAGACAGAGTAAAAAAATCTGGTGTTAGACAGAGTAAAATAGTCTGGTGTTAGACAGAGTAAAATAGTCTGGTGTTAGACAGAGTAAAATAGTCTGGTGTTAGACAGAGTAAAATAGTCTGGTGTTAGACAGAGTAAAATAGTCTGGTGTTAGACAGAGTAAAATAGTCTGGTGTTAGACAGAGTGAAATAGTCTGGTATTAGACAGAGTAAAATAGTCTAGGGTTAGACAGAGTAAAATAGTCTGGTGTTAGACAGAGTAAAATAGTCTGGTGTTAGACAGAGTAAAATAGTCTGGTGTTAGACAGAGTGAAATAGTCTGGTATTAGACAGAGTAAAATAGTCTAGGGTTAGACAGAGTAAAATAGTCTGGTGTTAGACAGAGTAAAATAGTCTGGTGTTAGACAGAGTAAAATAGTCTGGTGTTAGACAGAGTAAAATAGTCTGGTGTTAGACAGAGTAAAATAGTCTGGTGTTAGACAGAGTAAAATAGTCTGGTGTTAGACAGAGTGAAATAGTCTGGTATTAGACAGAGTAAAATAGTCTGTTTAGACAGTAAAATAGTCTGGTGTTAGACACAGTAAAATAGTCTGGTGTTGGCCAGAGTAAAATAGTCTGGTGTTAGACACAGTAAAATAGTCTGGTGTTAGACACAGTAAAATAGTCTGGTGTTAGACAGAGTAAAATAGTGAGGTGTTAGACAGAGTAAAATAGTGTGGTGTTAGACACAGTAAAATAGTGAGGTGTTAGACAGAGTAAAATAGTGTGGTGTTAGACACAGTAAAATAGTCTGGTGTTAGACAGAGTAAAATAGTCTGGTGATAGACAGAGTAAAATAGTGTGGTGGTGTTAGACAGAGTAAAATAGTGAGGTGTTAGACGGAGTAAAATAGTGTGGTGTTAGACAGAGTAAAATAGTGTGGTGTTAGACAGAGTAAAATAGTCTGGGGTTAGACACAGTAAAATCGTCTGGTGTTAGACAGAGTAAAATAGTCTGGTGTTAGACAGAGTAAAATAGTCTGGTGTTAGACACAGTAAAATCGTCGGGTGTTAGACAGAGTAAAATAGTCTGGTGTTAGACAGAGTAAAATAGTCTGGTGTTAGACACAGTAAAATAGTGTGGTGTTGGACAGAGTAAAATAGTCTCGTGTTAGACAGAGTAAAATAGTCTGGTGTTAGACAGAGTAAAATAGTCTGGTGTTAGACAGAGTGAAATAGTCTGGTATTAGACAGAGTAAAATAGTCTAGGGTTAGACAGAGTAAAATAGTCTGGTGTTAGACAGAGTAAAATAGTCTGGTGTTAGACAGAGTAAAATAGTCTGGTGTTAGACAGAGTAAAATAGTCTGGTGTTAGACAGAGTAAAATAGTCTGGTGTTAGACAGAGTAAAATAGTCTGGTGTTAGACAGAGTGAAATAGTCTGGTATTAGACAGAGTAAAATAGTCTGTTTAGACAGTAAAATAGTCTGGTGTTAGACACAGTAAAATAGTCTGGTGTTGGCCAGAGTAAAATAGTCTGGTGTTAGACACAGTAAAATAGTCTGGTGTTAGACACAGTAAAATAGTCTGGTGTTAGACAGAGTAAAATAGTGAGGTGTTAGACAGAGTAAAATAGTGTGGTGTTAGACACAGTAAAATAGTGAGGTGTTAGACAGAGTAAAATAGTGTGGTGTTAGACACAGTAAAATAGTCTGGTGTTAGACAGAGTAAAATAGTCTGGTGATAGACAGAGTAAAATAGTGTGGTGGTGTTAGACAGAGTAAAATAGTGAGGTGTTAGACGGAGTAAAATAGTGTGGTGTTAGACAGAGTAAAATAGTGTGGTGTTAGACAGAGTAAAATAGTCTGGGGTTAGACACAGTAAAATCGTCTGGTGTTAGACAGAGTAAAATAGTCTGGTGTTAGACAGAGTAAAATAGTCTGGTGTTAGACACAGTAAAATCGTCGGGTGTTAGACAGAGTAAAATAGTCTGGTGTTAGACAGAGTAAAATAGTCTGGTGTTAGACACAGTAAAATAGTGTGGTGTTGGACAGAGTAAAATAGTCTCGTGTTAGACAGAGTAAAATAGTCTGGTGTTAGACAGAGTAAAATAGTCTAGGGTTAGACAGAGTAAAATAGTCTCGTGTTAGACAGAGTAAAATAGTCTGGTGTTAGACAGAGTAAAATAGTCTGGTGTTAGACAGAGTAAAATAGTCTGGTGTTAGACAGTAAATAGACTATAGTGTTAGACAGAGTAAAATAGTCTAGGGTTAGCCTGTAAAATAGTCTGGCGTTAAACAGAATAAAATAGTCTATAGTGTTAGACAGAGTAAAATAGTGGCGTTAAGCAGAGTAAAATATTCTGGAAAAGTGACTTCGGCTCCGCTTGAAACGTCAGTTTTGCGTTACTAAAAACCTCGGATGCAGTTTCAACATTTTTATTTTGCTCTGTCTAAAATACTGCCCACGAAACACTCTACTTTTCTACACTTTACCATTTTATAATTTCAAATTTCTATTGATTTCTAGCAGCTTCAGTCGACATGTCTTACTCAGAACGGCTACAAGCATACAATGTATTAGACTATATTATCGGTAGTCTGGCCATCCTCCTCAACGGTTTACTTCTACTGGCAATGTTTAGAGAACGCAAAAAGATATTTGTGTCTCGAATATCGTGGCTTGTGGCTAACCTCGCCGTGGCAGATTTCCTAACTGGTATCTTCATAATCTTTATCGTCCAACCCATAAGATCAATCGATTACACCAAAGACAACGAGTGGGTACTAAAGGTGAAAGTGCCGTTACCCTGGATAGCTATGTTTGTGTCTTTCCTCACATTGCTTCTGATGGCAGCAGAGAGACTGGTTGTAGTGGTCTTACCAATGACTTGGTCGACTATTCTTACCACTCAACGCACAATAATTGGTATTATCTTCACATGGGTCATCTCTATTGCTGGCGGTGTCTTCATTCATTACCATCACTACATGGCATTATTCTCAATCTTGGTAATCGTCGAAATTTCGACGCTGTTCTTCATTGCTATTCATATTTACATCCTCAGGTTAATTATTGATTCACTTGTTTATACTTACTTATTTTTTATTTATTTATTTATTTATTTACTTACTTACTTACTTATTTCTATTTATTTATTTATTTATTTATTTATTTACTTATTTACTTAATTACTCCGCTCACTTATTTATTTATTTGCATACTTTACTCATTTTTATTTATTTTGTTGCCTTCAAAATTCTCTGGCATATACGTGCTTCCCGGTGGTTGTCATATACCAATTCATCCATATATCCATCCATTTCTTCCTTCCTTCCTCCATCCTTCTCTATCTTCCCTTCCTTCTCTCCTTCTCCTTCCTTCCTTTCTTCCTTCTTTCCTTCCTCCTTCTCTATCCTTCCTTCCTTCCTTTCTTTCTCCCAACCATCCATCCCTTCCTTCCTTCCTCCCTTCCTTCCTTCCTCCTTCTCTATCTATCTATCTATCTATCCATCCATCCATCCACCCACCCACCATACCCACCATACCCACCCACCCACCCACCATACCCACCCACCCACCCACCATACCCACCCACCCTACCCACCCAACCAACCAACCAACCATCCATCCATCCATCCATCCATCCATCCATCCATCCATCCATCCATCCATCCATCCATCCATCCATCCATCCATCCATCCATCCATCCATCCATCCATCCATCCATCCATCCATCCATCCATCCATCCATCCATCCATCCATCCATCCATCCATCCTCATGATAAAACTGATCCTAACAATTACCGCCCAATTTCAGTACTTTCTACCTTATAAGTCGAATTTTTGAAAAAAATAGTTTATCAACAACGGTATTTGTATTTGACAAATAATATGATCAATCCCAGACAATCTAGATTTAGAGAACTTCATTCAACTATCACCGCACTTCTTGATCTCACCAATCAGTGGTACTTTAATATTGATCGATAGTTGTTGAATGGTACAATTTTCTTTTTTCCTTCCTCTCCCCCCCCCCCTCCCTTCTTTCCTCACTTCCCGCCTTCCTTTTCTCCTTCCTTCCTTCCTTCCTTCCTTCCTCCTTCCTTCCTTATTTCCTTTTCTACTTCCTTCCTTCCTTCCTTCCTTCCTTCCTTCCTTCCTTCCTTCCTTCCTTCCTTCTTTCCTTCCTTCCTTCCTTCCTTCCTTCCTTCCATCCATCCATCCATCCATCCATCCACCCTTCCTTCCTTCCTTCCTTCCTTCCTTCCTTCCTTCCTCCCTCCCTCCCTCCCTCCCTCCCTCCCTCCCTCCCTCCCTCCCTCCCTCCCTCCCTCCCTCCCTCCCTCCCTCCCTCCCTCCCTCCCTCCCTCCCTCCCTCCCTCCCTCCCTCCCTCCCTCCCTCCCTTCATCTATCTACTAATTCATTTGTTCGTTTGTCGACTTTTTAATTCTTCATTTCTCGCTCACGTTCTTGATTTGTTAATATATTTATCGATTGATATATAACTAAAGGTTATTCAGGAAACGAGAAAAAGAAAATAATATCTCGAATCTAGAATCTTCTCAGTCCAATCAATGTATTCCACCAGAACCCTCCAGTCAAATGACAACAACAGCTCACAGAAAGGTGAGTACAGTTTTTTCGTTTGTTTTTCTGTACAAGCATTTTACATTTTAACATTTTATTATAAATATAGTAATAATTTACTTACAATTGTGACTAAGTTATAGAAAAACTAAACTCATAACGGATCAGAACGTCTCAGAGAGCTGTTCCAAGGTCGGATATATGACCCCGAAACAACCCCCAGAGCAGCCCCGATCTTCCCTAATTCACATCAAATTATGGAGAAAGAGAAAGACAATATTTGGCTGAAGTAAATTTACGAATTAATTTAGCATGATACAAATGAATATTGGGAAAGATAAATAATACTATTGGTGACCAAACATAAAACTGAGACCAGATGAAGTAACATTGTTTAATTTAACAAATAAAACATAAAGCTCCGTGCATATGTACTCTTATAAAGGCACATTGACTCCATTTGACGTCATTTGAACACAAAAGAAGTTGAGTAGAGCCTTTACACTTCTTTCGTGTTCAAATCACGTCAAACGTACCTTTATAAGAGTACATATATGCACAGGAGCGGTATGTTTTATTTGTTTTATAAAATAAGAAGAAAAATCAAGCTAAAAGTGGGATAGTTTTAGAATTTGGCGGGCTTTTCCGGCCAGTTGACGCCATTCTACGCTATTTATGATCTATGTTCTCTTGTAAATGCACGGAGTCCAGCCAATCAGAGCGTGCGTAGAGGACACCTTATTTTATAATAGGCAAACTATCAATTATCCTGGGCACATCAACACAGTCATCCCCATTTTCGAGTATTGTCATAACCGCTCTATATAATATAGATTTGAATATCTGTTTTCGTGCTGTGCGGAAGTCTGGCGTGATGCTATTCCAAATAACAGGACCAAACCGAGAAAATGAACGTTTGTGGATTTCGATACGAGAATAATTAATATAACTAGAAGTTACTACCGCAAGTGAAGTGCTGCCTCGAAAGGGACAAAATCCTTTAGCCTACTCCACAGGCAAATATCTGCAGTCCATGACCAATGTGACACCCCTCTTGCCCACTCCACGTCTCCACCCAAGATTACCCACACCTCCCAAATAAATATATTCCAGTGACCAACAATAGCTGTATTAATAATAGAACAAAGACTCGTATAAATACACTGTCTGCCCCTCGAAATGTCGCTAAGCCTTTTGTCGCCTTGACATATACTTCCAGCAACAAATATATAGAGTTGTTTCTCTCTCACCATTGAACCACTGGAACTCAGATGGTTAAATAATTTATTTAAATAAAATAATTTTGAATAATTTATTTCACTTGATTTAAATATTTTAATTTAGTTAAATAATTTAATTTTGAATAATTTATTTTATTTCGATATAATCTATTTTTCTTTAGGTTACTGCAGTGGTCACAACATTACTCGTCGTTGTGATTTTGACCAGCATTCCGCACTTCATTTGTCTTCAGATTTTTTTCACATATAACGTCTTTGGTGTAGTTGTTAATGTGGACGATGAAAAATATGACTTAGCATTCGAATACACCGAAGCTTTCGCCTACATAAACTTCGTCGTCAACCCTATTATTTATGCGTGGAGATTGAAAATGTACCGCAAAGCATTGTGCGGACTCATAAAGTGCGCATTTCGTGGGTAGGAAGTAGACTCTAGGGTGAGGCGGTTAATCGATAAACCGAAAAAAAACGATGTTTTTTGAAAACCGTTTTAACCGATATTGCTTTTGGAGGAACACCGAAAAATCGGTGTTTCAATAAAATCGAACCATACTTACACGGGTTTTTGTTGCGTTTACACACGGAATTGACGGGAAAACGACTGAAGAGATTTGCGTCTTCGGAATACCGTACGTTTATTGCCAGGTATGATCTCCGATATAAGAACGGAAATTACGGAAAGGCTTCGATTCAGATTCGCACGAGCTTGAACGCATAAGCGGATCAAACGAAGATGAATTTGATTGGCTCAAATGAAGGCGGACCTCTGCGAAGACAGGTCTAAAGTAAAATTGGTGTAGACTCCTAAACAGTCGGAGCGTAACATGAATAATTTCCGCTTTCAATGTTATATCGCATATATTTTCTGACTCATGCTCTTTCAGCTTTGCCTTTTTAAGTAACCGTTCGTTGAAAGTTGGAATACTTTGTTACGCTGTCCGAAACTGTTGGTTACTGGTAACATTTCTCTGCCAAAATGAGCCAAAGTGCTGTTTGGCATTTCTTCAAGAAAGCCGAAAAACCGGACGATTCTCTTGAATGTAAAATTTATCTCATATACTGCATGTTTCTTTGTAATTCGTAGTTAGGATGTTATAATCAATACAATTGTTTTTGAAACTGAAATCTTGCGCGAGTAGCGTCATGCATTTTTTTTTAACTATGGTTTCGAACGCGTTTTAAAAAAATCGGTTCACTCGGTTTTTTTCGGGTTTTCTCGGGCGGTTTTCGGTTTTTTATAAAAACCGCCTCACCCTAGTAGACTCTCCTCCGCAGAGGTTAAATTTCGGAGATTGGAGGTCTCGGGGGTCGTCGGAGATGCTCGGAGGCGTTAGCTGGACATAAGTAGTGCGGGCGATTTCAGCTGATGATTTCGACGCATCTCTGACGATCCCCGAAATATCCGATCTCAGAAAGAACCTCTAGGGAGGAGAGAGGGAAGTAGACGACCCACGTGAGCAGGCCAGGATTTACCGATAGGCTTACTAGGCTATAGCCTGTAGGCCCCTAATCCATATCTTTGGCGTTAAACGCAACGGGAGATATCACTATGACAATACGGTAATTCATCCTCGTTCCCAGCGCCTCCTCGGTACACTGGGAAATCGGAGGCCCTGGTCAGATGAAAACCAGATGTCCTAGATTCTAGGACATTGAGTCATTGAATACATCACATCGCCCTGGGTGCGAGCATGGACATAATATAACGAAACAAACGAGATAAACTCAGATATTTGAAGAAAAGCTGCTTTATTGTGACGTCCGAAAGGTTTGGTGTTTACTGTTCTTCCCGCTGGACAAAATAATACAATTTCACCTACCGAAATGCTATTCAAAGGTAGGTTGTTTACGAACATAATTTGCCGTCGCCGACGAATGAATCACTGAGTCACGCTATGTCTAAAATCGTTCGATTTTGAGAGTTAAATGATGAAACTCATCGCAGTTCCAACTCGCTTTAGGAATCCTACTTTGCTGGCTTTATTTGTGGACTTTTCCAGTGTTATCTGAGCGATAATCTTCGCTCTATTCACACCGTTGTTTGACAGTTGAAAATATGTTTGCCCACTTCCTGTTTTCGACAATAGCCTTCGTGCAGCCAATCACACGCTTCAATCGTTTTCATCTGACCAGGGCCTCCGATTTCCCAGTGTACCGAGGAGGCCCTGGGAACGAGGATGTACGGTAATTTAACTCCATATTGCCATAGTGATATCGACTTAAAGGAAGCAGTGTCACTCGCAAAGCCCACGCAATAATCACGCGCTAACTTGAAAAACTACAGCCTGTAGGTTTTCAAGTTTGTCGATCCAAGACGGCGGTGGAAGACGCGATAATTCAGGCCGAAAGAGAAAATACGAGGGATCAAATAGTTCACAGAAAGCCTGGAATAGTTAGCACAAACGTATTTACTTACCACTGACTATATTTGAGTCCTGGAAAGATGCTAAAATCGTAGCTGGATATGGTTCATGTAGCGATAGCGACTTCACAGCCCATCTGCTTTCATTTCTCTGGTTTCTTGTCCGATTTAGAGCTATTTCCGATATTTTTCCGAAGTTATTTCTATGTGCGCAAAAAAGATGCGCAAATGGCGACACTGCTCCTTTAATTGGAAAAGTAGGACACTGTGGCCCAGAGTTAGATTACAACGTCTGCCATTTGATTTTAGCTTTATGGCCAAGTTGTTCGCATTTGTGATAGTAAAAGACGGTATTTCGGAAGAGCTAAAGTTGTAATTTACTATCTAATAGAAACCACGTACAATAGCATGCACAACTACGATAACAACGATGTCGAACGCAGATGTTGTGCCTTCCATTTGCCGCGGCGCGCAACCTAAATCTGCTCAAATACCCGATTCGCGGTCACAAGAAAACAATTCTCATCAACAAGCAAAACATAATTGTTCTTCTAAATGTACTGCCTTCAAGTGCTTATGTCACAAAATTTTTTTTTAACTTTTGAGTAGAGGACAAAAAGTTAGTTAATAGGTTCTTTAACATTTTTCGGTTTTCTCTTTTCATTCGCGAGATATGCGGCTCTAAACAGCAATTTTCGTGAAAATGTCGCGTATCAACAAGAGTCTGGGACGAGCGTGGTGTGACGTGCGTTTGCTTGGTTTGAGCAACCAAAAACGACACATCTATCCGGCATTTTGCTGTCTTCTCAATAGCTTTTTAGTACTCCTTCACATGTGAATTCGAACCTCCGTCCCTTAAGCTACGTCACACGGCTGTCGCCCCAGACCCTTTTCCGTTTTTTTCTCGGGCGCGATAATTTTTTGCTAAAAGCCAATTTTTCAAGGTTTATAGCCGCATATCTCGCGAATGAAAAGAGAAAACCGAAAACTGTTAAAGAACCTATTAACTAACTTTTTGTCCTCTACTCAAAAGTCAAAAAAAATTTTTTGTGACATAAGCACTTTCAATGATGGAAACGGGAACTTCCAACGCACAAAAACCCCCGAAAACGTTGCTCTTTGTACCCGATCTGTCCTACTTTCTTCATTAATTTCCATGGTGATATCTCCCGTTGCGTTTGACGCCAAAGATATGGATTTTGGACGGCCCATGTTTTGGGACGAAAAAAAATTAAATTAGACACTATTTCAAAATTTCCCCAAACTTCAAAAAAATTCCGGGGTGGCATGCCCCCAGACCCCCCTAGCCTGCCTAGCAGCCGGTTTTTTAGGGGAGGAAGCGGGCAGGCGGGTGAGCGGGCGGGACTGAAATACCGCCCGCTTCCTCCCCGAAAAAAACGGCTGCTTAGAAATGTGTCGTCACACTTCGCCTGTAGGCCCAAAATTGGTAAATCCGGACCTGCACGAGAGGGGGTGAAGTGTATATAAACCCAAATTTTTTATCATCTGAATACGTTCTACATAGAGCAAACGGTTGTTCAGTGAAATATTTTTTAGGTACTTTTGGTGAAGGAAAATTCGAGTGTAGACTATATACTACACAGGCCTTCCGGCAGGAATTGAACCCACGACCTTACGATTCTAGTGCAATGCTCTGACCACTGAGCCACGAAGGTCGTTGCCAAGAGCTTGATCGCGAGTTCTGTATATATAATAAGGTGGTAATGCCAGGAGAGCATTGGGTTTATTAGAAGTAATATTGGGCATTTCACTCGATTACATAGCATGTTCTAGGTACTTTTGGTGAAGGAAAATTCGAGCGTAGAATATATACATTTTAAGACCAAACCGGGACCAGTTGCGAAAAATGCAACTACACAGGCCTTCCGGCAGGAATTGAACCCACGACCTTGCGATTCTAGTGCCATGCTCTGACCACTGAGCCACGGAGGCCGTTGCCGAGAGCTTGATCGTGAGTTCTGTATACATTAAGGTGGTAATGCCACCTATAATGTATACTTTTAGATTGGAGCTATTCTTCAATGTTTTTTTGGCGATTCGCATTTCTAGTATGGTAATGAGATGACGTCTATGTAGGCATTTGGCTTTCTTTCTCTTTTTGACAAGATAAACTACCGGAGAATTTTTGTGGGAAAACTCATACAATATATGGAACATGTTGTTCAAACACACCATTAATGGAAGAATTGGGTCATGTCACTCCTGCAAATAAATATTGTATAGATAATGATGACTACTTTGGCGTCATCTCATTACCATTTTGAAAACAAAAATCTCTATTAAAGCAATAAAGGTTGCTCCAATTTAAAAAATATTTCGTTGTTCAGCTATTTGCCAAAGGTAGAACGTATTTAGATGATAAAATATTTGGGGTTTAAATGCACTTTAACACCTGTATTCTAAAAGCTCACTCAGGCCCGTTTCAAACGTCGAGCTTGCCATGTGCCGAGCTTAATAGTTTGAATTAAGCACATGATAAGCTCGACGTTTGAAACAATTAAGTTCGACTGTTTTAATTAAGTTCGACCGCGAAGTTAAGTTCGACTGGTTCGGTCGAGTAGAACGACCAAAGCGCGACAAAGCGCGACGTGGTTTCAAACGTCGAACTTATCATGTGCCGAACTTAATGCAATTCACGAAAAAACGTGTTTGTCTAGTTTTTCTAACTGTAATGCGAGCTGAAAACATGAAACTTTATACGCACGGCGGTCTTTTCGAGTAAATACAGACGCGAGAAGAGATCATTACTGTTTGTATCGTAATAAGCATGTAATCGATGCGCTGAGTTTGAAGTTTGAAGAAGATGAAGAAGTCAATCGGACGGCGCACAGAGATACGTTCCGCATTCAACTGACAACAAGCTAGTGTAAGGCAGATTCAAGTCAATCATCTACTCACAATTATTCTGTTCTCTTTTCTCGCTCTCTTCTGATTTACCGTTACCATTTTCCGACAAGAAAATAATGAGATATAGACAAGAAAAACGAAAACCGTGCGATTCAGGCACATTATTCATGTTAAGCGCTGCACATTCGCGTAGGTGGCCCCTGACCAAATCCAACGAATGCTCGCCGCTAGCAATTAAGTTCGACATGTTAGGCTCGACGTTTGAAACGGGCCTCACACTCAATGAGTGGCCCCCTCACTTTATAGACATACGTGTCACACACACCCAAAAAAAAATAAAATAAAGGAAGTAAATAGAAAAACTAAAGACTATAGTATGTTCCAAAGATGACCTTGCGACAAAATAAAGGAACAGTTTACATATAAATGAATAACTTAGTAACTTACACTTTGTAAATAATTTAGCGCATATAAGTTTAACTAAATGAACTTAAAAGCGTAAGCCTATAAGTATTAATTAGTTGTTCAAGTTAATACAATAAGCCAGCCAGTAAAGGCCCTGTTTGAAGTGGATTGAGTGTTCAAGTCAAATCTCGCATGTTGTTTCTCCTTGTTGTGTTTACATGAAGAAGATTGAGTGTTCAAGTTAAATCTCGCATGTTGTTTCTTCTTGTTGTGTTTACATGAAGAAGATTGAGTGTTAAAGTTAAATCTCGCATGTTGTTTCTCCTTGTTGTGTTTACATGAAGAAGATTGAGTGTTCAAGTCAAATCTCGCATGTTGTTTCTCCTTGTTGTGTTTACATGAAGAAGATTGAGTGTTCAAGTTAAATCCCGCATGTTGTTTCTCCCTGTTGTGTTTACATCAAGAAGATTGAAAGTTTTCGATCTGATCTCATCGAAACGAATGGCTGAAGTCAATCCACGCAGTGGAATGGATTGACTTGAGATTCAAGCAAGGATCGACTTGAATGTCTGATTCATCTAAACACGGTTTGACTTGAAAATGACTTAATACGCATGAGTGAAGTTGGTGCGTGTCGTGCTAAATGGCAGACATTGAGGGAAGCACAGAAAATAGTGTTCCAAAACCGAAAACAATGTTCCAAGCAGATTGGATTCTCCATGTAAACATGTGCCCGGATAGACTTCACTCGCGTTTTTCGATCCAATTGGACTGTCAATCCACTTCATGTAAATAGGGCATAAGTTACATGTAAAGTTTAAGATTTTTAGTTTGTAGTTAGTAAAGATTTTTCCGTTCTTGATGTACAAGCTGTCGTAACTTATCAATACTCAGAAAAAAACTCTGAGCCCCAGACGGGACTCGAACCCAGAAACTTCTGAATGCCAGTCAGACGCTCTAACCATTGACCCGCTAGAACTCAGATGATAGAGCCAAGTTGTTTACGGTATTAAATACTGTAGATGTGTACGTCACAAGTGCTTGTTGGACTGCAAGTCGCTTTGCGTATAAAGTTAATTTCCAGTTAAATTATTATTATTATTATTCTTTATTTAAGGAGGATAAGTTTTTCAGGCTTTCAGCAGAGCTGGTGGGGTCCTCCATTTACAGCTAAGCCCTATAGGTGTTGATTTTACGGAGGGAGGAAAACCGGAGAACATGGCGAAAAACCCTCGAAGCACAGGAGAGACCTACTAAACTCTACTCACACGAGTTCCCACCCCGAGAACGGGGCTATTCTCAGACGGTCACCCATCCAAGTACTAATCCCGTCTAACCAGGCTTAACTATTGGTGAGAGGCATTGCCCTAACAGCACACGCCACCCATGCGTGCTGTCCTAAATGTTGTTAGTCAGGCCGAACTGAATTTTGCATTTTGTTTACACGAGGCCGGTCTTGAAATTATATGACCTTGATTTCTATTACATTGGTTAAGGGACCGTTCACTATTTATGTCCAGGTTTGGTACCGAAGAGAAACTAGAAGCAGGGTAATTTTTTTAGTTACCCAACCTCAAAATGGTTTAAGATATTTTTTTACCCAACCCACTTAAATATTACATTCCCTACCTTTTATAAAATATCTTCGCAAAACAAAATACATATATACTAAAATTAAGTACACATGCATACTGCAAATACTACAGTACGTGAATTGTGTTCATACTGTTCATTAAATAAATTTATTTTTATTTACTTACATACATACAGAGTTAACATACAAAAAATATTGGTGGTGTATACCTGGTATGATCCAGCACTTTGCCCAGACCTTGTGGGTCGTCCTTCACTTGATTCAATTGCTCATCATTTTCCTCATCACTTTCATCCATATCACGGAAGACAAATTTTATTTTACCCAACCCGTGAGTTAGTCAAAAACTGGGTTACCCAACCCATTTCTCTTCAGTACCAACCCTGGGCATAAATAATGAACGGTCCCTAAAAAGCGTTTTTTTTTCGTAGTCCGAATCGGCTCGAATTAGACTGATGGATTCTGTTTACACGGAAAGTCGGTCTGGAGTTAGGCTGGCCTCAAAATTTCAGTTTGGTCTAGCAGGCGACTTGAGATTGGACAGGGAAGAACTGAATCTCAGGACGCACTCGAAGTCAGTCAGGCCTGAGTTCGGGCGGGTGTAACAGGACCAGATGACCCCCCCCCCCCCCCCCTTCAAAATGCCCCCGGGGCATTCTGGTACTAGGACCAGGTGCCCCCTCCTCAGGACCTGATGCTCCCTTTGCGAAACCCTTCAAAATTTTGAATTTGAATTTATTAATTTGAATTTATTAAATTTGCCACTTAACGTGTGGCAGGAGAGAGGGACAGAACTTTCGTCCCAATTGACACCAAACTCCTATGTGTAGACAACTAAGACCTAGGTGTTGATTTTACGGAGGGAGGAAAACTGGAGAACCCGGGGAAAAACCCTTGGAGCACAGGAGAGACCAACTAAACTCTACTCACATAAGTCCCAAGCTGGCGGAGTACGGGGTTATTCCCAAACGGTCACCCATCCAAGTACTAACCCCGTCCGACCGGGCTTAACTATTGGTGAGAGGCAGCGCCCTAACAGCACACGCCATCCGTGCTTACATTTGTCATGAATCTTTCCTTATACGTCCGAGAATTGTTGCTTTTACCAATATCACAACGATCATATTTAGACATTGTTGCCACGAAAGTATTTATAAAGAAAAACATACCGCATTGTGTCTCCACACTACGCAATCACCTTTTTAATTAAGCTTGCAACCTCGTACCCAGGGCCATTTGTAGGGAACTGGGCCAAGATGGCGAATACAACAAAATGGCGGGAACAAATGGCCCTGGTGGAGGCCAGCTCAAAATGCGCAGTGTATTGCGCATTTTATTAACTAGAACTCAGTTCTTTACACAGTAATTATACCTAATTACACCTAATTATTGCATGGTTTAAAATATAATTTCCCGTGCCGTGTGCAGGAACAACCGACAAGGTCAAAATACAATTTAAAAAAAGAGAGTACAAAATCAAACCGTCTGATTTACGCCATAAGCTCTTGACCAATCAGAGGCTGAGATAGCCTGGCCTCCACCAGGGCCATTTGTTCCCGCCATCTTGGCCCAGTTCCCTACAAATGGCCCTGGGTACGAGGATAGACCACAATGCATTGCGAATTCAAGATGGCGTCGCTATTGGTGAAAAGATCCATTCAAGGATTAGAGTTTGGAATAGCCTTAGTTTTATTAAAATTAATAAAATAAACGCAATGTCACTCAAGCCAGCGAACTCTTTCTCGCAAGACGTGAGAAAAACTTGTCTTAATTATCCATTGTGATGTTAAAGAGCCTATGAAGCGAAAATAATTATTGTCTTAAATGAAAGAACTCTCAAAACGACAAAGTAACATCTTTTGCAGATCTTCGTTTCCGTGCCTCGTTGTTGAGATATTTCAATTTTTTTGATATGCAAATTAAACACTTTGACGTCACACGTGTATAATGAGTTATCAGAGAAGGTTCGGTATCTTTGCTATTATCAAACGAAATCAATTAAAAATCTGTATGTCTAATGCTGTATGCGAAATAAACGCACAGGATCGGCTTCGAAGTGATTTCGTTTGACAATGGCAAAGATATAGAACTTTCTCCGATAACTCATTATACACGTTTGATGTCAAAGTGTTTAATTTGCATATCAAAGAAACTGAAATATCTGAACAACGAAGCACGGAAACGAAGATCTGCAAAAGATGTTACGTTGTAGTTTTAAGAGTTCTTTCATTTAAGACAATAATAATTTTCGCTTCACAGGCACTTTAAGTCATTTAAAGTGCTTCGCTGATGAAAATATTGTGGGCAGTGTTTTTGCATAATCTTAAAGAGTGATATGTTACGTGTGAAGTTTGTATTTTGGAGCGCCGCCATTAACGTGGCCGAGCTTGAGAAGAATGAGTCGAGGAAGGTTATGACATCATAGACTCAATAACAACAATGACAGAAATGGCTCATGGTTTAGTGTGCTCCATCGAGTTATGGATGCACGCGGGAAATTGGGAGAGCATGAAAAAATCGTAAGAGTTGGTCGAGGCGTAGCCGAGACCAACTCTAGATTTTTGAGTGCTCTCCAAATTCCCAAGTGCATCCATAACTCGATGGAGCACACTAAACCATGAGCCATTTCTTTTATAACATAGCATTAAATCCTTTCACAAGCCGGCGAATCGTTTTGGTTGTTGTGTTTTTTCTACTTTCGTAGCCAAGTCTTTTTTGTTCACTAAAATCCAACCAAAAGGACAGTTTAAACACGGTTACCCATACCAAGTTTATGTTTTCTGGGTCGTTGTTCTTTATTACTCAATAAAATTAAATGACTTGGTATTTTGATAATATAAAAGGCCATAAAAAGTCAATTTAAAACTCAGTTTTTGTTTTGAAAATTTTCCCCACGCTTTTTTGCTGTGCTCCATCGAGTTATGGAGCACGCACGACAGCCAATCAAAAACGTTGCTATATCAAAGCTATGTTATAAGACCCTTTTGTTGACAACAATGATTGAGTCTATGACGTCATACGCTTCCTCGACTTATTCTTCTCAAACACGGCCAATTTAAAGTGTCTATGAAATGAAAAATTCGTTGGCATTTTTGTTGTTTTATTGTACAGAGGAGCATGGCAGGAGCACTCACTGAAAATTTCAAGAGAATCTGATGCGTAGTTTTCGCGCTATTCACTCTCAAAGTTTGCCATGGCTAGTTCGTTCTTGGAGAAAAATTGGGCTTTCGGTAACAATGCTTATGACGTACGCAGATGGACAACTATGCATAAGAACAATAGATTTCACTATTAATGCTTCATCTGCGTACGTCATAAGGCATTGTTACCAAGAAGCCCAAATTTCCCCAAAACAAACTATACACGGCAAATTTTGAGAGTTGATAGCGCGAAAACTACGCATCAAATTCTCTTGAAATTTTCAGTGAGTGCTCCTGTCATGCTCCTCTGTACAATAAAACAACAAAAATGCCAACGAATTTTTCATTTCATAGACGCTTTAATGGCGGCGCTCCAAAATACAAACTTCGCACGTAAAATACAAGTTTGTTTTTGAGAATTTCGAATTGAAACTTTGCACAATTACCAAGTACCATAATATCTTTAGGATTATGCAGAAACATTACCAAGAATATTTTCATCACAGAACCACTTTAAGTTTGTCTTCTAAAAACCAATGTCATTGATTAGTCACGTGTTTCAATCATTGTCCATTGATGTGGCAAACACGTGACTAATGACGTTGTCAAAACATGGGACTACATCACGTGGCTAGGTCACGTGACCAGGTCACGACGTCACCAGTTCGAATAGTTGTGAAGATTTCGACTAAGAATAGAGCGAACATCAGCGGTGAATCTTAAAGCGTCAAGCATAGGAAGAATATTTAACAATGCTGTGTCTGACGGATCAGCAAACCACGATTTAATAGGAATTGCATTATCTAAATAGATAAAAACACTTTGGTTGGCAATCTTATAGCCATTTACCCGTGTACCAGGGGTTAATTTTCACATGCCTCGGTTTCTTCTGTTCTTTTCGGGGAATATATTCAATAGCCCCGGAAAAACAATAGATTAATATTCCCCTCTAATATTCCTCTCTAATATTCCCCTCAATATTTCGTTTCTATTGTGACTCCTGTCCATGTTGGCAAGTTGGCAGCAGTCATAGGTTATTTTGAGGCCACGAGGGGATATGTGTTTATTCACCTCGGGCTTCGCCCTTGGTGAATAAATCACATATCCCCTCGTGACCTCAAAATAACCTATATATATATATATATATATATATATATATATATATATATATATATATATTTAGCATATACCTCGCAGGTGAATAGTGCTTTTCACGCAATCTGATTGGTTCCTCTAGCTCGGGATATCCTGCACTATTCACCTGCGGGCAAAACAAAATGGCGGACAATTTTGCTTTGTTTACCGAAGCAGGAGATTTTGTTGATAAACAAGGCTGATGTTGTAGAATCACGAGAAAAGTCAACAAAATTAAGTAGAAGAGTGTCCACAGGTATGTTTCTTTACAATTTTCTAGCCATTAACTTATATTCAAAAGTTGTGAAAACTGTTTTGTCTACAAATATCGAGTACGCCAAGTGCCGTTAGTGCCCAAGTTGCTAGCGGCCGTGTCTTGTGTAAAATACCGAAAAATATAAGAATGTTAAACTTGTTATTTCATTTATGAGGTATATGCTAAAACAATTATTCACCTCAGTGTCGGTGAATAGTGTGGATATTCACCTCGCCGAAGCGGCTTGGTGAATATCCAGCACTATTCACCTCTACTTCGGTGAATAATTGTTAACTATATACAACTGGTCCACCAAGCCATAATCAGTCACTCACTTACTTACTTATCTAGAACTTTACTTATTTAGATTTAGAAATTTAGAATTACAATATTAATGGTATACAAAATAAATGTGATTATAAGGTCTAATAAATAATCTTATAGTATAAATACACAGGTGATTACAGAAAATCGTGCATGCTGGTCGAGCTACTTCGGACTAATTCTCGATAATCACCTGCAACGTTTATTTAAAACGGCCGCCAATCAATTGACAGTCGCGTTAATTATTCACTGAGCCTGAGGCGAATAATTGTTAATTAAAATGTTATTTTCTAACATAAAACAAGTTGGTAAAAAAGACGACATGGACCAAAAAAAGAAATGCCGGGTGAGCAAAAAATAGTCTTGTAACGATTCCACCGTCTGCGCCAAGAAAAAGTAGTCGTCTTCGAAATGAAGAGAGAAGAACGGATGCAGAAAACCACAACGATGACAAAAATTAAGTCGGACCACCGATTGGAAGGAATAAACGCAATGAGACAAAACGACAAACTGCGCGTTACAAGGAAACCATGCAAAAAATGCGTGTATAAATACAAGAAATACGTGCATAAATACAAAAAATGCGTGCATAAATACAAAAAATGCGTGCATAAATACAAAAAATGCGTGCATAAATACAAAAAATGCGTGCATAAATACAAAAAATGCGTGCATAAATACAAAAAATACGTGCATAAATACAAAAAATGCGTGCATAAATACAAAAAATTCGTACATAAATACAAAGATTAACACTGCTAATTTCAACAGCAAATGGCTTTCATTCACAATGAACATTCACTGAAACAAAGCATTTTATCGTTTATCAGAAATGTGTTTTAACCTTGCTTTCAATCAGCTATTGTCTTCTCTCGTAATTTTGGGTGTGTCATGGGATAAGATGCGGCCCCTCGTGGCTGTTAAGCTTCACTCACGATGTTAAATCCCATATCACACGCGTGACCATTAATTAACCCAGGCCTCGAATTTAGCGGCGGCACTGGCGGCCACTGGCCGTCGATGCCCTGCTTGTTGGCCGCCAGTCGTGGCCTGCCCTCAACCACAGTACTTAAGCTTTGTAATACAAAGTGTATGATTAGTAAAATTGACAATAAAACCTAAAACTCTGCTGAAATATCTGCAGTATTTAAATTCACCTGCTCGACAATCTCGCATTGGATTTCCCCCAATTGAATCCCGTTACCAGAGCCTGCAATCCTTTTGGGTAACACCAAGCGCTAGGGTGGCCTGTACCTCAAGTAACCTTGAACATTCTGTAGGGCAGGAGGATCGCAGGCTCCAAAAACGGTTTTTGACTAATTAATGACTATACATGTAATTCTCTCACCTTTGTTATTCATATAAGCTCCTGGAGAATTATCCAATATAAAAATACTTGATAAGTCACCACTAACAATGGATAAATCTTTGATGTATGTTCCAAAAATGTTTAAAGTGCAGTGCTAGAAGAGAAAGTCTGTTTAGCTCATTGAATTTCCCGAGCCAAGAACGTGAGGCCTGCACTAAATCATAGTCAATGGAGATATGGTCTGGAAACTCGGCAAACTTCAAAGCGCCTATAATGAGCTGGGATTTTATGTTGAACCGTACCTTACACCGTGTACATCCTTTGTTTTAGGTTTATTAATATTTAAATAGCACGGTTGAGTGATTGAACTGAAACGTTGCCATTGGATAATTCGTTCATTATACTAAAATACAATGTGTTCAGTGACCGTGCACAAAAATACATAAAGGCGAACAAAAAGATAGAACGAAGACGTTAGCTGAGTTTCCACACCATATTTTCAATGACTATGACTAAACGTCGCACAATCTACAAATTTAATTGTTTGAATTTTATTCAACGAAACTGCGACGTATAACTCAATTAAATTCGACACACGAATTAAGTTCGTCTGGGCAATTAAATTCGTCTGAGTCAGACAGATAATGCGACGATAATGCGTGTTCGAATTAAACGACGAATTATCGTCGCATCGAATTAAATGTTTCTCTTCTGTCTGTGACAATTCGCCACCATGTTTTCAAGAAGTCGTTTTCAGGATCCACAAGTCCAAGTAAAAACAATTAATGTAATAAAATTAGCGTGCTGCGTAGGCAGTGTAGAAACAACAATCGAAATATAGTAAGGTTAGATATATTGCCGAAACAGAGAACGTAGGAGTCTAACGTTTCGAGCGAAGGCCCTTCGTCACGTTTCTCTCTGACGAAGGGCCTTCGCTCGAAACGTTAGACTCCTACGTTCTCTGTTTCGGCAGTATATCTAACCTTACTATATTTCGATTGTTGTAAAAACAATTAAATTCGACTGAAATTCGACGTTTAACTCGACGTCGCATTTACGTCGCATTTACGTCGCATTATCGACGAAGTTAATTCGAATTAAATTCGTCTATTGTGGGACGTTTAAGAGACGTAAAAAAAGCAAAGGAATTTTACTGTTGTGCCAATAGCAGCGTTCCTAAAATATCATTGCAGTTATATTCCTCAAGTTGACCAATTCATTTGATGAAAATTATTGCTAACTTCCTGTTTTGAATTTGATTGGTTTCTGGTTTTTAAACAACCAATAAGAATAAAGACTTATTAACCGAGTGCGAGGTCTGTACGGGAAAGTATTTGCCTGAGGTTTTCGTACAGACCGAGCGACGAAGGAGCGAGGTTTGGGCGATAAAACCGAGGGCAAATACTTTCCAGTACAGACCGAGCAAACGAGGTTAATAAGGAATTTATTATATGGCTATTAGTTCATTTTATTTTTAAGCTTCGAGCGTTGTTTTCGTCTTCGGGGTATGCTGTTTACCTTACCTGTTGACTTCTTCGTGTCGCTTCTTGGCCTTCTTATTTACACCAGTTCGGCTTTTATTTGTCATGTTTTTAGATAAACAGCTTTAAAGAAAACCAGCAGCAATGTTCCAACACATTTTATTGTTCAGAATATTTGAATAAAGATACCTATTTCTCTTTTATTTGCATTCAAATCAACTCAGAAATGTTCCCGCCAAAACTTACAGGGCCGAGAAAAAAGCGTATTAACCCCGAGGTCAATATCGTAAAATCCCGATCTCTCAGGAACCAATCAGCGTGCGTCGTTTTGCGTACGGACCGGAAATCAAACCCAGCCATATAATAAACATGATTATTTACCAAACACCAATCAAATTAAAAACATAATTCAAAACTGGAAGTTGTCAACGAATCTTATCAAATGAATTGTTCAACTTAAGGAATATATTACAACAATATTTTACAGAATGCTTCTATTGTCATGACAGTAAACTTACATGTCTGAAATATCTTTTAGTAAAAATTCTTTTGTTATTGTCAATTTTATCTGTTACTGCTGCCCCATATACCTGTATAAGAATAAAACAAAAGAGAATAAAACAATGAGAAAGGAAGGAAATAGACAGACAGACAGACAGACAGACAGACAGACAGACAGACAGACAAACAAACAAACAAACAAACAAACAAACAAACAAACAAACAAACAGACAGACAAACAAACAAACAAACAAACAAACAAACAAACAAACAAACAAACAAACAAACAAACAAACAAACAAACAAACAAACAAACAATAAAAAAGAACAATACATGAGAATGAACAATACAAGAGACAGCAAGTTAGAATGCTTTAATTATCTCACCTCCAAGCTTGCAGTAAAGATGACCAAATCAAACCACTGGCCAACCTTGAAAAAAAATTGCCAGTAAAATAAGAAATAAAGAATACATTTAGCTCACCCTTTACAGCTCATTAACCTGCACTCTCCACTGCCCACTTTCTTCAGGCTAACACCAGGCAGATGATTGTATCTGGCACAGAAGAAAGTCTTTGGCCAGAAAAGAGTTATGCAATGATTGTCAATGAAAATCAGGCAATAGATTATTGAAGTAACTTTGGCATAACTTACTAGTTCTAAAAAGAAGTCAAGATGTGGTCTCTTATGAACCAAAAACCTAACAGGATGTTGAGCAACAGTCACCTATAAAGAAAGACAAGCGATTTAAGAAGTTTCTCACACATTGCCAGCCATCAAACCATCATATTATGGCAAGAACAACAAGATGGTCAAAAATGGCCCATTTTATAATATTACTCTGTCCAGAGCTGCTACCATCGGTTCATTTTTGTAATCAATTAATCACTGTCAACAATCAATTAATATTGATTAATCGTATTGATTAAATATGTCATGAATTAAATACGACATGTCCATGGTGGTTTGTCCATTCAAAGGAAGGGGGTGCTTTTACAAAGTTTTTACTAAATTTGTTGGAGATTGCCTCCCTTCTTGTCACCCAACAATTCAGTCACTATTCATGTTTTAAATCACTGTTTAATCATGGTTATAGATTGCGCACTCTCCCGCACTCTCACAGTTCACACAAGAGACATGACAAGACAGAGATGATGTTTAGTTCACACTTGACACTCCTACATATAAATGATACTGGGATACTGTTGGCTAATCAGTTTATGAATAATTGGTTTAACTAAGGCGTGTTCCTAAACAG
This sequence comes from Corallium rubrum, assembly GCA_964035015.1. NCBI lineage: Eukaryota > Metazoa > Cnidaria > Anthozoa > Scleralcyonacea > Coralliidae > Corallium > Corallium rubrum. Next base: position 8,061,476 of record OZ036006.1, read on the forward strand.
TCATTTCTTATCTGTTTAACAAAACAAGATCAAATCATTCCGGCATCATGCTGTGCAGGGTTGTTATAGATGATCCGATTATTGTTAAGTATAATCGATTGTGGGGGAAAAAACACGAAAAAATAATCGATTAATTGGGAGCAGCTCTAACTCTGTCTAACACTCAGATTGATATCATTGAGTAATAGCATGCCTATCCCTTCTGCATTGACAACTGAAATGGCCAAAAATTACACTGTTTATATTCTACTCTATCTAATCCCTACTTGTCAGAGGGAAAACCCTCAGATGTCAATCAGGGTTAACTTAAGGTGGCTCCATACAGTTTCTTGAAAAATGGAAAATACAAGTTTGAGAGTCCAAAACACGTGATTAAACAATTCGGAAAAAGAATAAAACTAAATGTTATGCATAGTTAAACACTCGGACAATCAAAAAGTGTTTCCAAATAATTGCACCAGTTGTTGCTATGGCAACAGTGACATTTCAAAATGGCTGCCAATTACCCTTCAAACTAATTTAATTCGAAAAAAACTTTGGTGACCCCCCAATTTTTTTTCATTAAAACTTTCCTGGAAGTATGAGTAATCATTATGCCGATTTTAAAAAAATTCTGTAGAACGAAATTTTTTAAAAATTAACAAACATGATTTTTCCAGAAAAAAAAGATTCCTTCTACAGAATTTTTTTTAAATCGGCCTATTGATTACTCATACTTCAAGAAAAGTTTTAATGAAAAAAAAATTGGGGGTCACCAAAGTTTTTCTCGAATTAAATTAGTTTGAAGGGTAATTGGCAGCCATTTTGAAATGTCATTGTTGCCATAGCAACAATTGTTGCTATTTATTTGGTAACAGTTTTTGATTGTCCGACATGCATAACATTTAGTTTTATTCTTTTTCCGAATTGTTTAATCACGTGTTTTAGACTCTCAAACTTGTATTTTCCATTTTTCAAGAAACTGTGTGGAGCCACCTTAAGAGAGTTGCAAGAAAGTTGATAATAGCTAGTAAGTAAAGTTTTGTGATTATTCGAAATCTATAATTTGGAAGACGTGCATGTCAGCGACGGCGCGACGCCGTTAACGACAAGCTGTGAGTATTCTTTAACATCTGCATGTACATGTATACTGAAATGCTGTGCCTTTAATAATTGTTTCTAGGTATCATATCATCATATAACTTGTCTCTGATTGTTCATAGCGCGATAACAGTGCATATTAATATACTTCAATAACAGCCGTCACCATCGGATGCTGAAATGTATTGAAATGCTGTCTAACGAAACTTGCATAAGCCTTTGTCGTTTTAATTTATTTCGTAAAGTTGATTACTTTGATTAGTTCTTTCATATAAATGTCCCGTAGTTTCCTGATCCTATAGGTTATACTGACTCGCAATGCTCGCGAGTATTTTCCAATGTTTGTTTTCGCTAGAAGTGCAAGCACTCGCTACTCAATGCTACCTTACTCGTGAGCGGTACTGTAGATACTTACCCTGAGCACAAAGTCTGCTGGCATACTAGGTTGAGCTGTTCTCCTACCAACACCACTATATCAAATAATTAGATAATCACAAATAAATAATTGCCAGACAGTTAAAATAAAAATACTGTTACAGGATAATGTTTGCAGTGTGGTAAACTCCTTTCTTGTCACGTTAATATTATACAAGGTACTGTAGCTTAACGCTGGACTCCGGTTACTTAATGCTGTATAATTGTGTGGTTAAATGGCTATGTATTGGCTAGATCAATGATCAACACTATTTGGTGATGTTCAGAAGGGTATGCAGGTGTTTGGTAAGGATCAAAAGAGTGTGCAAGTGTTCAATGGGGATTCCAGGGGTGTGCAAGTGTTCAATGGGGATTCCAGGGGTGTGCAAGTGTTCAATGGGGATTCCAGGGGTGTGTACATGTTTGGTGGGGATTCCAGGGGTGTGCAAGTGTTCAATGGGGATCCCAGTGGTATGCAAGTGTTCAATGGGGATTCCAGGGGTGTGCAAGTGTTCAATGGGGATTCCAGGGGTGTGCAAGTGTTCAATGGGGATTCCAGGGGTGTGCAAGTGTTCAATGGGGATTCCAGTGGTGTGCAAGTGTTTGGTGGGGATTCCAGGGGTGTGCAAGTGTTTGGTGGGGATTCCAGGGGTGTGCAAGTGTTCAATGGGGATTCCAGGGGTGTGCAAGTGTTCAATGGGGATTCCAGTGGTGTGCAAGTGTTCAATGGGGATTCCAGGGGTGTGCAAGTGTTCAATGGCGATTCCAGTGGTGTGCAAGTGTTTGGTGGGGATTCCAGGGGTGTGCAAGTGTTTGGTGGGGATTCCAGGGGTGTGAAAATGTTCAATGGGAATTCCAGGGGTGTGCAAGTGTTTGGTGGAGATCACGAGGGTGTGCAAAAGTGTCCAAAGGTGTATACACAGTATCACAGAGTTTAGCAAGTTACACTACTGCACTAATAAAAGCAACAACAACTACTCACCAATCACGCTGTGAATGTATAAGAGTCTCATCTAAGTCTAACACAAATATTTTTCTTCTTACTAATTCTGTTAAAATACAAAAACAAAAAGTATTTTATGCACCTCACTACATCTGCACTTAATATTGTTATACCTGAAATCAGAGTTTCGACTGTGCATACAATCTGAGTTGGGATAAAACGTAGTTCATTTATAACATGAGGCTAAAGCAGCCGTAGTAAACATAACATTTCTGATTTCAGAAAGTTTTTAATGTTTAGGTATTCTATAAGGATAAAATTTGCTTATCGATTATCCTCGACAATAATCATAAATGTAGTGTCCAAAAATAATGAACTCAAAACATGAAAAATTAGTCCCAGCCTATATGTTATCTTCCCGTTACGCTTTAACAGACATGATGTAATTTGCATAGGGCCCCAAACAAGCCTGGATATTAGCATCCGGTCACGGACATTGTCCGGTACAAATTTGTTATTTACAAGGTTTTGACAGTCACAAACTTGATTGTGTTGGTCTTTTTGTCTGGAACGTTCTTCGGTAAAATTTACTTCCATTTTCATGGCAGAATCAACTATTATTTGTTTCGAATCAATCACTTTTCATTTGTATATTAAATCCCCGTTTCGCGGCACATGAACTTCATTTAGTGGAGCACACGCGAATACGCACGAGGGCTTTTGGAATACTCGCGCGAGCATGTCCCGTTTAGACCGCATGGCAAAGTGCGGCCATCTTGATTGTCTGCAATCACTCAAGCATGTAAGTTATACAGTACGTCGAAGAAAATAACTGCATTTTTCACGTCTGCTGACACAAATAGTGTTAGTAACAAGGACTCAGTTACTTCTGATGAATCAGCCTCAGTACAACTAGGACAAAAGAAGTCAAGCCGAACGTTAAAATCGAGCACTGTAGTGAAATGGATCAACAAAGATCTAGCAAAAACGAATGCATCTGTGTGGTTAAAACATGAAGACAACGGGAAAGGAGAAGTTGTAACACTTGTTAACACTTGCTAGTAATACATTACTGTAGTGTACATTACATTTACATAAGAAATACAGACATACAGTGCATTATATAATTATATTATTTAATTATAGACTATTGTTTACAATTGTTTAGTGACGGGTACGTTTTGTTTTATGACAGGCACAATCTGATTGATGCTGGTCATTTTGACAGGCAGGGCAAAAAAAACTATATCCAGGCTTGGCCCCAAATTGAATGGAAACTAATTTGCATGTGGGCCTAAATGAAACTACGATTTGGTCTATTCTGGTCAGAGTAAATATTTCTAAAATTTATATTTGTACAGTGATACTTACTAAGCCTTTGTTGTGACAATGGTGATAATACAGTTGTTGAATATTTAATAGTTTGATGTCGAATAACCTGTTATAAAGTTAAAATATTTACATGTTACTAGACCATAAATGACATCACTTTTTCACCTTTATATTTTATTATTTTTTCCCACTACAGTATATAAATTAATACAAGATAAATATGACAGTTGTGATGTCGCACATTTCTTAGTCTTATTTCATAAAAAAAATAGAAACAAAGTGGAAATCACTCGAGGAGTTATACTCGCAGAGGTTGTTACATCTAGTACATAACTGTTATTACGGTCACTCCCCTAGTCCACTACAGTCATTATTTTTAAAATACAATTGTAATTATAATTTAAGAAGAAAACTGATTGCCCTTCTACCTAAGCCTAAAACTGATTTCTTAAATAAATCAATTTCCTATAAAGCTGCTGTTTTATGGAACTCTTTAGACAATAACACAAGAGCCATAGAGGACATTAGCAGTTTCAAGTGTGTAATAGGGAAATAGTATAATTATAGTTGTAATATATTTAGTAGAATAGGATAGTAAAAAAAAATGTAATACATGTATTATTTTTATTTAGGTATTAATTTAGTTTAAATTATACATGTAAATACACAACCACATCAGCTATGCTGTAAGTTTTTATTGTGTTTAAATAAATGCTATTATTATTATTATCATTATTATTATTATTATTATTATTATTATTATTATTATTAGAAAATGGATGCCCTGTGTTTATATAACCTGATGGAAACACTTGAGTGTGTTTGGGAGAATTCAAAACCACTTTATTTGTGAAATCACAGCACATTTCTTAGTCTTATTTAATAAAAGAAATGGACACCCTGTGTTTATATAACCTGATGCAAACACTTGAGTGAGTTTGGGAGAAACCACTCATATAAGCATTTAATTGCCTATGACTCAGATTCTCATAAACTTTCACATTCTCCTAACTCACTTTCGTGTTTGCATCAGGCCATATACTGTATATCCGCTTCATGCCTCTACTCAACTTCTTTGTGTTCAAAATTATGATGTCAAACATGCCTTTATAACATGGAGCTTTATGTTTTATTTGTTATACATACATGAATATATATATATAAACAAATATATTGCTTAGGGTATATATTAGTGTTCTCACATCTAGATTAGTAGTAACATGTGTCTGTAGATTAAACTACATATCTACATATATATATATATATATATATATATATATATATATATATATATATATATATATATATATATATATGCTGTAGGTATCTGTTAGAGATAATGCAATGCTCACTACCCCTGTGGAGTGGTATTGGACCAGAGTGCTCAAACTGCCAGGCTAGATGTGCGCATATCCAGTATTGTCCCACAAGTGGCTGTTACCGGTAGTTGCTGAGGGATAAATAAAATGGTGTTCTCACATCTGGATGGGTTCCAAGCTACACTGATACGTGTCTGTAGATTGAACTATATATATATATATATATATATATATATATATATATATATATAGACAAGTATCAACTTTAGAATCATGTATGAATAGAGTGGTCAATACCAAAGTAGAGCAGGTATAACACAGAAGACAAACTTGAGTCACTTCATTTAAACTTTTATTCAAACGCGACATTCACCTGATGAGTGTGGTAAGCTCCACTTACCATACGAAACAAATATGTAGTGAATAAAACTTTAAATGAAGTGACTCAAGTTTGTCTTTTGTGTTATATATATATATATATATATATATATATATACATATATATATATATATATAATTCATATATCATAATTACCCCCCTCCCCCCTCCAACTACCACACGACAACCATGGTTAATTAGTAACTGAATAGAGAAACTACTAAATATTGATAAGCAAATCATATCCTTTTATTCAGAACTCAAAAATGACAAAAAACTCTTCAACCCAAACACAATACTCATCAATTTAACTAATTAAAGAAAGAGCGATACATGAAAACATTTCCTAGCTATTATTAAAAATTCTTAGCTCAATCGAAATAAATACTATAGAAACTATTGACCTTTTGTTTGTCAGAAAGCAGCTCTTTGGATAGCCTGTTTGGAAAGCTTAATAATTTCAATCGATTGTAGTCCAACGTCTTTAAAGACGAGGTTTCGACCGTAGAAATGATTAAGCAACATGAATTTCAAAACAAAACGTGAGCTATCACTTCTGAGATTAAATAAAGCCCTATGGATAAGTAACGGATTAAACAAAGTCCAATTCATTAGCCATGAAGACAACTCGTATTGAACAAATATATAAACTTGTTTTTGTTTTTAAATCATCTGTAATCGCTGAAAAACCTCAGTATCTAAGTACTAAAAGCTCATGTTAAGCTGGTATTTTATGTGATAAACGAAAGAAAATGTCGATAATTTAGCAAAAAGATTTAAAACTTCACCTACCGTGCTCATGTTTCTCTTGAGTAAGTACATGAGTAACGTCCAGAGTTTGATAAAGAAAGTCATGATACTGCGGCAATCGGGCAATGGTAACAATTCCCTAAAGCTTTTTAAAGCCATATGGAGCTCCATGCGACATTTGCAAGCGAATTGAAGCAATAATTTGATCGTTTTTTCCAAGTTTAAATAATGTCTTCGAGGAACTAGAGAATCAAGAAGACATAAACATGAACACAACTCACAAAGCATTCTGGGATGGCCTGATAATATGGCGCCATATCTTTCCGAATCCAAATATGGCATGGATTAATATGGATCTTATTTTTCTCTCTTTTTCTTCAGTTGGGTATCTTTGGGGTTTTGTGAAAAAGATTAAAAATTCATCGGTGTAATATTCTGCATGGGTGTAGCAACCTCCTGGGGGGGGGCCCCCCCCCCCCCCCCCGTGAAAGGACAAACGGTAAACTTAGATATTTAGGGCCAACGATCCAGAGATTTTGAAACTGGGAGGGTACTTCCATATATTGCTTGGCTATATGGAGGGCGAGAAAATGCCCTGGCTTCTACATTTTCATTCATTTTCATTGGTTGATTGCTTTTCTTAAACATTCCTCAGGAAACATATAAATTATGAATAGCTTTGTGCCATGGGACCAATGGCAGCGCGCCACAGCCATTACAATGAACTTCTCGGTAATAATTCCATGTCCTAAATAACCCAGGTACTTCATGAAAGCCTGACCCCAACACACACCCTAATCCTAACCAATAAATTCGTGAATATAGGACATGGATTTATAACCAACTTCTCCGCCCGAGACCCAACGGCTGGAATCTGAGCCTACCCACGCGACTGCATTACTCAGAATAATTTTGCATTCTAACTAAATTGCTAATTTATCACACTCAGTATTTCTGGGACCCCTTTTCCCGCCATCCCAATTTCAAAAAGGCCCTGGGAACGAGGATGGTCGTAGGCTGGAAAAGGGTACATAGACACTCATTTGGTCTTAACACACGAAATATAGTAAGGTTAGATATACTGCCGAAACAGAGAACGTAGGAGTCTAACGTTTCTCTCTGACGAAGGGCCTTCGCTCGAAACGTTAGACTCCTACGTTCTCTGTTTCGGCAGTATATCTAACCTTACTATATTTCGATTGTTGTTTCAACACTGCCTACGCAGCACTCTACTTTTATTACACTTTTCACAGGTGGCCATTTCCTATTTCTATATGGATCAATGGATGCACTCCTGTCTGACTCCGTCTAACACCAGACAATTTTACTCGTCAAAGAGAGAACCCTCAGACATCCTATACAGACGGGGGCAGGGGAGTGCCGAAGGTGCGACAAACTTCCAGGGGGGTCCGGGGGTATGCTTCCCCGGAAAAAATTTGAATTTTAGAGTCTCTGAAATAGCATTTCCTGCATTTTGAGGGGGATTTGAAAGAGTTTTGAAGGATATAAATTACCAAACAAAATACCCAAATATATGAATACACCATATGTCGACACTGTCGTGGACTCATGGGGATATGTTTCATTACTTTCATACGTTTATGTTCCAAAATTACTATGTATATTCAGATTCCAGATTGAGATTGTATACATTATGTCGATATAATCATGTTTCTTACTGTTTTAAAATTGGGTTTCAAATTTACAAGATATTATCGTGTCAGATGATGTCGAATCTTATTGCAAAGGAGAGGCCATAGCTACGGCTTGTATCAATAAGCATTGTTATACTTAACAAATAGATTCCATTTTGCCGTTGTCTGTTCAGTTATTAGGGACCTTAAGATGCTAGGACGACAACGGCGCTTAAAAAGCAATTCAAATTTTAGCATTAAAAAGAAGTCACGGTTAACTGACTACTGTATTCAATACTTCAAGCTTGTTTTAGAATTTTCAAAGTGTTAAAACGGTTGCAGTGTCTGTGTTAAGGCAATCTCAGACAACAGTTCTCATCACCCCACGAGTCATCGTCGTCCTGAAGACGTGACGATGCTCTGAGTGGCGTTGTATACAGAGCGAGGACGGTGTTCAGATTACTCTTGGGACTAGAAATTATTCATTATCTTTGTTTTGCAAGAAGAATGACTTTGTTTGAAGGACGTCGTCCTCGAAGTTGCCGTCGTAGATCTTAAGGTCTCTTATATAGATGCACAGATGACGTCACAACGTGGTAAGAACAAAAAAGTGGCCCACGAGACGCCGTCGAGTGGGTCACTGATGTTCTTACCACGTTGTGACGTCTTCTGTTCATCTATAACTGAACAGACAACAAGAAAATGGAATCTATTTGTTTTATACAATATAAAAATTACACAATACTTCTTTGCCGGATTTTGGGGCGTGAAGAAAGAAAAAAGCAAGTCAGCTGACGTGATCCATGTGTCTGTCCTCTAAAGATCATGGGCAACAACCAATGAAAACACACATAGCAACCAGGGTATTGTATAAAATATAATTATGCACGTTTTACACACGAGTGACTGTTGCGATTTCTATAAACAGCTGCTAGTGTATCGCTGTATCATCCTGTATTGGTTGGGACAGGGAAGGGGGGTGAATAGTCACCTAGTCACACCCCCCCCTGTACCGCCCCTGTTATAGTTGTTGAACAACGGCCAACAACAGTCGAACGATTGGGTTGAGAGCTTACGATAACTGCAAACAGGATTAAAGATATAGAAGTACAACAGCTAAAAAGTACGAATGTTTTCAAGACTGTGATAAGATATCGTGCAAGTGTTGCTGGTTTTACGTAATCTTAAAATATTCCATTGACAATTGACTTCCATAACTTTCTTTTAACACGCCTTGAATACTGTTCAATACAGTGTTAAACGACATGTGCCAAGATTCTTTGCCATCATTCACCAACCTAAACAACGAAAGAGAAAGAGAGTACACTGTAATATATCTACTTTTCGAAACGTGGCGCTTGAAAAGGTAGATTTCTTTTTCATTCTTAGGGGATGTTCATATGAGATGGCTAGTGGGGTTACCAGGCTAATTTGAAGTCACGAAAGTCTTTCTATGACTGAATTACAATACCCTGTGTGCTATATATACTTTTTAAATCAGCCTGGTAACCGAGTTAGCCTGCCTCATAGGAGACATCCTGCCATCCTTTATTTAGAGCATTCTGTAAGCTCTTACCTGTGATAAAACTTCAAAACTAAGGCCATTTTCTCAAGATCTTTTTCATAAACTAGATTGACGAGATATTCGACAAGAATACTCACATCTTCGTCCAAGGGAACTGCAATGAAAAAGAAAGAATGAAAACGAACAATATTTGTGTAGGAAATCAATGAAAAACTACACTTGTGTTTGCAATGATGAGTTTAATTATACTTAATTATACTTAATTAGACTTAATTAGATTCAATCATACTTAATTATACTTAATTAGATTTAATTAGATTCAATTATACTTAATTCGACTTAATTATATTTAATTATATTTAATTTTAATTAATTAATTAATTAATTAGACTTAATTAGACTTAATTATACTTAGACTTAATTACACTTAATTATACTTTAGATTTAATGAAATTTAATTAGAATTAATTGAACTTATTTAGACTTAATTAGTCCTTATTAGACTTAATCAGATTTAATTAGAATTAATTAAGCTTAATTAAACTTAATTAAACCTAATGAGATTCAATTAGACTTAATTAGATGTTTAAAAATGTTGGAAGCGCGACCAGGATTATACATAATATATGCGAGACGTTCTCTGACCGTAAATATTTATTTAAAACTAGTTTTCGACTGCCAGTCTGCAGTCTCCGACGGGTAAAAAATAATGAGTGATAATGGCTACGACTACGGTTTAGAATTACAGTTTACAATTACAAATAAATTATAATTGACAGATCTGCCTACATAAAACTTTATAAACTCTGATAATTGTTCTATTAATGAACACGGTCGTATTTATACAAACTGAGACAGAGGCATTGGTTGTAATGAATTGTGGCAAAAGGAGATAGCGAGGAAGTAACTGAACCGGGAGGAGGGTGTCCTGTCCGGCGGCCTAAAATGGGGATCGCCCATTTTAGAGACATTAACTAAGTCTGAGGGGTGCTCAGCACTCGTAAGGTCGATGTCTCACCCATCCAAATCCTTCACGTGGGTGAAGTGTGTGAGGCACAGCACTTCTGTGAAGTGATAAGGATGACAGCACTTCCTGCCACTCATTTATTAGATAATTAAATTATTACATTCTTTTTTTTACTATTATAATTTCTATAAGTATAGACTATTTATATGTTATTACAAAAGGGGTTGTGGTGGGTGGGATAAAAATCCCCGAAAAACTTAAACTGCTATTTTACAGAACGATTTGAGTGAGCTCTCTGACTGTGAGTCTGTGACAGAATGACCATCGTCGCCCTTGCCGCATTCATTTATACCATTGCCTCAAGGAGGAATTTTGTTTTGATAAGGAGGAATCCTTAGATAAAGGTTTGGGTTGGGCTTTATCTTTTTGGCCGCGTATTTTTTCGCACTGTATTTATTTATCTCTTACTCCCTAACATTAACCTAAATTTATTAATAATAAATTTCTAAATTTTTTAAGTAAAAAACGATTAGATGTAATCAATAGCATTGCGAGTGTTCTACCTTTTGTACTATTTATCCACAGTTTTAACATTTTTCGAATTTCAGGTAATGTTTCAGCTCCAACCAACGACACCTTGAAATTAGGATCAAAACATCTAAATATTAAATATTGGCGCCAAAAAGATGATTTGATGTTAACACTTAAGTGGCAGAATCTGGGATATCATTTTGTTTTTGCTCGGGTCTTCAATTCCAGTTAACCCTTTCATCTGCATCGCTGTTGCCGAACAACTTTATCTTTTTGCAGTACGTAGCGTCGGGGGGGGGGGGGGTAAGCGGGGTAATTGCCCCTGGGCCCAGGACAAACTACAGGAACTTCATGTTTTTGTCACTAATTTTGACAAGGTCTGGGCTGAGTTTATATGCGTTCACAAACTCGATTCTTAGGATTTCGTGGGCGATGATCTTCGGTATACGCAATGTCTACCGATCAGCGCCAGGCATTATTAAAGATGGCAACATTAAAGATGGCAACAGCCGTTATTGCTGCAAATCAACAACCTAAAACTGCATAGATTGCCGTTCTTCACTTCAAGAAAGAGTGCTGACGCCATCACTCTTTAATGGCTCGATTTTATACGCGTGACGTCCATGTTGAGGAAAACGTCGCAAGCTTAAGCTCTTTAATTGAAAAAACTTCGGACGATAACAAATATTTTACTACTAAATAGTAAATGGTAGCAACTCGCAGCACTTCACTTTTGATAAAAACTTCTAGTAATATGTTTATAAAGGCGGTATGAATATGACCATTGTGAATATTTTAGCTTGACTGACGCTTCTGATGCAAAGATTGGCGTTTAGAGTACTCGATATAATGATGGTATTAAAACATTGATTTCAGTGGGGGGGGGGGGGGGGGGGGCAGTTCCAACATTTAACCCAGGGCCCATCCGGGCTCTCGACGGCCCTGTCTTTTTACTCTGTCTAAAGCCCGTTCTCCACTAGGCGAATTTGTTCGCGCGAAGCGAATTCTCCGGCAATATGATTGGCAAGTAAGAAAATTGGCGCGAAAACTAGCAGCACCAACCAATTACATTGCATGAACGGGTATTTCGATTCGATTCGCGCGAACAAATTCGCCTAGTGGAGAACGGGCTTAAAGCCGGTTTTCCACTAGGCGACTTTTTTCGCGCGAAGCGACTTTTTCTTTTGTCTCATGAGCTCTGAGCTGGAACTAATCAGAAATCTATTGAATTCGAACAAAAGAAAGTCGCTTCGCGCGAAAAAAATCGCCTAGTGGAAAACTGGCTTAACGCCAGAGATTTTACTCGTCAAGGGGAGAAGTTCCGGAAATCCATGCGTGAAAGGATTAACTGAGATGGCCTGGGAACAAGAATGCGTTATCTTCTAAACATGTACCTTTGGCAAAGACGGCGTTGCTATGGTAATGTTGACGTCATCACTAGGTCGATTAGGGACCACAACAGACGGGACAATGTCGTGAATCGTAGTGGAATTTTTGTCCTTTTGTTTTCCCTTTGCATCGTGTCGTCTTTGTTGTTCGTAAGCCAGTTGTACTTCGTGTCTTAGAGATTCTGGAATTGCTTCAAGTACACTGGCATCTAGCTGGGGAACTGCACTGACTTTCATTTGCATTGGTAGGTCTGGGTTAGATATAGTCTCGGTAAAACGTTTTATTGTTCTATTCTTCGCGCCAGATTTCTTTGTCTTTGGTATTTCTTTCTTGTCTGTTTCTTTCTTGTCTGTTTCTTTCTTGTCTGTTCTTTGGTACTCGTGCCTCAAATGCTCAGTTAGTTCTGAAGGAAGGCACCTGACTACCTCTGGATCCCATTGAGATGGCGACGGAAACTGAATAGGAAGGAAATAAAGGAAGAATTTAGAAAGATGATCAGTGATTCTAATAAAGGAATGAAGGCAAATGTGGTAATGATGGTAGTGGTGCTGTTATGGCTATGATGGTGGTGATGATGATGATGGTGGTGGTGGTAATGATGGTGGTGGTGGTGGCAATGATGATGATGGTGGTAATGATGGTGGTGGTGGTAATGATGGTTGTGGTAATGATGATGGTGGTGGTGATGATGGTGGTGGTGATGATGGTGGTGGTGATGATGGTGGTGGTGGTGGTGGTAATGAGGATGGTTGTGGTAATGATGGTGATGATGGTGGTGGTGGTGGTAATGATGATGATGATGGTGGTGGTAATGATGATGGTGGTGGTAATGATGGTAATGATGTTGGTGGTGGTGGTAATGAGGATGGTTGTGGTAATGATGGTGATGATGGTGGTGGTGATGATGATGATGGTGGTGGTAATGATGATGGTAATGATGATGATGGTGGTGGTGGTAATGATAATGGTGGTGGCGG
>OZ036006.1:8079715-8082215 GCA_964035015.1 Corallium rubrum
TACAATGTGTTCAGTGACCGTGCACCGTGCACAAAAATGCATAAAGGCGAACAAAAAGATAGACCAAAGACTTTAGCTGAGTTTCCAGACCATATCTCGATTGACTATGAATACACGGCTGGCATGTGCTGTTAGCGCGCTGCCTCTCACCAAAAGTTAAGCCCGGTTAGACGGGGTTAGTACTTGGATGGGTGACCGCTTGGGAATGACCCCGTTGTCGGGCTAGAACTCATGTGAGCAGAGTTGTAGTTGATCTCTCCTGTGCTTCGAGGGTTTTTCGCCGGGTTCTCCAGTTTTCCAGCTCCCTCCGTAAAATCAACACCTAACATCTTAGCTGTGATCCGTAGTCTGAACTGTGTCGTACGGCGGCTGCTTGGAGTGCCTTTGATATGCCTCGACACGGCCACGTTGATCTGCCTCCTTCGCAATTCAGCCGCTTGCTGCGAGTAAGGATGATAAAAGACCCTGGGTACGAGGTTGAAGGATGATTAGCCCCCAGTCCTTTATCATTTATTAACTTACAAAGTTTGGAAACTCACATCCGATACCACAGGGAGCCCATCTCGGCAGAGCGTGGGTACCCTGTGGCACACTCGATCGTGGTGTGTTTAGGAAAATAATAAAGGGATGAAACATGAATTCTCCCTTGTTTTGAACATCGTTTTAAGCGCCTATGGGTATTAAAATTGTAAGACAATTGAGCGAAGTAGTTGTGATAATGATTCATTTATCAAAATATAATCAAAATGAGGCAAAATCTCACCTTTTAGCCGTGATTTTGCAGCTAAATTACATATCGTATTTTCGAGAGATGTGTTCCGCAAGTAGCTAGGACACTACATCATCGTTGACACTTCGGATAGCTACGAAATCTTACGATAAGCTTTTCGGATAAAGTGGGAAGTCTCAGGATTATTGATTTATTGCACATTCATCTGACTGAGTTTCAGTCGGTTTCAGTATTCCAACGGTGGCTTCCGACGATACGAGATGTCCTGGCTACTTGCGGAACACATTCCACGTTGAACGTTTGGTGTTTCATCCCTTATATTTTTTCCTCTCCCTCCCCCCCCCCCTTTCCCCCCGTTTTTTTCCGCCTTTTTTCCCGCTTCCGGTAACCGTTTTTCGTTTTTTTAAATCCCCTGCCACAGTCCCCCGCGCGTCTTTCGAGTGTGCCACAGGTGCCCACGCGCTGCCAAGATGGGCTCCCTGTGCCGATACCTGCTCTCTACCACCACTTTCTTTAACCTTTCTTACCCCTCTCCCCCACCCACTCTCTTTACTACCCTCCAATCACCCTCCCAACCTCATACCCGGAGCAGAGTGCCAAGCAAAAGCCCCGGGTACGAAGTTCCCACCTTCCCTACTACGTACCAGTTGTAGTAGTCGCTCCAGGCCCCCGGGAAGCATGACACACGGCCACAGGCTTTCCTTTCAGTTCAGGTCTACTCCTCAAGGCCACGGACACGAAAAAGCAATCCATATCGACGTGCATTATAATGCGGCTTTTAGACGTCGTTTTTAGCGGCGATCTTTTTGACGTCTTTAATTCCGTTGTCTGAATAAGATTGTTAATAAACTCGCGGAATTCTGTCCCCCAGGTTGAAAGGTGATGCAGGCGGGAGTGATTGTAATACTCGCTGACAAAATTAGCATCGCCTGCTTTCGCTACAGTTGAGCGTTTCCGATCAATACTTCGTGACGAGCCGGTGTCTTCCGAAACAGTGGCGTTACAACCGTAAAGGGAATCAGGGAGGTTATCCTGAATACCCTTTTCTTCAAATCCGCTGGACAATTGTAATGAAGCACTTGCAACGTCTGACGTTCCTTCTCTTAATTCTCTCATAACATCAGGTTCCTGCATACATTCAGGAGAATATGAAGTATCCAAATTCATATTAGACAACGCAGGCTCAGTTTTGGTCTTAGATACAGTTAAGCCTGTTTGTAGTTTAGCTTCAGAGAAAACATTGGGTGCTTTAACAAAGTTCATTAAAGACCCTTTAGATCCATTTGTATCCTTATATTTCCCTCCTGCTCCATAAAGAAGATATTCTCTGTGAGGTAGAAGCTTGCCTTGCCGAATACTGTCAGTTATCCAATTAGGATGCACGACTTTCTCATCCCTAAAATTAAGAGTTAAGAAAACTCGTCATTAAAAGACTAACAACACGTTCATGTGATAGCTATGAGCTCAGATCCCAGCAAGTCACCATCCGTACTTCCGTCCGCCCGCCCGTCCGTTCCTCCCTCTATCCATCCATCAACCCGTTCGTCCGTCCGTCCTTCCTTCCTTCCTCCCTTCCTTCCTTCCTCCCTCCCTCCCTTCCTTCCTTCCGTCCGTCCGTCCGTCTTTCCTTCCTTCCTTCCTTCCTTCCTTCCTTCCTTCCTTCCTTCCTTCCTTCCTTCCTTCCTTCCTTCCTTCCTTCCCTCCTTCCTCCCTCCCTCCCTCCCCCCTTCCTTTCTTCCTTCCTTTCTTCCTTCCTTCCTCCCTTCCTTC
>OZ036006.1:8087215-8113500 GCA_964035015.1 Corallium rubrum
AGGCAAACCCTAGGCATTTGACACAAGGTGAGCTCCGTATAGGTGAGAACTTGATGCAAAGCAAGCCCACCTGGTTGGGCATTTGACTATTGCAAAAAGTTCGTCAGCGGTTGCACGTTAAAAAATCTCCTCATTCTAGCCATCTCTTCAATCTCTGCATGACCTTTTGGCTGTCAATATTCCAGGTGAACATTTGAAAATGCTGTTGTTTAAAGTCTGGAATGCAAAGAAGGATGTTGAAACTTCATGATAGTGAATTTTTTGTTGTCTACGAATGAAATAGTTCAAACAAAATCTTTTAACAGAGCCTTGACACTCCCAGATGGTGGGGAATTTGACTGTGTTTTTGCTCTGCATAGTGCGGAATTTGACCAAAATTCTTCGGAAAAGTCAAATTCCTGGGGGTTTGCCCGGGGGGAGGATGATCGCAGTTGGAATTGACTCATACATTATGTCCTCCTCCTTCATGTCCTTTGTATAGAGTTAATATTTTAATAACAAGATTCCAAATCTGTAGCAAGTTATTTGCCAAAGAGCTGCAACTCCAGTATACATTCTATAATTGTAACACAGTCTGACGGTCACTGATCGATGAACCTTGCCAGTGACGATAGACAATATAGCACTGCACTTCTACAGAATACGAATTACAAAGCACTACAAATCAATCAGCAACGTACCCAATCTTGACTGTTATTTCCTTCTCGTTTCTTGCCTTTCAAACTCATCTGATTCACTTCTGACATGACTCTAGTTGCGTTTTATTACATGTCCTCCATAATGACTATAATTCAAAATTTCAAACAAGTCTGCACTGGAACCGCGCCAGCAATAGTAGGGGTCTAGGTCCGAGTAAGTATCGTGATGGCGTCATCATGGCGTCATCGTTGCCATGACAACACTAGTATTTTGATTTTGAAGTGAAGTGAAAAAGGTTCAAAAGTAGGCTTTCAAAAGTTGTTTTAAATGTCTGATTTTGAAGACGAAGAAGGCGTAGATGAACCAATATTGGACGATGACGAGGAAGAAGACGACGACGACGACGATGAAGAAGTATTATGTTTAATTTAACTGTTTACCTTCGGAGAAATTAAAGACAATTTATTAAGCTTTGATATCATGTTTTTTTCAATCGCTGCAGAAAGTGCCAGAGAATCCTTTGACAGAAGAAATCTTGGCAGACTCTCTCTCATTGTTATGTAAGACAGGAAATGGTCTAGCACATGCTTATGTACGCCTGGACATACATGAAAGGTTACTGTTTAGAAAAATTTAATCACATATCCCCTCGTGGCCTCAAAATAACCTACACGTAAAAATCTCACAGCTTGTCAACAGGATGTGTTCGCAACAGGCTTGTAGCAAGGCTGTTAACAAGTTGTAACAATGCTGTTCATTCCAAACGTTGCTACAACATTGTTAGCATCAACCTGTTAACAACTTGTTGAGTGCAGAGCGGTAACAGGTTGTTGGGACAACTTGTCATCAGTCTGTTGGAGTCATCAGCCTTGTTACAAGTTGTCAACAACCTGTTACAGACATGTTAAGAGACTGGGACAGCCAGTGCGAACACATCACGGTGACAGCCTGTTGAACAGCCCTGTAACAACTTGCTTGCAGGTCTGTAACAACTTGTGCATTTTTACGTGTGTATATACTTATTTTTCACATGGTGAGGTTCACAGGATTTCATAAGATAAGGAGTGGTGTGGGGGATATTAGACGGGAAGATTAGAGGAGAATATTATAGCGAGGAATCGTAGAGGGGAATATTAGAGCCTTAGAGGGGAATATTAATCTATTGATTTGCCAGGGGCTATTGAATATATTCCCCTAAAATAACAAAGGAAACCGAGGCATGTGAAAAATAATAAAGAATTATTGGATGAGGCTGAGCAAGGCAGATAACGCTGACCGAGGTCTGAATAATTCTGATGTCCTGCGTAAGCCGAATTCAATAATTCTTTTATTATTCATTCTGCAACAAAAGTCAGCCTTGCGAATAAAAATCAAAACAGACAAAAATGTCAAACTCAAACTTATATTTTTTATTAACAAATAAGCCACAAAAATAACAATATCAACACACAACAATAAAAAATACGCAGGCACCGTATGGACATGACAAATACGACATTTATTTGTCGTGTCCAAATTTTCCACATGACAAATACGAGATTTATTTTGTCTGCGCCGAAATACGAATAATTATATGTAGGCTCTCAACCAATGAGAATACGAATAGTACAATGAATAATAATATACATTAGTTATATTTTTGCATGTGGGACTTAGTAAATTTTGGGCAATTTTTTATCTAGGGAAATCACAGATATAAGCATATTAAACTGCTTTATTCATCTTCGATATGTGGTAAGTAATGTCTAGTCTGAAAGGGAATATTTATACATGTATGTACACTCCTTAGGAATGAATGGATGGATGAACAGGTGGGATGGATAGATGAACAGGATGCAGGGCCTTTGAGAGCCAGAACAGGCCCCAGGTCATAATTTGCATGCAGGCCCCCTCTGATATTTTTACCAAGTTTTTGATAATTAATATAATATATGATATATCTTCATGGACTAATTTTTAGCAGGCCCCTTCTGGGCCCAGGCCCCAGGGTAATTACCCTGCCTACCCCCCACCCCTCTCGACAGTACTCACTGGATGAGTGAATGGGATGGATGGATAGGTGGGATGAATGAATAGGATGGATGAATGGAATGAATGAATGGGATGGATGAATAGGTGGGATGGATGGATGAATAGGATAGATGGATGGAATGAAAGGGATAGATGGATAGGTGGAATGAATAGGATGAATGAATGGAATGAGTGGGATGGATGGATAGGTGGGATGGAATATGATGAATGAATGGGATGAATGGGATGGATGGATAGGTGGGATGGATGAATGGAATGAATGAATGGGATGGATGACTAGGTGGGATGGATTGATCGATGAATATGATGGATGAATGGAATGAATGGGATGGATGAATAGGTGGGATGGATCTTTGAATAGGATGAGTGAATGGAATGAATGAATGGGATGGATCAGTGGGATTGATGAATGGAATGAAAGGGATGGGTAGATGAATAGGATGAGTGAATGGAATGGGATGGATGGATAGGTGGGATGGATGAATACGATGCATGAATGGGATGGATAGACACTGGGATATGAATGGGATGGATAGGTGGGATGGATAGATGAATGGAATGGGATGAAGGGATGAATGGAATGGATGAATGGGATGGATAGATAGGATGGATGGGTGAATGGATGCCTGGATGGTAAAGAGAATATCAATGAATTGATGACTGAAAAAAATCATTATAATGCACGTTTTTATTAACAAGTGAACAAAAATCTTTTCCATAGGATATAACTGGCAACAAACTGAAGGATATTTCATCTCTCAATTCATTAACACATTTATTGACCTTGAAAGCTGGCAAGAACTTGTTAACTTCAGCACAATTAGATAAAGTAAGCACAAAAAAACACAGCTCTCGAACCCACAACCTTCCGAATGCCAGCTGGACGCGGCGTTTATCCCAGGTGTATAAATATCGAAAACAACCTTGGTCTACCATCTGGCTGGCATTCGGAAGGTTGTGGGTTCGAGCCGGTAACTTACGACAGCAGTCAGCCTGTTTAGATATACTGCTGAAACAGAGCAGGTGCGGATTGCATGACTTAATAAAATATTTACAGGGAAATGACCACTGGAGGGTCCAACCATCGGGGTCAATACTCAGGCAGCCATCTCAATAGCCGAGGAACTTGTACTCAGATTTACAAACTCAAAACAGCATTTTTATACCCAAGGGAACTTACTTCAGATAAGCAGGGGCCCACACAAGGACAGGAGCAAGGGGCCCACCCGGAAATTTCCCGGTGTCCACGCCTGAAACAGAGAACGTATGAGCCTAACGTTTTGACGAAAGGCCTTCGCTCGAAACGTTAGACTCCTACGTTCTCTGTTTCGGCATTATATCAAACCTTACTGTATTCTGCTACGAGCCTGCTATTGCTGAGGACTTGATGGTAATGATTTTTTTTATCTACTTTAGTTGCCTTACCTTCAAGTTGCTCATTTTACTAACAACAAAATTGTGAACACAAAAGGGATTGAACATCCATTGTTAGAAACGCTCAACTTATCTTGTATGTATATTTAAGCCGGAAATTGGGAGAGCACGAAAAATCGTAAGATTTTTGAGTGCTCTCCAAATTTCCCAAGTGCATCTATAACTCGATGGAGCACACTAAACCATGAGCCATTTCTTTTATAACATAGCATTAAATCCTTTCACAAGCCGGCGAATCGTTTTGGTTGTTGTGTTTTTCTACTTTCGTAGCCAAGTCTTTTTTGTTCACTAAAATCCAACCAAAAGGACAGTTTAAACTCGGTTAACCAGACCCAGTTTATGTCTTCTGGGTCGTTGTTCTTTATAAAAAGTCAATTTAAAACTCAGTTTTGTTTTGAAATTTTTCCCCGCGCTTTTTTGCCGTGCTCGATGGAGTTATGGAGCACGCACGACAGCCAATAAAAAACGTTGCTATATCAAAGCTATGTTATAATGTATTCTTGACAATAGTTAACTAAGCACAGCACTCTTTTCCATAGGCAAACCCAATAGGTCTGAAGCCTAACAAAAGACTAGTACAGAACCATCGCAGTCATATAGATAACAATATTGTTAGATACATTTTTATATGAAATATTCAATAAGAAATTGGGACAGATTCCTTTGAATATTCTACAGAATTTTTAATAGGATTTAGAAATCCTATATACAGTGTGCATAAAAAAAACTGAACCCTTATAGAAAACAACCTATTGTAGTAGTTTGAAAGCCCTAAAAGCGCTGCGTTATAAATTAATCAGCACATAAGTTAAACAGGAAGAGAAAAAGCTTTTAAATACTTTCACCATGCATACACTTCAAGTTATCTTAATTTCCCAGGTGTATAAGACCGTGTGTTTTACGCATCTGTGGGTTCAGCGAAGTGCTTAGGGCATTCAAACTACTGTTGTTTTCTAAGACCCCGTTTACACGATGCCGGTACAATTTGAAAACGGAACAAAATCATGCCGTTTAGGCCTTGCGTTTACACGATACCGGCACAAAAATAACATGAAATGTTATATGCTGTATTTGCATACCAGCATGATTTTGTTCCGTTTTCAAATTGTACCAGCATCGTGTAAACGGGGTCTAAGGGTTCAGGTTTTTTTGATACACTGTAGAATATTCCATAGAGTCCCAAGAATATTTCGTACTGTGCTGGAGGATGGGAAGAAGGTTACCGTAATGGTTTTGCCAGCGGGTACAATTAAGGCGAGTCATGTATAACCTAGCTTCCTTCGGTAGCATCCATCCCGTGCGTGCATGCACGTCATTCAAGCCTTATTTTTGTTCCAGATAATGAGATCGATGAAGTGACTGACTTAGATCCCGTTGCTCTCTCTCGCTTGACAACTCTGGAGCTTCGAAATAACAAATTAGTAACGACAAATGGCATTGGCATGTTGCCAAACTTGCAAAATCTTTACTTGGTAAGCGCAGGTCACACTGTAGTATACCATCAGTATAATAATAACTATAGTAGTAGCTAGTCTCAGAACGTCCAGTGCCTATGAAGCGAAAATTATTATTGTCTTAAATGAAAGAACTCTCAAAACGACAGAGTAACATCTTTTGCAGATCTTCCTTTCCGTGCCTCGTTGTTGAGATATTTCAATTTTTTTGATATGCAAATTAACCACTTTGACATCACACGTGTATAATGAGTTATCAGAGAAGGTTCGGTATCTTTGCTATTATCAAACGAAATCGATTAAAAATCTGTATGTCTAATGCTGTATGCGAAATAGACGCACAGGATCGGCTTCGAAGTGATTTCGTTTGATAATAGCAAAGATATAGAACTTTCTCCGATATCTCATTATACACGTGTGATGTCAAAGTGTTTAATTTGCATATCAAAAAAATTGAAATATCTCAACAACGAGGCACGGAAACGAAGATCTGCAAAAGATGTTACTTTGTCGTTCTGAGAGTTCTTTCATTTAAGAATAATAATTTTCGCTTCATAGGCACTTTAAAATAATATTGTGAAATTCATGAATAATTAATGAGGTTAAGAAGCAATCAGAACGTAGCATTCAAGTCACATGTATACTGTACGTCTGTAAGTCCCAATAAAGATCATCTTTTGGACAAAGTAATCTGTATCAAAAGTTATGAATACTAATTAGCTTCATTCTATTGTTTCATTTCATTTCATTTCATTTCATTTCATTTCATTTCATTTCATTTCATTTCATAAATACGATAAAGCTTTTGCGTCCGATCTGTATGGGGATTTACTTCGGCTCGCCTTGTCCATAGTCAATCGAGATATGGTCTGGAAACTCAGCTAAAGTCTTTGGTCTATCTTTTTGTTCGCCTTTATGCATTTTTGTGCACGGTGCACGGTCACTGAACACATTGTATTTTAGTATAATGAACGAATTGTCCAATAGCAACGTTTCAGTTCAATCACTCAACCGTGCTATTTAAATATTAATAAACCTAAAACAAAAGATGTGCACGGTGTAAGGTACGGTTCAACATAAAATCACAGCTCATTATAGGCGCTTTGAAGTTTGACGAGTTTCCAGACCATATATCTCGATTGACTATGCCTTGTCAATCCCCATACAGATCGGCCGCTCATGCTTTATATCTATTACTTCAATCATAATAATTATGTTTGCAAGAGATTATAAGTTATCTCTTGGTATCAGCAAAGTATTTTTGCTATTTCCTGCCAAGGTTCGAGGCTATCTATTTAAGGGGTAGAAGTACATGCGCTAAATCAGACAACTGTAAAAAACAATTCAAAAGTACATGTATTTACCTTCAGTTTACCTGCATTTCGACTAAACGGCTCATTCTTTACTCCAAATTACGGTAAGTTTCGAGTTTTTGAGTAGCGAGAGCTATAATAGTATTGACTTAAAGAAGCTAATATAATTCATACAGTTCTGCAGCGAATTAACTGGCAACAAAAGGCGGACGTAGAATTTGTGCATGTAAGGCGCAAATCGTGTGCGCTACAGTTGAAATCAACTATAGTTCTGATTTTACCTAAATGGCGTTAATAAATGCTAGACCTTGTGGCATATATCTAGACCTCTAAGGCAAAATACTTTGCCGAATCTATCCAATAGATCTACTCAAGACTTTTCAAGACTTTTTTTCAAGACTTTTCTTCAAGACATTTTTAGATAATCGCGGCACAAAGGTCTTGCAAGACCTTTGACAGAGTATTGAAATCTTGTAATTGTCTAGAAAAGGTCTAGTAAAGGTCTTCAAGACCTATCATAGATCTTTTCAACACCTTCGAACGGTTCTAGGATCTTTCATTCTTTCCTTTTCCTACGGGAGTCCATAAATTTATTTATAATAAATAAATTATATATAGGTCGGCAATTTATATATTAATTCAATTATATAATAAATAAATTGCCTGTTTGGGCACAGTTTTAAAGTCTCACAAAAGAGTTTCTTGTAGGCTGCAAATTCAATCAAATTTCTTGAGGATCTTGACCGTTTGGAACATCTTGTGACAATTCACTTCCGAGATAATCAAATTGAAAAACTGGATGGCTTCACATCCAATATGAGGAACCTACAATACTTAAACTTCAGGTAAAATTAACAACGCTTTTTTTTAAATTTTTATAATTGTAGAATTATCCAATATTGGTACCCACAATCTTGTTTATATTAAAGACTTATTAACCGAGTGCGAGGTCTGTACGGGAAAGTATTTACCTGAGGTTTTCGTACAGACCGAGCGACGAAGGAGCGAGGTTTGTGCGATAAAACCGAGGGCAAATACTTTCCAGTACAGACCGAGCAAACGAGGTTAATAAGGAATTTATTATATGGCTATTGGTTCACTTTGTTTTTAAGCTTCAAGCGTTGTTTTCGTCTTCAGAGTATGCTGTTTACCTTACCTGTTGACTTTTTCGTGTCGCTTCTTGGCCTTCTTATTTACACCAGTTCGGCTTTTATTTGTCGTGTTTTTAGATAAACAGCTTTAAAGAAAACCAGCAGTGATGTTCCAACACATTTTATTGTTCAGAATATTTGAATAAAGATACCTATTTCTCTTTCATTTGTATTCAAATCAACTCAGAAATGTTCCCGCCAAAACTTACAGGGCCGAGAAAAAAGCGTATTGACCAGTCGGTCAATATCGTAAAATCCCGACCTCTCAGGAACCAATCAGCGTGCGTCGTTTTGCGTACGGACCGGAAATCAAACCCAGCCATATAATAAATCGTTAAAGTGCCTCTAACCTCGAAATTTTTATTGTCTTATTTGGAAGAACTTTTAAAATGATAAAGTAACTTCTTTGGAAGATTTTCGTTTTTTCGCTTTGTTTTTGAGATATTTCATTTTGTTTGATATGCAAATGTCTGGAAATACATGTACATCACACATGCATAATGACTTTTCGAAGAAGTTTGTGTATCTCTTTCATTCTCGAACGAAATATTTTAAAATCGAGAAGTTTGGTGTTGTGGGAGAAACACGCACACATGTTATTCATACTTTAGTGTTTTTATTTGATGAACGCAAAGATATATAACATTCTCTGATAAGTCATTATGCATGTGTGACGTAATTCCAGACATTTGCATATCAAACAAAACAACCTCGTCCCCAGGGCATTTTGCCTCCACGTTGGTTGGTCGGCGAAAATGGCCCTGGCATCGACTGGTCGATTCTATAATCGGATTGGCCGGTTTAAAAACTTGATTAATTCAGATACAGTGTAATTTATTCATCAAAATATGAATTGCAATAAATCCACTCTGCGAAGTTCATCCAAAGAATTGTAACGATAGCTTTGGTTAAAGTCAAGAACAACATTAGATATATGTTTCTTCCCGACATTTAAATGTATCCTGGATAATCGTGGGGAGTATCATGATGAATAATGTTAGCCAGTTGCATTTATGATAAAGGTTCACATGAGTGATTCGGCAGAGCGTTAAATATTTCTTATTTATTATTCATGTATACGTATTATACAAAAACGAAACACAAAGACCGCATAAATTTTCTTGCCAAAACACCCCAATATTCTGGGTGTCACGTGACCAGCCGATGCCAGGGCCATTTTCGCCGACTCCCAACGTGGAGGCAAAATGCCCTGGGGACGAGGTTGCAAACAAAATGAAATATCTCAAAAACAAAGCGAAAAAACGAAAATCTTCCAAAGAAGTTAGTTTATCATTTTAAAAGTTCTTCCAAATAAGACAATAAAAAATTTCGAGGTTAGGGGCACTTTAAACATGTATATTAACATGGTAAATTCCTACAAATAAACATATTAAATGGTGTTTAAAACAAAGTATTTTCGTTTGTTTTTGCTGTACAAGCTGTCGTAAGTTAAACTCAGAGAAAAACTCTGAGCTCCAGACGGGACTCGAACCCACAACCTTCCGAATGCCAGCTGGACGCTCTCACCTTTGAGGCACTGGTACTCAGATGGTAAACCGAGGTTGTTTTCGATATTTATACGCCTGGGAACTAGTCAAACTGAAAGGTGGGCTTTGCGGAAGAAGGGGGATCAACAGTTGGATAGAAAAGAAATGAGAATGCTGAGATGGATGCATGGAATATCGTTAAGAGAGAGACGTAGAAATGACGACATACGAGATGAAGTTGGCGTAATGGCAATATCGGTGAAGATTAGAGAAGCTAGAATGAGATAGTACGGTCACGTGGTGAGAAGAGAGGACAATCTGATAAAGATTGCATGGAGATATCCGATAGAAGGTCGACGAACGGTTGGTAGGCAGAGGATGAGATGGGGAGATGCCTTAAAGAGAGATATGAGGTTATTGAACCTGAGAGAAGAGGATACCCAGGAAGATGCCAAGAAGAAGAAGAAGAAGAAGAAGAAGAAGAAGAAGAAGAAGAAGAAGAAGAAGAAGAAGAAGAAGAAGAAGAAGAAGAAGAAGAAGAAGAAGAAGAAGAAGAAGAAGAAGAAGAAGAAGAAGAAGAAGAAGAAGAAGAAGAAGAAGAAGAAGAAGAAGAAGAAGAAGAAGAAGAAGAAGAAGAAGAAGAAGAAGAAGAAGAAGAAGAAGAAGAAGAAGAAGAAGAAGAAGAAGAAGAAGAAGAAGAAGAAGAAGAAGGAGGAGGAGGAGGAGGAGGAGGAGGAGGAGGAGGAGGAGGAGGAGGAGGAGGAGGAGGAGGAGGAGGAGGAGGAGGAGAAGAAGAAGAAGAAGAAGAAGAAGAAGAAGAAGAAGAAGAAGGAGGAGGAGGAGGAGGAGGAGGAGGAGGAGGAGAAGAAGAAGAAGAAGAAGAAGAAGAAGAAGAAGAAGAAGAAGAAGAAGAAGAAGAAGAAGAAGAAGAAGAAGAAAAAGAAGGAGGAGGAGAAGGAGGAGGAGGAGAAGGAGAACAACAACAACAACAACAACAACAACAACAACAACAACAACAACAACAGCGACAACGACAACGACAACGACAACGACAACAACAACAACAACAACAACAACAACAACAACAACAACAACAACAACAACAACAACAACAACAACAAGAGAAGAAGAACTCATCAAACCGTTACGTGTGTCACAAGTACTTGTTGGGCTACAAGTCGCATTGTGAAAAAACAACGAACAAAAAATATAAATGAAAAAATATCGAAAACAACCTCGGTCTACCATCTGAGTTCCAGTGGCTCAATGGTGAGATCATCCGGCTGGCATTCGGAAGGTTGTGGGTTCGAGTCCCGTCTGGAGCTCAGAGTTTTTCTCTGAGTTTAACTTACAACAGCTTGTAGAGCAAAAACATACGAAAAAACTTCAGTACTAAATATTAAATTAATATTTTTTTGCAGGGGTAATAATATTTCTGATATTAAAGAAATTGCCAAACTCAACTGTCTTCCACTCCTTCGTGCCCTCGTGCTGATGGGTTAGATTTAATATTTTTAATTTACTGATTTTTTAAATTTTGATTTAAAGTGCTTATAACCCCAAATATGATATTACTACATATTGATTGTATTTAATGTGTATAGTTGAATGCCAAAATATTTTTTGATTTGAACTTTCAGTTGTTGTTATATTGAGGTTTATATTTCGAAAATGGTAATGAGGATGACGTCTATTATTTTTATTATTATTTAATCTTATTTACATACGGTAGTCCTTCAGACTGTAAAAAAATGTCTGCTTTCCAAGGAGCTGTACAAAACTTAAAACTATTTACACATAAATTAGAAACTAATTACGAAAACTTACTAACTATACCTACTACAAATAAATACAAATACTATAAATAAGTTTTGTGGAAACACCACGTAAAATATTTCTTTGCTAAGCTTTCGGCCTGTTGACTCAGGCCTTCATCAGAGCAATGACAACAAGTTGTTGGCTCACGTCATTTATAAATTAGGCAAGTGATCAATTAAATCACGTAAGAAATAAGACTAGAAGTTACTACCGCAAGTGAATTGCTGCCTCGAAAGGGACAAAAACCTTTAGCCTACTCTGGCGTATCACGTTAATTTTATTAATTAGAAAACAAAATCAAGAATGTTCTCCGAATAGGGCACGCCACTTGCTATTTCTCAGGAGGGACAGCCATTAAATAGCACGTGGCGTGCCCTATTCGGAGAACATTCTTGATTTTGTTTTCTAATTAATAAAATTAACGTGATACGCCATTGTATTCTTACGTGATTTAATTGATCAGTTGCTTAGTACTTTATAAATGACGTGAGCCAACAACGTGTTGTCATTGCTCTGATGAAGGCCTGAGTCAACAGGCCGAAAGCTTAGCAAAGAAATATTTTACGTGGTGTTTCCACAAAACTTATTTATATTACTTTATCGCCATGAAAACGTTCAAAGAATTAAATACAAATCGTTGCCTATTACTAATCACTGCATGCATTACATTATATACATCATACATCTGTCTCTGAGTAGAACCTTGAACTGCCCTAGGGAAATGTTGTCGTCCTTTAAAGACCTTGGTAAATTACTCCATGTTTTAACACCTGAATAACTGATGCTTTTTTAGAAAATTTGTTTTAGGTTTTTCAATAGAAAAATCGAGACTGTTAATCTATATAATGAATATGATAAACCGCTTGAAGATTTTAATGAAAAAAATGATAAAATACAGAATATACTATTCAAGTATATCCATTAACATGTGAATTGGGTAATATTTCTGCTGTAACGGAACACTGCGTATGCAAATTATGCCTACATAGACGTCATCCTCATTACCATTTTGGAAATATCAAAGATAATGGAAGGGGGACTCGATAGGAAACTTACGAAACCGGAAACGATGTTTGCACAACTTG
The DNA here is from genome assembly GCA_964035015.1 of Corallium rubrum. Taxonomy (NCBI): domain Eukaryota; kingdom Metazoa; phylum Cnidaria; class Anthozoa; order Scleralcyonacea; family Coralliidae; genus Corallium; species Corallium rubrum. The sequence goes on from OZ036006.1 coordinate 8,099,628, forward strand.
CTATGGTAATTATACGCTTATAAGGGGCTAATGCAACTAATGGGTGGTCCCACATGGTTAAAATCAGACACTACTGAACTTAAGGTGGCTCCATACAGTTTCTTGAAAAATGGAAAACACAAGTTTGAGAGTCCAAAACACGTGATTAAACAATTCGGAAAAAGAATAAAACTAAATGTTATACATAGTTAAACATTCTGACAATCAAAAACTGTTACCAAATAAATACTAACAGTTGTTGCTATGGCAACAACGACGTTTCAAAATGGCTGCCAGTTACCCTTCAAACTAGTTTAATTCGAAAAAAACTTTGGTGACCCCCAATTTTTTTTTCATTAAAACTTTTCTTGAAGTATGAGTAATCAATAAGCCGATTTTAAAAAAATTCTGTAAAACGAAATTTTCTAAAAATTAACAAACATGATTTTTCCAGAAAAAAAAGTATTCGTTCTACAGAATTTTTTTAAAATTGGCCTATTGATTACCCATACTTCAAGAAAAGTTTTAATGGAAAAAAAAATTGGGGGTCACCAAAGTTTTTTCGAATTAAATTAGTTTAAAGGGTAATTGGCAGCCATTTTGAAACGTCATTGTTGCCATAGCAACAACTGTTGCTATTTATGCGATAACAGTTTTTGATTGTCAGACTGTTTAACTATGCATATCATTTAGTTTTATTCTTTTTCCGAATTGTTTGTGCAGGTGTTTTGGACTCTCAAACTTGTATTTTCATTTTTCAAGAAAATGTATGGAGCCACCTTAAGTGATATTACACTATTGTTTAATTTCAGCAATGGTTGATCCTGGCCATGTGGGATCACTCGTTAGGTGCATTAGCTGCTTATAAGTGTATAATTACCATAGCAAGTTGGGCAAACATCGTTTCCGGTTTCGTAAGATCATTTTAAGTTTCCTATCCAGTTCCCCTTCCATTATCTATGGAAATACAAACCTCAATATAACAAATAAAAGTTCAAATCAAAATATTCTGGCATTCAACTATACACATTAAATAGAATCCATATGCAGTAATATCATATTTTTATAAGCACTTTAAATAAAACATTAGACTGCATATCTGATTTGATATCTAAATAGAGACTGAAGTGTGTGTCCGTTTATTTTTAATTTTTTTTTCATTTTTTCCCCGAGGACAGAAAATCCAGTGGCTGATGAAGATGATTACAGGATTGAGGTTTTAATTAGTTTACGACGCTTGGTAAGACTGGACAAGGATGAATACACAGAGGATGAAAGACAAGAGGCAGAAGAGGTGTGTGGTGAAAAGAAATTAATGTTCAGCTTTCTATAGTGCAGATCATATTTTAGATTTTACATTTATACAATAAACGAACGAACGAACGAACGAACGAACGAACGAACGAACGAACGAACGAACGAACGAACGAACGAACGAACGAACGAACGAACGAACGAACGAACGAACGAACGAACGAACGAACGAACGAACGAACGAACGAACGAACGAACGAACGAACGAACGAACGAACGAACGAACGAACGAACGAACGAACGAACGAACGAACGAACGAACGAACGAACGAACGAACGAACGAACGAACGAACGAACGAACGAACGAACGAACGAACGAACGAACGAACGAACGAACGAACGAACGAACAAACAAACAAACAAACAAACAAACAAACAAACAAACAAACAAACAAACAAATGAATGAATGAATAAACAAAAAGGCAACAAATGAATAAACCGATGAATACTGCTGTATAGAAAACAGTTGGGTTCGATTCCCAACCGGGAATCGAACCCAAGGTATCTGGTTTAACGTACCAGCGCCCTACCACTGAGCTACTGGGATTCACGATCAGAAATATCCATATATCAAATATCGTACACATTACCGTAGCTCATCGGGGGATATCTAATCCACCTAAACGAAGAGTTAGGTATCTTTCTCCAAGACGAAGTCGGCTTGACCCAGCTACTGTAAAATTATAAACCTGATTCCCCCCACAGAAGTGATTCGACTTCATTTGAAATTCTTCTTTACATATATACGCTGCAACGAACGAACGAACGAACGAACGAACGAACGAACGAACGAACGAACGAACGAACGAACGAACGAACGAACGAACGAACGAACGAACGAACGAACGAACGAACGAACGAACGAACGAACGAACGAACGAACGAACGAACGAACGAACGAACGAACGAACGAACGAACGAACGAACGAACGAACGAACGAACGAACGAACGAACGAACGAACGAACGAACGAATGAATGAATGAATGAACAAATAAATAACTTTCCATTTTCATTTTCAGATCCATGAGCAACGAGGACAAGAAGCTTTATTAGCGGTACGTTTTGCCTGTAACAATTTTAGTAATAAACATTATCATGGATCCATCATTACGATTAAAATTTTTGTTTTTAATTTGTAGGAAAATACTATGGAAGTAATCGCTGATGAAGATGACGACTAAAGAATTTTCCTAATTTTATTGTTAAATTAATGATATTGGAACAGAAGCTTCCCTGGACTTGAACTAACTACAAAAATCCATTAACACTTCGAAGATATAATATTTAAATATCCAGTTTTAACTTAAGACTAATATTAAAATGTAAGCTTACATGTACATGTACTAAAAATATTAAAATATTTTGTTGACGACATTAGTGGCTTGGTTTTAATTTAACCCTAGGTTTCACCAACATATAAGGACCATATTTTATATGGTCAATCATTTGTCGGTTCGATTATATTCCCCTACCGTTCATAATCAGAATGGTTCTTATTCTACAGTTGAAAAGAGTGTTATTGTTAAAAAAACTTAATTTGATTCATTCACGAGCCATTAATGGTTTTTCCATTTTCCATTCCAGCCATTAGCAATTAAAAATGGGAAGAACAGTTGTTTGCACCGAAGTGGAACATATCACCCATCAAAACCATTGTTCAAAACATGTTCAAAAGTTAACCGTTTTGAAATTGAGACCATGGGATTGGAAATCGAAAGGAAACTTTTAATATGTTTCCAAGGAAAACTTTTATGTTTGACGATGACATCAGAACATGTTTTGACGAGCGCTGTCTCCACTTAGGTGCACACGACTGTAAATTTTTCAATGAATAATAAATATTCTGGTTATGTGTAAAGCCCTTAATCAAACGAGAACGCAAGTCATCGCAAGTTGGCAGTCACAAATTTCTGTGGCGGGCGTTCGAACACCCAAATTAACAAAATAAAGGTTTCATGAGTGTTTTAAACAAGCTTTAACTTTGTATAGGTAATAGCATAGTTTCGAGTGCAATTTGGAAAAACCATGCACGAGTGAGTTTTTCAAAGACTATCAAAATTGCACGAGTCCGAAGGACGAGTGCTATTTGAGGTCTTTGAAAAACTCACGAGTGCGTGTTTTTTTCAAAATTGCACTCGAAACCATGCTATTACTTATTAATAATATACATGAACATGTTAGACAAAATGTTCTTCCAGCTACGAAGTTACATACCACTCATTGCTCCACTTCTCGAAGCTTTAATGGTCGAAAACTGCTTCATTTTGTTCACTAAATACGTCAAACGTTTTACTCATAGCATTTAACCTCTTCTGGTCTTCTTGCAGGGACTTCTATGACAATATTAAAGCAAAATTCACTCTGTATTTCATCGAAATGTTCTTCGACAACTTTATGTTTTGATCGCCATATTGGATTTTCTCGTGAAGGAAAAACCATCCTTCAAAATCCGCATAGGCATTTCATTGGCTTTCCGGTAGTTTCCGGTTGTTTATTAGCCAATCAGAATGCTTAATACTCATTGAAATTTGCACTGTATTTCATTTTTCTGCACTGTATTACATTGAAATTGCACTCCTCTCTACCAATCAGGATGCAATAATTTTGTCATGTATATTATTAGTCACGGTACATAATATTTTCGGGAAATTATTCAGAGCGCCTGGCTGAGATAGCGTGACTGCCAACTTGAGATGACTTGCGTTCTCGTTTGATTACGGCTTAATTTATTTGATATAAGTAAATCACCAATCGAAATATAGACTTTCTCAAAGTCCTTTTTTGACCTTTCGACATTTTTGACCATTCGGTTCCTCGTTGAAAAGGACTTTTCCCACCTGCAGCGCGCCAAAATTCACCGGTGAATTTTTCAACCAGTGACGTAATTCGGATCCACAGTATCTAATATCCGTGATTTAACATTCTTTGGAAGTTTGAGAGTCTTGAAAACGTTTTGGTAGGGGTACCACTTTCCATTGCATGTACGACAACCCGAAACACGTCAAACCAGGGCGATGTACATTTCAGCGATTTCCCGCCAGAATATTTAATTGGATTAAAAAACCTGCAAGCGAAACAAGTCCGCCTTTTTCCTCCCACTTTTCCGCTCTCCCGCCTTTCCACCCGCCTGCAAAAACTAGCGCTAAAGAGGTGGACTTGGAGCAATTCTAATCGAAATATAGTAAGGTGTGAGTACTGCAGAAATTATTGAACATGGGTTCTAACGTTTCAAGCGAAGGCCCTTCGTCAGAGAGAAAAAAGACGTTTCTCTCTGACGAAGGGCCTTCACTGGAAACGTTAGAAAACTATGTTCAATAATCAGTTCAGTAGTAGTCGTGCTGGTATGAAGGTATTTCACAGTAGTCAACACAAATTGTTCAAGGTACTTTTCACACGTAAAGGTGAAGTGGATAGCTTATCTAAGCCTGGAGTGTATCGCATTCCTTGTGAGTGTGGCTCGGTATACATCGGAGAAACGGGAAGGAATCTCTCAACTCGCCTGAAGGAACACAAGACATGTTGCATAAAACCGCAACAAGAAAAGTCTGCTGTTGCCAAACACGCTTGGAAGTATGACCATCGTGTTAAGTGGGAAGAGTCATCACTCTTAGCCAGCGACAAGCAATACTTCACGCGAAGAACAAGAGAATCCATTGAGATTGCAAAACATCACACTATTTCTCAGGAGGGACAGCCATTGAATAGCACGTGGCGTGCCCTATTCGGAGAACATTCTTGATTTTACATTTCTTGAGCTTAGCAAAGAAATATTTTACGTGGTGTTTCCACAAAACTTATTTATATTACTTTATCGCCATGAAAACGTTCAAAGAATTAATTCTTGATTTTGTTTTCTGATTAATAAAATTAACGTGATACGCCATTGTATTCTTACGTGATTTAATTGATCAGTTGCTTAGTTTATAAATGACGTGAGCCAACAACTTGTTGTCATTGCTCTGATGAAGGCCTGAGTCAACAGGACGAAAGCTTAGCAAAGCAATATTTTACGTGGTGTTTCCACAAAACGTATTTATAGTACTCAAACCTTACTACATTTCGATTTGTATTTCAACACTGCCTACGCAGTACACGACTTTTATTTTAAGTAAATCACCTTCTTCTCTTCTTCTTGACTGTCAGGTCTGGTACGTATTTGGCTTTTCTAGCTCTGCTCTTTGTTATTTTTCTATAGAATTCTTTTCTGTCACATTTCTTCCCAACATGTACATTTTTGATGTGGCATGCAATGTGCACCAGTTTTAGATTGACTGTGGTAAACAGGAGATTATAAAAATACTGCCAGTTGACTTCAAAACCTTTAGGACAATCTTCGACTGCTTGGACAAACGTAGGAAATACTTCTCTTGATTTCTCAATCCTTAAAAAAACAGCAAGTGAGTGGGTAAGGTGAGTGAGTGGGGACGGTGAAAGTGGGTGGGTGTGTGGGTGGGTGTGTAGGTGAGTGGGTGTGTAGGTGTGTGGGTGGGTGGGTAAGTGGGTGTGTAAGTGAGTGGGTGGGTGAGTGTGTAAGTAGGGGGTGTGGGTGAGTGTAAGTGGGTGTATGAGTGTGTAGGTGAGTGAGTGGGTGGGTGTTAGTGTAGGTGAGTAAGTGGGTGGGTGTTAGTGTAGGTGAGTGAGTGGGTGGGTGTTAGTGTAGGTGAGTGCGTGAGTGGGTGGGTGTTAGTGTAGGTGAGTGAGTGGGTGGGTGTTAGTGTAGGTGAGTGAGTGGGTGGGTGTTAGTGTAGGTGAGTGAGTGGGTGGGTGTTAGTGTAGGTGAGTGAGTGGGTGGGTGTTAGTGTAGGTGAGTGAGTGAGTGGGTGGGTGTTAGTGTAGGTGAGTGAGTGGGTGGGTGTTAGTGTAGGTGAGTGAGTGGGTGGGTGTTAGTGTAGGTGAGTGAGTGGGTGGGTGGATGAGTGGGTAGGTGAGTGTGTAGATGAGTGAGTGGGTGTGTGTGTGAATGGGTGTGTAGGTGAGTGGGTGTGAATTTGTGCAGGAGTGGATGGGTGAGTAGGTGGGTGGGTGTTTGTGTAGGTGGGTGGGTGTGTAGGTGGGTGGGTGTGTAGGTGGGTGAATGGGTGTGTAGGTGGGTGTGTAGGTGGGTGGGTGGGTGAATGGGTGTGTAGGTGGGTGTGTTGGTGGGTGTGTGGGTGTGTAGGTGGGTGGGTGAATGGGTGTGTAGGTGGGTGACTGAATGGGTGTGTAGGTGGGTGAATGGGTGTGTAGGTGGGTGAGTGGGTGTGCAGGTGAGTGGGTGGGTGAATGTGTAGATGAGTGGGTGGGTAAGTGGGTAGATGAGTGGGTGGGTGTGTATGTGAATGGGTGTGTAGGTGAGTGGGTGGGTGAATGGGTGGGTGGGTGGGTGAGAGGGTGTGCAGGAGTGGGTGGGTGAATGGGTGTGTAGGTGGGTGGGTGTGTAGGTGGGTGGGTGTGTAGGTGGGTGGGTGAATGGGTGTGTAGGTGGGTGGGTGTAGGTGGGTGGGTGTGTAGGTGGGTGGGTGGGAGGTGTGCAGGAGTGGGTGGGTGAATGGGTGTGTAGGTAAATGGGTGTGTAGGTGGGTGGGTGAGTGGGTGGGAGGTGTGCAGGAGTGGGTGGGTGAATGGGTGTGTAGGTGGGTGGGTGTGTAGGTGGGTGGGTGTGTAGGTGGGTGGGTGTGTAGGTGGGTGGGTGTGTAGGTGGGTGGGTGTAGGTGGGTGGGTGTGTAGGTGGGTTGGTTGAGTGGGTGGGAGGTGTGCAGGAGTGGGTGGGTGAATGGGTGTGTAGGTGAATGGATGTGTAGGTGGGTGGGTGAGTGGGTGGGAGGTGTGCAGGAGTGGGTGGGTGGGTGGGTGGGTGGGAGGTGTGCAGGAGTGGGTGGGTGAATGGGTGTGTAGGTGGGTGGGTGAGTGGGTGGCTGGGAGATTGATTGATTGGTTGGTTGATTGATTGATTGTTTGTTTGTTTGTTTGATTGATTGGTTGGTTGATTGATTGATTAAGTGAATGCAATATCTCACCCTAAGAGTTCCAAGAAATCCTATACAATTTTGTTTTATTTTCATTTCTTTTTTTTTCTATTATTTTGACACATCTATTCAAAGGGACACCCAACAAACAAACAATACATCAAAAACGTTTAGTCTTTGACTTACACATGATCCAGATTCCATGTACTAAAAACAATCCTAGCTTCTTTAGAGCCATATGGATTGATAGAATGCTTCATTTCACATATTTCACTATTAAATGCTCCTTGGCACATAAACCAACCCAGCTCATCACAGAGACGATGTTTCTCAGCTGATCGGACAAAGTAATCACCATGATATTCATTTGAACGCAAAGTTTGGCGAAAGATCTCCATGAGTGTTGACACATTCTCACCAACATTCTGTAAAATATACAAAAAATGTCCAAATTCTCTACTGTAAGAAATCCTCAACGTATTCTTGCCTGAGCTAGCCAAAAATTGCCCATTTATTATTTTGCTCTCACCAGCATCTAACACCATAGAATTAATTATTCCCAGTCAGTCACTTATCAAAGGAAGAACCTTCTCTCTACATTAAATCTACAGCACTGCAGCGCAGTATATTAAAGGGAAGTAAAGTAAAGTAAAGTAAAGTAAAGTAAAGTAAAGTAAAGTAAAGTAAAGTAAAGTAAAGTAAAGTAAAGTAAAGTAAAGTAAAGTAAAGTAAAGTAAAGTAAAGTAAAGTGAAATGAAAATGAAAGAAAGTGAAGTGGAGTAAGTGAAATGAGGTGAAGTGGAAGTAAAATGGAAGTGAAGTAAAATAGAAGTAAAGTGAAGTGAAGTGAAGTAAAATGGAAGTGAAGTGAAATGGAAGTGAAATAAAGTGAAGTGAGGTGAAATGAAGTGAAGTGAAATGGAAATGAAGTGAATTGAAGTAAAGTAAAGTAAAGTGAAGTGAAGTGAAGTGAAGTGAAGTGAAGTGAAGTGAAGTGATCATGAAGTGAAGTGAAGTGAAGTGAAGTGAAGTGAAGTGAAGTGAAGTGAAGTGAAGTGAAGTGAAGTGAAGTGAGGTGAAGTGAAATGGAAGTGAATTGAAGTAAAGTGAAGTAAAGCGAAATGGAAGTGAAGAAAAATGAAATGGAAGTGAAGTGAAATGGAAGTGAAGTGAAATAAAGTGAAGTGTTAAACATAATTTATGAACATTATACTAACAGTACCTGTTCATCGACATACTGATTTGTTTTATGATAATAATTCCGAATTCTGCTTTGTGCCCCAGCTCTCATAACAGCTTCCTTGGTCTGAAATTTGTTTGGCAAGCCATCAAACCAAGCCTCGTCTTCCTCCCTTGTTTCCTGGTCAATATTTAACTGCAGAGTATTGATGTAATCAAGTAAAACTCGATTCACTATTTCTGAATTGTCACCAGTTAGAAACTGTTGTACTTCTTCCGAAGTTTGAATATTCCTTGATGAAAGCTTTGTTGAGATTTCTCGAGTGAGTTTTTCAACTTGTGATAAATCTGGAGGAAAACAAATATTGCATACCATACTTTCAGTACATATTAAGTCAGCTTTTTCCTTTTAGGTCAAACAAAAAAATACTTGGGTTTCTGGTTTCTGGACCCTAACCTAGCTCTTGACCTACAAAATGCTGATCCCAATCTTTTTCAAATTATTAGTATCGGACAGTGAGCTTGTGTGGAGAATAGTAAGATGTTACTCCGATGTTTACTGATGAAGACTATTGTCTAGAAATTGAAGAAACTAGTACTAGTCTACTCAACCAACAGCTCCCAACTTGACCTCCCAACAGACAGACAGACAGACAGACAGACAGACAGACAGACAGACAGACAGACAGACAGACAGACAGACAGACAGACAGACAGACAGACAGACAGACAGACAGACAGACAGACAGACAGACAGACAGACACAGACACAGACACAGACAAACAGACAGACAGACAGACAGACAGACAGACAGACAGACAGACAGACAGACAGACAGACAGACAGACAGACAGACAGACAGACAGACAGGCGCAGGCGCAGACGCAGACACACACACACACACACACACACACACAGAGGAAGGAAAGGATATATTATAGATACAATAACAAAAAAATAGGAAAGAAAAGAAACACGGGACAAAAAATACAGTTGATTTAATAAAAACCAAGAAAAGAACCAAATTATGTGATCCAAACAACAATTTCTACACACTGTAAAGTACAATCGAATCCAATAATCAAATCAAACAAAACACCTACCCATCTCCAAGCTTCGTTCCTCAGGACTTACAAACACAAAACAAGTCTGTGGTGGTAAACTTTGGAAATACTTTTCAGTCGTCACTTCAGTTCCATCTTGCAAACACAAGAAATAATCATCGTTGATATTTAATAGTTTATCAGCTTTTTTTCGTAAGTTTGCCATGTCTACTGCAGTGATACCGATCCTTCTTAATCCATCACTTTCTTGGATTTTATAAGGTTTTGCTGTATTGGTCCCCATAGTATACATAGATTTCTATATCAATACATACACAAGGGAATAATGATTCATATCTATATTATATGATGTACAGATCATTCTCGTTCCAAGAGCCCATGTTTGTTGACCGCGCAACGAAGGCGTATGATTGCCTGGATGAAAGCATTTAACGAATATTTACATAAGCAAGCCCGTCGAGGTTCAGAATGGTCGAGGTTAAACAACACGATCTCTTACCAAAATTAAGCGTATATCTTAATTGTAAAATAGGGCTCGAATTAAGACATGGCCTTAATTTTAAAATAGGGCTACAATTAAGGCATGGCCTTAATTTATCTGTCCACAAGCGGGATGTTAAACTTGAACACATAAAGCTAAAAATCCTAGAGGGGCGTTGTGGTCGGGGTCTGAGAGGTAGGACTTTTTTCCGGAGGGTCGTGATTAGGCTTAGGGATACCGGGGGTTGTGGTTAGGTTTAGGGTTTACGGGGAATTGTGGTTAGGTTTATGGTTTCCAGGGGGTTGTGGTTAGAGGTTGGGGGTATGGGGGAGAGTTTTCATTTAAAATTAAGGATTATCCTTAATTCTAGGCGAGTTGACAATTAAGGATAATCCTTAATTTTGGATGTGAGGTCGACCTGCGCGGTTAAAAAGGATGACTTTTTTCCGGAGGGTTGTGATTAGGCTTAAGGTTTCCGGGGGGTTGTGGTTAGGGGTTGGGGGTATGGGGAGAGTTTTCATTTAAAATTAAGGATTATCCTTAATTCTAGGCGAGTTGACAATTAAGGATAATCCTTAATTTTGGATGTGAGGTCGACCTGCGGGGTTAAAAGGGATGACTCAAAAAGACCCGTCCAGTCCTTTCGCATTTTTTACGCCATTTTTAATAATCAAAAGCACCCCTCGTTTTTAGAAATTTTCATCAGTCGACTAACGTTGCTCATTATCCCACCTCTCCTCACTATTTATCACTACGCTGCCCTAACAACCACTTGCAATCACTCACCATCACTTGCCATCATTCGCCATCACTAGCTATCACTCGCCACACTTACACATCTATTCGCAATAACCCCAAAATAAAAAGAACTGAGCCACTCCCGAAAACGGCTGTTGAATCTAGACGCAATTGTGTGGATGTGCGCTACGAATTTCTGGATCAAAATACCCCACAGGCAAGATCATCTATTCGAAATAACTCCTCAGGGAAAAAAATTTGGACACTACCAAATATTCATGTTCAATTTCGCCGCCACACTTACCAACCATATTCGCAATAATCCCAAAGCAAAAAGAACAGAGTCACTCCCTAAAACGGCTGTGGAATCTAGACGCAATTGTGTGGATGTGCGCTACGAATTTCTGGATCAAAATACCCCACAGGCAAAATCATCTATTCGAAATAACTCCTCAGGAAAAAAAATTTGGACACTACCAAATATTCATGTTCAATTTCGCCGCCACACTTACCCATCTATTCGCAATAACCCCAAAGCAAAAAGTACTGAGTCACTCCCTAAAACGGCTGTGGAATCTAGACGCAATTTTCTGGATGTGCGCTACGAATTTCTGGATCAAAATATCCCACAGGCAAGATCATCTATTCGAAATAACTCTTCAGCAAAAAAAATTTGGACACTACAAAATATTCATGTTCAATTTCGCCGCCACACTTACCCATCTATTCGCAATAACCCCAAAGCAAAAAGTACTGAGTCACTCCCTAAAACGGCTGTGGAATCTAGAGGCAATTTTCTGGATTTGCGCTACGAATTTCTGGATCAAAATACCCCACAGGCAAGATCATCTATTCGAAATAACTCTTCAGCAAAAAAAATTTGGACACTACAAAATATTCATGTTCAATTTCGCCGCCACACTTACCCATCTATTCGCAATAACCCCAAAGCAAAAAGAAGTGAGCCACTCCCTAAACCTGCTGTTCCATCTAGACGCAATTATGCGGATGTGCGCCACAAATTTCTGGTTTAAAATAACCCACAAGCAAGACCATCTATTCGAAATAACTCCTCATTAAAAACAATTTGAACACTACAAAATATTCATGTTCAATTACGCCGCCACACTTACCTATCTATTCGCAATAACCCCAAAGCAAAAAGTAATGAGTCACTCCCTAAAACGGCTGTGGAATCTAGACGCAATTTTCTGGATTTGCGCTACGAATTTCTGGATCAAAATACCCCACAGGCAAGATCATCTATTCGAAATAACTCTTCAGCAAAAAAAATTTGGACACTACAAAATATTCATGTTCAATTTCGCCGCCACACTTACCCATCTATTCGCAATAACCCCAAAGCAAAAAGTAATGAGTCACTCCCTAAAACGGCTGTGGAATCTAGACGCAATTTTCTGGATTTGCGCTACGAATTTCTGGATCAAAATACCCCACAGGCAAGATCATCTATTCGAAATAACTCTTCAGCAAAAAACATTTGGACACTACAAAATATTCATGTTCAATTTCGCCGCCACACTTACCCATCTATTCGCAATAACCCCAAAGCAAAAAGTACTGAGTCACTCCCTAAAACGGCTGTGGAATCTAGAGGCAATTTTCTGGATTTGCGCTACGAATTTCTGGATCAAAATACCCCACAGGCAAGATCATCTATTCGAAATAACTCTTCAGCAAAAAAAATTTGGACACTACAAAATATTCATGTTCAATTTCGCCGCCACACTTACCCATCTATTCGCAATAACCCCAAAGCAAAAAGTACTGAGCCACTCCCTAAAACGGCTTTTGAATCTAGACCAATTGTGTGGATATGCGCTGTGAATTTCTGGTTCAAAATACCCCACAGGCAAGATCATGTTTTCGAAATAACTCTTCTGCAAAAAAAATTTGGACACTACAAAATATTCATGTTCAATTTCGCCGCCACACTTACCCATCTATTCGCAGTAACCCCAAAGCAAAAAGAACTGAGCCACTCCCTAAAACGGCTTTTGAATCTAGACCAATTGTGTGGATATGCGCTGTGAATTTCTGGTTCAAAATCCCCCACAGGCAAGATCATGTATTCGAAATAACTCTTCAGCAAAAAAAATTTGGACACTACAAAATATTCATGTTCAATTTCGCCGCCACATTTACCCATCTATTCGCAATAACCCCAAAGCAAAAAGAACTGAGCCACTCCCTAAAACGGCTTTTGAATCTATGCCAATTGTGTGGATATGCGCTGTGAATTTCTGGTTCAAAATCCCCCACAGGCAAGATCATGTATTCGAAATAACTCTTCAGCAAAAAAGATTTCGACACTACAAAATATTCATGTTCAATTTCGCCGCCACACTTACCCATCTATTCGCAGTAACCCAAAAGCAAAAATAACTGAGCCACTCCCTAAAACGGCTTTTGAATCTAGACCAATTGTGTGGATATGCGCTGTGAATTTCTGGTTCAAAATACCCCACAGGCAAGATCATGTATTCGAAATAACTCTTCAGCAAAAAAAATTTGGACACTACAAAATATTCATGTTCAATTACGCCGCCACACTTACCCATCTATTCGCAATAACCCCAAAGCAAAAAGAACTGAGCCACTCCCTAAAACGGCTTTTGAATCTAGACCAATTGTGTGGATATGCGCTGTGAATTTCTGGTTCAAAATCCCCCCACAGGCAAGATCATGTATTCGAAATAACTCTTCAGCAAAAAAAATTTGGACACTACAAAATATTCATGTTCAATTTCGCCGCCACACTTACCCATCTATTCGCAGTAACCCAAAAGCAAAAAGAACTGAGCCACTCCCTAAAACGGCTTTTGAATCTAGACCAATTGTGTGGATATGCGCTGTGAATTTCTGGTTCAAAATCCCCACAGGCAAGATCATGTATTCGAAATAACTCTTCAGCAAAAAAGTTTGGACACTACAAAATATTCATGTTCAATTTCGCCGCCACACTTACCCATCTATTCGCAGTAACCCAAAAGCAAAAAGAACTGAGCCACTCCCTAAAACGGCTTTTGAATCTAGACCAATTGTGTGGATATGCGCTGTGAATTTCTGGTTCAAAATCCCCCACAGGCAAGATCATGTATTCGAAATAACTCTTCAGCAAAAAAAATTTGGACACTACAAAATATT
>OZ036006.1:8113700-8121200 GCA_964035015.1 Corallium rubrum
TAACCATTGGCGCCAATGACTCCGTTTTCTGCCCAGTTATGGCCATGAAAAACTACCTTTCCAAGTCCACGAGCTTAGTGGGTCCTCTCTTTCAGTACTCAAATGGTACACCTTTGTCACGTAGCCAGTTCACCAAAGAGCTACGCTTATTTTTGTCCCAGGGCGGGTATAATAGCTATAACTACTCTGGTCATAGCTTTAGAATTGGCGCTGCCACAACTGCAGCTTCTCGCAGTCTACCTCACTGGCTCATACAAACTCTAGGCAGATGGTCGTCCGACTGCTACTTGAGGTATATACGTACCCCAGTCAGTGTTCTAGCAGCTGTTTCAAAACAATTGATAACCGATGAGTCTCTTTCTTAGAATATCATTTAGTAACTACTATTATGATCGCCGTCTTTATATAGTCTATGGGGATCACACACTTTGTGTGATTGTGGCGGCAATTGCTCCAGGATTGAGGTCACAATTGACCCATAGACCTCTAATTCGTATGTAGAATATAAGAAACTTGCCTCAGAGCCCACTGTTATCATTGAAAATCGCTCTGATGCCTATTTACAAATCCTGCATAGGAGTGTTTGCCCTGAGTAGATCAGAACCCAGCTCCATGAGTATATGTTCTGACCAGTTTTCAGGACCCAGCTCCAGTGACTGCATTAGAGTATTTGTCCTGAACATATTTTCTCAGGGCCCAGCTCCAATAGGAGTATATGCCCTGACTAAATTCTACTCAGGGCCCAGCTCCAATGATTGCATGAGAGTGTTTGCCCTGAATTCAGGGCCCAGCTCTCAACATTCAATAGTATTGTCTGCTGGAGCAGTTGTCCCACACTTCCATAACCCCACAAGACTGTTGTTGAGTTCATTATTTTATACTCATATTATATGCATGATACTGAGTAGAGTACATTAAATGACAATTTTTACAAATGAAAATTAGAGTTAATGGACGATACGAAGTACTAGTTTGCAACCAGTAGCTTCAATGATGACGACAAAACCGATTCATTGTCTAGTACCTTTAAAACCGGTTATTGTCTTAACAATATACTCTTTTTAACATAGACAACCATTTACAATTAGCTAAACCCCCTGGGCAAATGTACTCTCTATCGTCCATTATCTAAGAGTGTTCACTGTTCAATCAATGAACAACCAACCTTTAGTTAGAACTATTCGGCCTTAAGCCAACCACACATGATACATCGTCATTCTTATCGAGATTTTCAAGCTGTAAGGGTTGCTTAAATTACCCACCCACCTTCCCATAAACAACGTTTATCCTATGTCGTTCTATATTACTAAAAAGGATGAATATCAGGCATGAAGGTAATCATATCGTAATACATGTACATATAGTGAACACAACTCTATTATGAATCTATAGCTGTAACTAATTAATGAAAAATCCGTAACAACTATCAAAATATGAACTCTGTCCAATCGACAATTTAACTAAACCACGTGACTTTAAGTTCACGTTCTAGAATGAAAACATTATAGTTATATGTAGCTTAGATTAAGTGAACATTTTGTTATCTGTTAAAAATATTTCCATTACTTTAAATAAAGTAACGAAGTGCTGGCGGCAATTGCTCCAGGATTGAGGTCACAATTGACCCATAGACCTCTAATTCGTATGTAGAATATAAGAAACTTGCCTCAGAGCCCACTGTTATCATTGAAAATCGCTCTGATGCCTATTTACAAATCCTGCATAGGAGTGTTTGCCCTGAGTAGATCAGGACCCAGCTCCATGACTGCATTAGAGTATTTGTCCTGAACATATTTTCTCAGGGCCCAGCTCCAATAGGAGTATATGCCCTGACTAAATTCTACTCAGGGCCCAGCTCCAATGATTGCATGAGAGTGTTTGCCCTGAATTCAGGGCCCAGCTCTCAACATTCAATAGTATTGTCTGCTGGAGCAGTTGTCCCACACTTCCATAACCCCACAAGACTGTTGTTGAGTTCATTATTTTATACTCATATTATATGCATGATACTGAGTAGAGTACATTAAACAAGGTAAAATAACCTCCGAAATCGGTGCCAAATAACCACCGCAATAAAACAAGGTAAAATAACCACCGAAATCGGTGCCAAACAACCACCGCAATAAAACAAGGTAAAATAACCACCGAAATCGGTGCCAAATAACCACCGCAATAAAACAAGGTAAAATAACCACCGAAATCGGTGCCAAATAACCACCGCAATAAAACAAGGTAAAATAACCACCGAAATCGGTCCCAAATAACCACCGCAATAAAACAAGGTAAAATAACCACCGAAATCGGTCCCAAATAACCACCGCAATAAAACAAGGTAAAATAACCACCGAAATCGGTGCCAAATAACCACCGCAATAAAACAAGGTAAAATAACCACCGAAATCGGTGCCAAATAACCACCGCAATAAAACAAGGTAAAATAACCACCGAAATCGGTGCCAAATAACCACCGCAATAAAACAAGGTAAAATAACCACCGAAATCGGTGCCAAATAACCACCGCAATAAAACAAGGTAAAATAACCACCGAAATCTGTGCCAAATAACCACCGCAAGAAAACAAGGTAAAATAACCACCGAAATCGGTGCCAAATAACCACCGCAATAAAACAAGGTAAAATAACCACCGAAATCGGTGCCAAATAACCACCGCAATAAAACAAGGTAAAATAACCACCGAAATCGGTGCCAAATAACCACCGCAATAAAACAAGGTAAAATAACCACCGAAATCGGTGCCAAATAACCACCGCAATAAAACAAGGTAAAATAACCACCGAAATCGGTGCCAAATAACCACCGCAATAAAACAAGGTAAAATAACCACCGAATCGGTGCCAAATAACCACCGCAATAAAACAAGGTAAAATAACCACCGAAATCGATGCCAAATAACCACCGCAATAAAACAAGGTAAAATAACCACCGAAATCGGTGCCAAATAACCACCGCAATAAAACAAGGTAAAATAACCACCGAAATCGGTGCCAAATAACCACCGCAATAAAACAAGGTAAAATAACCACCGAAATCGGTGCCAAATAACCACCGCAATAAAACAAGGTAAAATAACCACCGAAATCGGTGCCAAATAACCACCGCAATAAAACAAGGTAAAATAACCACCGAAATCGGTGCCAAATAACCACCGCAAGAAAACAAGGTAAAATAACCACCGAAATCGGTGCCAAATAACCACCGCAATAAAACAAGGTAAAATAACCACCGAAATCGGTGCCAAATAACCACCGCAATAAAACAAGGTAAAATAACCACCGAAATCGGTGCCAAATAACCACCGCAATAAAACAAGGTAAAATAACCACCGAAATCGGTGCCAAATAACCACCGCAATAAAACAAGGTAAAATAACCACCGAAATCGGTGCCAAATAACCACCGCAATAAAACAAGGTAAAATAACCACCGAAATCGGTGCCAAATAACCACCGCAATAAAACAAGGTAGAATAACCACCGAAATCGGTAAACGGACCCAAGTGGGTCCCACTGGAAATGGCCGCCGCTAATCTATTTTCGACTTCACAGCCGGACCGGATGCTCTATCCAGTATAATGAGTATATTATTTGAGTTCAGTGCCAATAGGCCACGTGAGACGGTGTTGCGTGACTAAAACTACCAGAATGCTTTGCCAGTATCGTAGGGTTTCAATCACGGCTTTTCCAAAATATACCGTCAAATTTGTTTTTCAAATTTGTTTTTTTAGGCAGTAAACCAGATTAGGGTTTTTGTTGTGGTTAGGTTATCCAGAAGATTGCTAAAATCTTGAAACTCACTGAAACTCGACGACAAATTTGGAAAAAACAAAAAAATCAAAAAATATCCCAAGAACGGAAGATTTGAGAAAAAAATAAATTAAAAAGTTAATCTTGACTGCGTAAAAAATTAGAAAAAAACCCTCAATTCATCAATACTTTTAAACATATTTATTTAAAAAAGTATACATTGTTAATACTGAATTCTGGTCATTATATATTACGCTACAAAATCTTAGCCATATCCAGTACTGTTCTTATTCGTCCAGTAAAGCCGTGTTTTTCCAACCAGATGGACTAAGGCATTATTTCCTATATCGTACGCTTCGAGCTGCTGTGTATTGTAGGTCGCGAGGGTTGGATAAAGTGTGATTATATTATTCCATATATTTATATTTCCAATCCTTAAGGGGTAAAGTATTTTCTTTTACACTTAGGGGCGACGTCCAGGGAAGAATATTAAGATAAGAGCCTGGTTTATCGTTTGTACCTAAAAGAATAGAGAACGAATATTATTAACAAATCATCTGGTGTTAGCCAGAATAAAATACTAAAGACTCGCCGTTAGGCTTCAAAGTGTTAAAAAGATAGGTTTTAACACTTTGAGGCCTGGACCTCTCCCTGTGCTGAATAAAATCGTCTGGCGTTAGCCAGAATAAAATATTAAAGATTCGTCGTCAGGCTTCAAAGTATTAAAGAGATAGGTTTTAACACTTTGAGGCCTGGACCTTTCCCTGCTGAAGAAAATCGTCTGGCGTTAGCCAGAATAAAATACTAAAGACTCGTCTTCAGGCTTCAAAGTGTTAAAGAGCAAGGACCTCTCGCTGTGCTGAATAAAATCGTCTGGCGTTAGCCAGAATAAAATACTAAAGATTCGTCGTCAGGCTTCAAAGTGTTAAAGAGATAGGGTTTAACACTTTAAGGCATGGACCTCTCGCTGTGCTGAATAAAATCGTCTAGCGTTAGCCACAATAAAATAACTAAAGACTGGTCGTCAGGCTTCAAAGTGTTAAAGAGATAGGTTTTAAGACTTTGAGGTCTGGACCTCTCCCTGTGCTGAATAAAATCGTCTAGCGTTAGCCAGAATAAAATACTAAAGACTCGTCTTCAGGCTTCAAAGTTTTAAAGAGATAGGTTTTAACACTTTGAGGCCTAGACCTCTCTCTGTGCTGAATAAAATCATCTGACGTTAGCCAGAATAAACCTTAAAGACTCGTCGTCAAGTTTCAAAGAGTTAAAGAGATAGGTTTTAACTACATGCGAAAAATACAACGTAGTGTTGCGGTCAACTGTGAACAATGTTTAGATTTTTTGATTTAATAACTTTATTGCCTATAGCAACTGGTGGTCAAACAGGGCGAAATGCCCCAATTGAACATGACTACCATGATGTAGGTGTTGGTTTTACGGAGGGAGGAAAACCGGAGAACCCGGCGAAAAACCCTCGAAGCACAGGAGAGATCAACTACAACTCTACTCACATGAGTTTCAAGCTCGACAACGGGGTCATTCCCAAGCGGTCACCCATCCAAGTACTAACCCCGTCTAACCGGGCTTAACTATTGGTTGGTGAGAGGCAGTGCGCTAACAGCACTCGCTACCCGTGCTCCCCCTTGTGCTGTATTTCACATTACCTGAGCCTCTGCTCCCTCCAAATGGTTGTTGGCCAACCACTGAGCCTGTTGCTTTATCGTTGATGTAAAAGTTACCAGCAGCTTGTCTTAAGATGACCTTGGCCTCTTCTACCACGTCACTTAATAAAGAAAGAAACTCTAATTAGAAAATATTAAATTGTAAGAGACACAGACAAACAAACAAACAAACAAACAAACAAACAAACAAACAAACAAACAAACAAACAAACAAACAAACAAACAAACAAACAAACAAACAAACAAACAAACAAACAAACAAACAAACAAACAAACAAACAAACAAACAAACAAACAAACAAACAAACAAACAAACAAACAAACAAACAAACAAACAAACAAACAAACAAACAAACAAACAAACAAACAAACAAACAAACAAACAAACAAACAAACAAACAAACAAACAAACAAACAAACAAACAAACAAACAAACAAACAAACAAACAAACAAACAAACAAACAAACAAACAAACAAACAAACAAACAAACAAACAAACAAACAAACAAACAAACAAACAAACAAACAAACAAACAAACAAACAAACAAACAAACAAACAAACAAACAAACAAACAAACAAACAAACAAACAAACAAACAAACAAACAAACAAACAAACAAACAAACAAACAAACAAACAAACAAACAAACAAACAAACAAACAAACAAACAAACAAACAAACAAACAAACAAACAAACAAACAAACAAACAAACAAACAAACAAACAAACAAACAAACAAACAAACAAACAAACAAACAAACAAACAAACAAACAAACAAACAAACAAACAAACAAACAAACAAACAAACAAACAAACAAACAAACAAACAAACAAACAAACAAACAAACAAACAAACAAACAAACAAACAAACAAACAAAGGCAGACAGAAGGCAGAACAGACAGCCAGGCAGGCAGGCAGGCAGGCAGACAGACAGACAGACAGACAGACAGACAGACAGACAGACAGACAGACAGACAGACAGACAGACAGACAGACAGACAGACAGACAGACAGACAGACAGACAGACAGACAGACAGACAGACAGACAGACAGACAGACAGACAGACAGACAGACAGACAGACAGACAGACAGACAGACAGACAGACAGACAGACAGACAGACAGACAGACAGACAGACAGACAGACAGACAGACAGACAGACAGACAGACAGACAGACAGACAGACAGACAGACAGACAGACAGACAGACAGACAGACAGACAGACAGACAGACAGACAGACAGACAGACAGACAGACAGACAGACAGACAGACAGACAGACAGACAGACAGACAGACAGACAGACAGACAGACAGACAGACAGACAGACAGACAGACAGACAGACAGACAGACAGACAGACAGACAGACAGACAGACAGACAGACAGACAGACAGACAGACAGACAGACAGACAGACAGACAGACAGACAGACAGACAGACAGACAGACAGACAGACAGACAGACAGACAGACAGACAGACAGACAGACAGACAGACAGACAGACAGACAGACAGACAGACAGACAGACAGACAGACAGACAGACAGACAGACAGACAGACAGACAGACAGACAGACAGACAGACAGACAGACAGACAGACAGACAGACAGACAGACAGACAGACAGACAGACAGACAGACAGACAGACAGACAGACAGACAGACAGACAGACAGACAGACAGACAGACAGACAGACAGACAGACAGACAGACAGACAGACAGACAGACAGACAGACAGACAGACAGACAGACAGACAGACAGACAGACAGACAGACAGACAGACAGACAGACAGACAGACAGACAGACAGACAGACAGACAGACAGACAGACAGACAGACAGACAGACAGACAGACAGACAGACAGACAGACAGACAGACAGACAGACAGACAGACAGACAGACAGACAGACAGACAGACAGACAGACAGACAGACAGACAGACAGACAGACAGACAGACAGACAGACAGACAGACAGACAGACAGACAGACAGACAGACAGACAGACAGACAGACAGACAGACAGACAGACAGACAGACAGACA
>OZ036006.1:8128700-8178250 GCA_964035015.1 Corallium rubrum
CTACGAGAAGTTTCTTTTAGTGAACTATGCTGAAGGTATCTTAAACTGAATATAGCCAAATTAAATCGAATATTAAAATCAAGCAAGCTGCAAGCAGATACGCACAACAATTCAAAATATTCATTGTATAAAGTTTCAAAATAGTTTATTAAGTGGCAGTTAGACTATCCTGTGCCAGGTCACAATGATGAGCTATCTTCTGACTTCGTTCTTACCACAACGAACGTTGTCAATATCTTCGTTGTCAACGAAGGCCACGCAACGAAGACGTTGAACAATATGAATAATGAATAATGATAAAAAAATTAATCAGAATAATTGCAGACGTTGGAAACCCGTCAAGTACGTCTTCGTCTTCGTACTTCGTTGTCTTGCTCAAACTCCCAAATGGTAATGGTGGTGATGATAGTGGCAATGATATGGTGGTGGTAGTGGTGGTGATAACAGTGGTAGTAATGATGGTGGTAGTAATGACGGTGGTAGTACCGATGATAGTAATGATAGCAATAATTATGGTGATTATGGTGGTAGCACAGTTCATAATGATGATAATAATGGTTGGTGGTGATATTTGCGGTGATCATAGATTGTTATATAGCTAGAGTTTCACTGGATGCAACGATGACTGTCATTGGTTGGTTTGTGGTCACATGACCTTAGCTAAATTTCAATGTCTACCGAGCGGGCAATAATTGAGAACTTATTGCCTGCTCGGTCAATAAGTTTTCAATTGTTGCCCGCTAGAACTTTGAACTCTTCACGGCATCCTATAAACAAAAGCTTGTTTGGTACGAAAAAAAGAATATTTATAGGTCTTCGAAGCATGTGTGAAGATTAACTGGAGAAATGTATTGCTGTTCTTTTGTTATGAGACTTATATTTGTTTGGTTGAAGTGAAATTACGGAGCCAGGCGAAATGTTTTGGTAAGTCTTAGCGTTTGTCTTTTGTGTACTTTCCCTTGATAAACGTCGAAAGTATTCAGCGAAACTCAAGCTATATAACAAAACACTTAATGTCTGCTCCCTCGGGAAACAGTTAGTTTTGTTTTCCCTCGAGTCTCGATGTTTCCCTCGACTTCGTTTCGGGAAATATCAAGACTCTCGGGAAAACAAAACTAACTGTTTCCCTCGGGAGCAGACATTAAGTGTATATTATTATATGGCAAGCGTCACTTCCGGTGAAATAGCACGCTGTGATTGGCTTAGAAACATTTTTAGCGGTCATTACTTTCCCGTAATGGACCAGCGGTCCATTACGGAAAAAAACCAAACAAATTTCATAGCCATGTTGTTTGCAACTAAACAACGAAAGAAAACCGCAAGAATTTTGTGAATTCAACAACCTGAGGACTAAATTATGTATGATTGGGACGAGAGCAATCTGGAAGCGAGTTTAGGAGTCCGAAAGCGACGACAACAAAAGCAACAACATTGAAAACGATGAGTTTATGTCACACGCTCGAGGTCACACTAAACTGACTAAAGTACGTATCATGACAAGGTATAAATGTAAGGTTTGTTGTTTCAAAATGCCATATAATAAACTTTTTATTAACCTCGCTTGCTCGGTCTTTACAGAGAAATATCAGACCTCGGTCTTTGTGTACAAACCTCGCCCTACGGGCTCGGTCTGTACCAAAAAGACCTCGGTCCGATATTTCTCTGTAAAGACCTCGCGTTCGGTTAATAAGAAGTTATTATTTTACTCTACGCTAAACAATTTTACTCAATTTTACAATTTTACTCGGCAGCAAAAAAATTGTTCTTCCTAACCTCCCCAATTTTTATGTCTTTGTGCTTTTCAAGCAACTTTTCCTTTATCTAAAAAAAGTAAAATTAATAAAGTATGATCATATCCAACTCACAGAAACTTTCTCAATCTATAAATGTGTTAACACAAGACCACTGTTAGAATACTGCTCACAAGACCACTGTTAGAATACTGCTCACTTCATCAGACCACTGTTAGAATACTGCTCACTTCATCAGACCACTGTTAGAATACTGCTCACAAGACCACTGTTAGAATACTGCTCACAAGTTTTCCACCATTCCCTTCCTGAATACCTAAGCGACGATTTAGAACGAGTGCAAAAGAGAGCCTTAGCAATCATATCGCCTTGTAAGCCATGCAATTACGACTTGCAGGTTTTTAACTTAGCTTCGTTACAAGAGAGACGCCTGCAGTTATGCCAGAGTATGTTTTCATCCATTATGAGTTCTGGGTCGCATAAACTGCACAACCTCTTTCCTCCTAAGCACGAATCAAAGTATAATATTAGGAATAAAAGAGTCTTCAACGTTCCATTAGCACGTACCAATCGCTTTAAGCGAACATTTATTCCGACAATGTGTAACTTTTAGCCTTGCTTCTTGATCTTTTTTTTTAACCTTTTGTAAATTTTAGATTCACTGTATAAACATTTGTGAAATTCGTTACTAATTCATGAGTTTTGCAGCCAATCCAATTTCAGAAATTACGTCACATGTATACCCCTGTAAACCCCATACAAACTAAAACCAATGATGCTAATTAGTTACAACCACTAGTGGATGTATACTCTTCTGATACAACCACTAGTGCTTGTAACTAATTAGCATCTCAATATCCCAAAGGGATTTTTACCATTTATTCAATTCGGCTCGTGATTGTATATTCAATACAACACGGCCGCTCGTGTTGTAAACATTACATATATATATATATATATATATATATATATATATATATCTTAATTCAGTTATTATTACTTAATCTATCAAACTTGTAAATTACACAATTTAGCTTTAGGGCTGCAATGTAATTCTTATTAAACATCTATCTATCTATCTATCAATAATCTCCTCAATATTCCAATACCTCTGGCCAAAGGGTATCTGGAACATACATTCGACCACAAGCTGAGCATTTCTGTCCACAATATTCAAAAGCTGCCCTTATAGTCCCATTGACAGCATTATCTAAAACAAAAACACATATTCTACTTATTTATTTATTTATTTATTAACTTTACAACCATACATAAATGCGAAAGAATTAAAACTATCAAATTAGAGGAAAAAAAACTTTGAATAACTAAGATATGGTCGAAGGTAAGGTCAACACTCAACAGGACATGAGTAGTCCCATGTGAAGACCGACCTTAATGAAAACAAACATAACATACAATAAAATAAAATAAAGACGAGAACAAATATACAGTTTACAGAAGACATGACGAATTAGGAACAACAGCTTAAGTTGAAAGAGCGGCACTTGCATGGAACAGAATGTTTTCCAAGTGCGTATTCTGTTTACATCGAAAGATGAGTGTAGTAGAGAAGAGTAGTAAACAGTTAGTCTGTGTTTGAAGGAGGAAACGGATGAACTATTACGAATGGTGGGAGAGAGATTGTTCCAGAGAAGGACAATTCGGTTGAAAAAAGAGTTCCTATAGAGAGACGTCCTGCAATGGTTGACTTGAAGCAAGTTGTCCTTACTTGAACGGGTGCGAGACGTGTTGTGAGAAGAAAAAGTGACGAAAGAGGAGATGTCTAGGTCGAAGAGGCCTTGCTTACATTTAAAAAAGAAGACGAGATCCTTTAGTTCAAGCCAGTGGGATATCGGAAGTAAATTAAGGATATTTTATTATTCTATTGAATATACTTTATTTTCTTGTTTCTTTTTATCAATGTGGAATCATACACTAGTTTCAAACGTACCAATATCAGCTGATTCGTGGACAAAATGGAAATTTTTTCCTCCACATTCTGTGAAATAAAAAAGACACAAAATAAGCCAAATACAAACAAGTCTTTTGAATAAATAAAAGACTAGGACATTTTATTAAAAGTTTATAATTTTATTGTAAACAGATTGTTCAGCAGTCCCATGCAATGTGGTTGAGAAAGTCCTAACTCAATACGCGTAATGCCATGTTTACATGAAGCTGATTGACAGTTCAATCGGATCGAAAAACGCGAGTGAATCCGGGCACATGCTTCCATGGAGAATCCGATCTACTTGGAACATTGTTTTTGGTTTTGGAACACTATTTTCTGTGCTTCCCTCAATGTCTGCTATTTAGCACGACACGCACTAACTTCACTCATGCGTATCAAGTCATTTTCAAGTCAAACCGTATTCAGATTGGAGACAAGTAGGACGATACTAGCAAGTGTTTACTGCACTTTAATCCAAACACGAATTACCTCCGGACAGACGAGGGAATGTCCTAAAAAAAGGCAATGAAAATATGTGAAAATCAAATATTTAATAAATACATTTCAAACAAAACAGAATGTAATAAAAGTCCAAATGAAAACTCACTTAAAGTTATCAATATTGGCACCAACTTGTTTCCATAGTGTTCTGAACGTGCTGTAAAAACCATAGTACTGTATATTTAGTTCCATCATCATAAGTTGTATGTATACATGTAGTGCATGTGGTACGTTTGTGAGCTTGGTGTAATGGAACAGACGTTTGGTGAACGTTCGTCAAGCTCAATTACTCAGAAAAGATTTCTGAGCTTCAGACAGGGTTCAAACCTGCAACCTGCAACCTTCTAATGACTAGTTAGACGCTCTCCATCAGAGCCTCAGTAGTTCAATGGTTAGAGAATGTGACTAGTTCTCACAAGGTCTGCCATCTGAGCCTCAGTAGTTCAATGGTTAGAGCATGTGACTAGTTCTCACAAGGTCTGTCATCAGAGCCTCAGTAGTTCAATGGTTAGAGAATGTGACTAGTTCTCACAAGGTCTGCCATCTGAGTCTCAGTAGCTCAATGGTTAGAGAATATGACTAGTTCTCACAAGGTCTGCCATCTGAGTCCCAGTAGTTCAATGGTTAGAGTGCGTGACTAGTTCTCACAAGGTCTGCCATCTGAGCCTCAGTAGTTCAATGGTTAGAGAATGTGACTAGTTCTCACAAGGTCTGCCATCTGAGTCCCAGTAGTTCAATGGTTAGAGTGCGTGACTAGTTCTCACAAGGTCTGCCATCTGAGTCTCAGTAGTTCAATGGTTAGAGTGCGTGACTAGTTCTCACAAGGTCTGCCATCTGAGCCTCAGTAGTTCAATGGTTAGAGAATGTGACTAGTTCTCACAAGGTCTGCCATCTGAGTCCCAGTAGTTCAATGGTTAGAGTGCGTGACTAGTTCTCACAAGGTCTGCCATCTGAGTCTCAGTAGTTCAATGGTTAGAGTGCGTGACTAGTTCTCACAAGGTCTGCCATCTGAGCCTCAGTAGTTCAATGGTTAGATCATGTGACTAGTTCTCACAAGGTCTGCCATCTGAGCCTCAGTAGTTCAATGGTTAGATCATGTGACTAGTTCTCACAAGGTCTGTCATCTGAGCCTCAGTAGCTCAATGGTTAGAGAATGTGACTAGTTCTCACAAGGTCTGTCATCTGAGCCTCAGTGGCTCAATGGTTAGAGCGTCTAACTGGTCATTAGAAGGTTGCAGGTTCGAACCCTGTCTGAGGCTCAGAAATCTTTTCTGAGTAATTGAGCTTGACGAACGTCCACCAAACGTACATTTAGTTACATCACTTAGAATAACTCTAATTGATTCTAATTGCATGACAAATTATTTCGTTTGGAAGCTAATTAAGGAGTTCAAATACACAGAATTACCCTTTGGGTTAAAATGAATTATTTGCATACCCTCCACTTCCCACAAATGTTAAGCCAGCTAAATGCGGTGAAGATGTCACAGTTCCACCAAACGTTGAGCCAGCAGAAGGAAGGAAATTTATTACACCTGCAAAAAAAAGCAATACATCATTAATCCAATGCTGCCTAGGATATCTGAAGGTTCTCTCTTTGATGAGTAAAATCGTCTGGTGTTAGACAGAGTAAAGCAATAAAGGGTTAATCACTTGTTAACTCATTGCTGCCTAGGATGTCTGAGGGTTCTCTCTTTGATTAGTAAAATAATCTGGTGTTAGACAGAGTAAAACAATAAAGGGTTAATCACTTGTTAATTCATTGCTGTCTAGGATGTCTGAGGGTTCTCTCTTTGATTAGTAAAATCATCTGGTGTTAGACAGAGTAAAACAATAAAGGGACCATTTTTGGCCAGCTCAGGCAGGAATGGGTTAATCACTTGTTAACTCATTGCTGTCTAGGATGTCTGAGGGTTCTCTCTTTGATGAGTAAAATCATCTGGTGTTAGACACAGTAAAACAATAAAGGGGTCATTTTTGGCCAGCTCAGGTAGGAATGGGTTAATCACTTGTTAACTCATTGCTGCCTAGGATGTCTGAGGGTTCTCTCTTTGATGAGTAAAATCATCTGGTGTTAGACACAGTAAAACAATAAAGGAGCCACTTTTGACCAGCTCAGGCAAGGAATAGGTTAATCACTTGTTAACTCATTGCTGCCTAGAATGTCTGAGGTTCTCTCTTTGATGAGTAAAATCATCTGGTGTTAGACAGAGTAAAACAATAAAGGGGTCGTTTTTGGCCAGTTCAGGCAGCAATGCATGGGTTAAAATTACAGTTCTTGAATTTCTCGGCGACCTGCGTTGTATCGTAATTGTTTTAAATGTTTTTCAGTTGTTCAACAGTGTAAGAAATTGTCATAAAAGTCACTGGAAACTTCTGATGATAATAAGTTCTTGAAAAGACTTTATATTAGGCAGTATTGAAGAAAGTCTTGCCTTTGGGAACGCCTGCCTCCTCCAAAATTTGAAAGAACAACCAAGCTGCTCTCGTTGTAGTCAATGCTGGTTTCCACAAAACAACATTACCAACAATGGCTGGACCACTAGAAAGATTTCCACCAATTGCTGTGAAATTGAACGGACTGATAGCCGCAATAAAACCCTGTAGAAATACAAACAACCTTATGCACGAGATTTAAAAACAATGTTAGGGAAGTTTTCCACCTGAGCCGAAATGAAGAAATTAATATTTCTCCACAAAAATGGGAGAATATTCCCTCACACAGCCGAGTTAGCCTATGTTGTGCTGCTCGCCGTGAACAATGTTGTGCTGCTCGCCGTGAACAATGTTGTGCTGCTCGCCGTGAACAATGTTGTGCTGCTCGCCGTGAACAAGTTGTCAACAAGTCGTTCACTTATGGTTCGTACAACTTGTTCACGGATAAATCAACAGTCATGAACAAGTTGTTCCAACAGCACATTTTTTATAGCCAACAACGTTGTTCGCACATGATACAACATGTTGTAACAGCATGATGAAATAACAATGGTGAACATGGTTGATGTATCAACACGTTCTTCGGTTGTTACAACATGCGTGAACAACGGTTGTTGTTTCATCAAGCAGTAACAACTTGTTGAAACAATGATGAACAATGTTGTTCATTTATCAACGTTGTTCACATATGTCAACAAGTTGTTACAGCATTGTTGCAAGTTGTTATACAGCATTGTTCAGGCAGCAATGCTGTAACAACTTGCGAGATTTTTACGCGTGTAACCGGGCTGACTTGTGTCACGAAAATGAAATTCTTTTCTCGACCGAAAAAGGAGATTTGAATTAACGTTAGGATTCGTTTACATCTAAACTAAACCAATTCTTCTTTGGAAATTTAGTTTATGCAAGTTTTAAAACCACAGTGAGATCCTAATCAATCGCGTGAGCCGATGCAGCCGTTAACCAGTTGCAAATGCAAGATCCCGTTTACATGGCACCAGACGAATTCCGAAACGGTCTCGGATTAGTACGGTTCCGCCTGTTCAGTTTACACGGAAGACAAATTCGAAACCGTTCGCGAATAAGTACGGTTCCGCCTGTTTATACGGCGAAATAGGACGAATTCAAGACCGGTCTCGAATAAGTACGGTTCCGGCTGTTTATACAGAAGACAAATTCGGAACCGTTCTCAAATTAGTATGGTTCCACCTGTTTACACGGAAGAAAAATTCGGAACCGTTCTCGAATTAGTACGGTTCCACCTGTTTTACAAGGAAGACAAATTCGGAACCGTTCTCGAATAAGTACGGTTCCGCCTGTTTATACGGAAGACAAATTCGGAACCGTTCTCGAAATAGTACGGTTCCACCTGTTTACACGGCGACATAGGACGAATTAAAGACCGGTCTCGAAATACTACGGTTCCGCGTGTTTACACGGAAGACAAATTTGGAACCGTTCTCCAAATAGTACGGTTCCACCTGTTTACACGGCGACATAGGACGAATTCAAGACCGGTCTCGAAATAGTACGGTTCCGCCTGTTTACACGGAAGACAAATTTGGAACCGTTCTCCAAATAGTACGGTTCCGCCTGTTTACACGGCGAAATAGGACGACTTCAAGGCCGGTCTCGAATTCGTCCAGGCCTTAAGATGACAAAGTAATATCTTTGCAGTTTTTCATTTCTTTGCTTCGTTTTTGGGATAACTCAGTTTGTTTGATATGTAAATGTCACATGTTGCGATGTACAAGTGCATAATGAGTTATTGGAGGACGGTTATACAGTATATCTTTGCTATCATCAAGGGCTATCCCGGCTTATGTAAACAGCCCTTTATTCACCTCTAAACCTCTTGCCGTAATGCTGTTCTTCACTCCTTCTGTTTGAATCAGCTCAATTTGGTTTAAAATCCCCTAAAAAGAAATTTGCGGAGAAAGTGAGAGAGGCTCGCCTGAGATGGTATAGCCACATACTCAGGATGAAAGTAAACAACCCGGTGAGAGCGGTGCTGGTTAAGCAGGTGGAGGGAAAGAGATCGAGAGGGAGACAGAGAATTAGATGGAGAGATGGAGTGGAAAGAGACATGCGACAGTTGGACTTGGAGAAAGAAGATGCAGAAGACAGAAAACGTTGGTGACAACATATAAGAGCGGCCGACCCCACTAGGGATTAAGGCAGAGAAGAAGAAGAAGAAGAAGAAGAAGAAGAAGAAGAAGAAGAAGAAGAAGAAGAAGAAGAAGAAGAAGAAGAAGAAGAAGAAGAAGAAGAAGAAGAAGAAGAAGAAGAAGAAGAAGAAGAAGAAGAAGAAGAAGAAGAAGAAGAAGAAGAAGAAGAAGAAGAAGAAGAAGAAGAAGAAGAAGAAGAAGAAGAAGAAGAAGAAGAAGAAGAAGAAGAAGAAGAAGAAGAAGAAGATAAAGAAATTTGAAAACTTGAATTATGTTGTACAGAATAGTAGCTGTTATATGTACAGTCATGATGTTACAATACCTTGGCATAATGAGAATTAAACCTAAGAAAATCACCAAGCTCTCCTATACAGTCAATATCTGCTTGAATAGGTGTCTTGGCCTAAAGAAGACACGTAATATTATTTATTTACTGTACTGTCAATGTATTTATTTACTCATTTATTTATTTACTTAATATTTATTTATTTACGTACACTGACTCCCCTCTCTGCATCCCTTCTTCCCTCCCTCCCTCCCTCCCTCCCTTCCTTCCTTCCTTCCTTCCTGCCTCCCTTCCCTCCCTCCCTCCCTCCCTCCCTTCCTTCCCTCCCTTCCTTCCCTCCTTCCTTCCTTCCTTCCTTCCCTCCTTCCTTCCTTCCTCCCTCCCTTCCTCCCTCCCTCCCTCCCTCCCCCCTCCCTTCCTCCCTTCCTCCCTTCCTCCCTCCCTTCTTTCCTTCTTTCCTTCCTTCCTTCCTTCCTCCCTTCCTCCCTGCCTGTCTGCCTGCCTCCCTCCCTCCCTCCCTCCCTCCCTCCCTCCCTCCCTCCCTCCCTCCCTCCCTCCCTCCCTCCCTTCCTTCCTTCCATCCTTCATTTCGTCCTTGCCTCCTTCTCTCCTTTCCATCCTTCCCTCCCTTCCTTCCTTCCTTCCTTCCTTCCTTCCTTCCTTCCTTCCTTCCTTCCTTCCTTCCTTCCTTCCTTCCTTCCTTCCCTCCCTCCCTCCCTCTCTCCTTTCCTTCCTTCTATATGTACCTGTCCTCCCTTCCTTATTTCCATCCTTCCTTCCCTCCCTCTCTCCCTGCTTCCTTCCATCTTTCTTTCTTTTTTCCTTTCCTTTCTTCTTCAACTTCCCTTTCTTTCTTTCTTTCTTTCTTTCCTTCCTTCCTTCCTTCCTTCCTTCCTTCCTTCCTTCCTTCCTTCCTTCCTTCCTTCCTTCCTTCCTTCCTCTCTCCTTTCCCTCCTTCTATATGTACCTGTCCTCCCTTCCTTATTTCCATCCTTCCTTCCTTCCCTCCCTCTCTCCCTGCTTCCTTCCATCTTTCTTTCCTTTTCCTTTCCTTCCTTCTTCATCTATCCTTCATTTCGTCCTTCCTTCCTTCTTTCTTTCCTTCCTTCCTTCCTTCCTTCCTTCCTTCCTTCCTTCCTTCCTTCCTTCCTTCCTTCCTTCCTTCCTTCCTTCCTTCCTTCCTCTCTCCTTTCCTTCCTTCTATATGTACCTGTCCTCCCTTCTTTCTTTCCTTCCTTCCTTCCTTCCATGCTGGATGTTTTACACCATCAGAAATATATGAATTACCTGGCCTGCCATGGTTGCTGCTAAAGAGGAATACCTATACTTTCCAGTTAACAGGTCTGCTACTCTTGTAAAGATTTCTGATCTGGTAAAACAAAATGGGATAAAAAGAATAAAGGACTGGGGGCTTAATCATCCTTACTCGCAGCCAGTGGTGGAATTACAGGTGACACAGATCAATGTGGCTGTGTTGAGGCATAACAAAGTTGCTCCAGGCAGCCACAGAACAGATAGGTGTTGATTTTAAGGATGGAGGAAAACTGGAGAACTTGGTGAAAAACCCTCGAAGCACAAGAGAGATAAACTACAACTCTACTCACATGAGTTCAAAGCTTGGGCCCGCCGTCATTCCCAAGTGGTCACCCATCCAAGCACTAACCCCATCTAACCAGGCTTAACTTTTTAGTGAGAGGTAGTGCACTAACAGCACACGTCACCCATGTATCAGTAGCCAGCAACACATGTTACAATAAGTGTACTGTACTATTACATAAATGCAGAGATTCAAACTGTACCTTTCAACTTGTGGAGTATTTTCCCATTGCTCTCTGGCAGCTAAGGCAGTATCAATAGCTTTTTTGATCAAATTCTTTTTTAAAAATAAAAAAAGTGTTTCCTTTAATTGAGTGAGAACATGTGTGCATGAGTGAGTAATGGATTGATTGATTGAATGATTGATTGATTGCATAATTGATCGATTGATTGTCAATGATTGAATGAATGAATGATTGATTGATTGATTGGTTGATTGATTGTATGATTGATTGATTGATTATATGATTGATTGACTGTATGATTGATTTATTGATTGATTGATTGATTGATTGATTGTATGATTGATTGATTGATTGATTGATGATTGATTGATTGATTGATTGATTGATTGATTAATTAATTAATTTGTTAATTAATTAATTAATTGATTGATTAATTAATTAATTTGTTAATTAATTGATTGATTGATTGATTGTATGATTGATTGATTGATTGTATGATTGATTGATTGATTGATTAATTAATTGATTTGTTAATTAATTGATTGATTGATTGATTAATTAATTAATTGATTTGTTAATTAATTGATTGATTGATTGATTGATTGTATTGATTGATTGATTAATTAATTGATTTGTTAATTAATTGATTGATTGATTGATTGATTGTATGATTGATTGATTGATTAATTAATTGATTTGTTAATTAATTAATTGATTGATTGTATGATTGATTGATTGATTGTATGATTGATTGATTAATTAATTAATTGATTTGTTAATTGATTGATTGATTGATTGATTGACTGATTGATTGACTGATTGATTGAGTGGGTGCATTTGTGCAAAGTCCAAACCTCGTCAGCCATATGTATTTTAGCTATCTTGTTCTCATGTCTGTAAGGCTATAAATACACAAGAAAGTAAAGATCAATGTAAAATCAATTGATGTTTTAACATACATTATCCCAGCTGTGCCCAGCTACATTTTAACTAAAAAAATCTTACTCTATGAGAAGCAAGGACTGTCGATAAAAAATATTCCTTATCACATAATTAACATATCATGTTTTCATTTATTTCAATTTAGTACATGTAGGTATTTATAATCCTTAACTTACAGTAACTTGGTGAGCAATTGTTCCTGTATATATTTTCTCACCACCAACCACGCATGGAATTTCAACTTCATCATTCTCCACCTTGTGTAGTTCCTCAAGCAGTGTTTGTCGAACCTCGAGATTAGTGAAGTCTGTTGCTGGTTCATTTAAAGGTAATGATGAATGATGACAGTATCTTAGACTTGAAATAACTCTGTCAAATTATCAAATAAACTCCACTTAATTGAAGACAATAATTATTACATGTATAAATTAATGCAGTGATAAACCCATTCCTGCCACTGATCTCAAATAATATACTCATTATACTGGATAGAGCATCTATTGTTTCGCACGTGGCAAAAATTGAAGTCGGAAGTGAGGCTAAAAATCTTGCGGCGGCCATGTCCGGTGGGACCCACAATGTGGCTGTATGAAAACCAAGTGGGTCCCACCTGAAATGGCCGCCGCTAATTTATTCTGACTTCACAGCGAGCACTGGATGCTCTATCCAGTATAATGAGATCAGTGATTCCTGCCTGCAGGGCCACTGAGAGGGGAGGGGGACAAGGGGGGAATTGGCCCAGGCCCCAAACTTGAGAAGGGGCCCCTAAAATTTTTGAGATTTGAGTTTTTGATGTAAGCAAACATGAGCCCCAGAAAGCGTAAAGATCAGTAACACTAACTTCATTTTTAGCCAACCCAGGGGACCAATTGAGAACACATAGACTCGACCCTATGTGTAACATCATCACCCCCCCAAATTGACCCATGTGATGTCATTATGGCCCCCAAATCGATAATTTGCCTGGGCCCCACAATTTCACTCACCAGCCCTGCCTGCCTGAGCTGGCTAAGAACTACAGTAATTACTTCATTTAAAATAAAAATTATATAAAAACATTTATTGCCCACCAGGGAGGCAGCACACTATTCTTGACATCTCTCTTGGGTTACCTATGCATTACTCATGCTCAGTCTTTTTGCTGAGCTATGTATGGCTGCGTAAATATTCAATTTTTGGATTTAGAGATTTGGAGATGTTGGTTCTGAACCCCCCTGACCATGAAACAGATGGGTATGACAGCAGTAAAGAGCCTGGGTACGAGGCTGCGATGCGCTATCCGTAAAAGGATAGCCTGCGTAGCTGGCGGTATTAGCTAGTAAAAGGATAAAAGGCCGGCCTAGCAATGGAAGGCTGGCCTGGCCTTTTTTCCTTTTACCTGGCATTTTTATATGTTTTGCTTGCATAATTTCCTTGTGGTCAAAGCTGTTCAAGACTTAACAAGATGCCTGGCCAGGCATTCACTCGGGCTACTGCAAAATCACAGTGCTATATATAGTATGTGAAATGTTATTGAAGCTGCAATCAAGTCTAAACACATTGCTCCCAGACAAAAGTCAAAACACAATCCAGTTCTCCGATAGAAAACACAATATAAATTTGCAATACACTGACAAAACACGATTGCCTGTATTTAATGTATTTCCACATATGTAACACAGTGTTCAGGCATCTACTTAAATTAATCTAGTAACAGTATACCCAATACCATAACCAATTATATGGTACCATATATATCTCCAATACAGTAGTACCAATATTAAATATTTACAGTATTGATATAGAAGACATATAACATAAATTGGCAAACACTAACTGAAGACTAAACACAATAAGTACAGGAAATAACAACTATAAATCAAAGCCAAAATAATTATATATTTAAAGCACTCGCCCACATTTGGATCAACACTGTAAAAAAATTATTTCGCAATAGAACTTGGGCCAAGTTCAAAATTTCATGGAGGTTCTGATCTAGCAATCTAGTGCATTTTGACTACAATATAAGATCATATGAGATAGTACAGTGGAGAAAAACAAATCCTTCATTGGTTTGCAGATACGAAATGTATTTTTTAACCAAAAAAATAAACAAAACGAAGCTTACTGTATGCGTACGTGTTAGCTGGCGTACACCCAAGACAGCTGAAGGCAACTTATTTGTTTTGCTTCGCAAATAAGTTATGCGTGGCGATAATCCAATTTCTAATAATCCAATGCTTATAACCATCAACAAGTTATGTTTCTTTAGATAAAAATACAGTTCATAGCACACAAAGTTTCAGGAACCTGTCAGTGTCACCCGCTGAAATGCGACGCTTTGAAACGATGATGCATACAGAACTGTTTTTTGAACGGCTGGAACTCCGATCGACTTGCTTAAATATGTATAAAAAATTGGTTACCTTGTGGTTTGACCAGTGAAGAATCGTCTAGCAAGTAACATTCTGGTTGTAGTAATGTCCAAAGACTTCTAGCAGATAGAGAACTATGATGGTATAAAACACGTTTGTTACAACACTCTGGCTTGCTCAGCTTCCGTTGATTGTGAGAGAGAAAGAGGTGTGTCAGTCTGTTGGACCAATGAAAATGGGTCGGAGGGGGGGGGGGGGGTTGAGACCAAAACGCTTTAAATTGGAGACTTTGTAGAGACTTTGGGGCCATACACAAAATTCGTGACGCTTTTTTCCGATTTTTGACTCCCCCCTACCCCCCTATGACAATCTGTGACGGTTGGCAATACCCCCCATCGAAAATTACGTGACTCTGAGTCACACCCCCCCCCCCAACACCAAATTAATATGCATTGGTGTTGGGGGGAGGGGTTGGCTCAGAGTCACGTAATTTTCGATGGGGGGTAATGCCAACCGTCACAGATTGTCACATATCGTTGTTGCATATAGAATGAGGACTTGCAACTCTACAATAAATTCTCATCAACATTCACATGGTCTTGTTTAATTTCAGCCTCTCCGAACCCTGCTAAGGGATTCGAGGCCATGCTCTCCAAACATTTTGAACCTCTACAGTCCCTGAAATGACATTTCCTGCATTTTTTTTTAGAAAACAAAATGTTGCAAACAACAAAACTTGACATTTTTTTCTTAAAATAATTTACAAGGAATTACATAATAAAAACATCCTGCACCAGTAATTAACCAAAAACAACTTTTACAATACAAACTGCAAAATCTACCCCCCCCCCCCCCTCCAGTAACCCCCCAGTACTACCTGGCACCACCAGCACCCACCACCCTCAGTGGTCAAGTACTAAAAGTCCACTCAGAGAGTCCTGGGTACTAGATATTGAGTCTTAACTTCTTAGGCGAATAACCATCAATATACACATTCTCATAAATAACAATACACTTTATTTCAAGAAAGAATTAATAAAATGTCAAACCGCATTAAAATCTTTTTTCATTATATAAAAGTATTAAATTTACAAGAAAAAAAGCTAAATTAAGACAGGGTCTAATCCACCCCCCCGGGTATGCTTGACACGTGACAGAAAAAATGGCGGTTTTGGGCGGGGAATTTGGATTTTGGATTTATTTCTCTACTTCATGTCACGTGTGTTTGTTGCTTACGCGATGAGCGGTGTGATTTTTCATTTTTAACTCGAAAAGGAATATGAACTGTGGTTCGTTAAGCTGCGAAGAAACCGTTTATCAACTCAGAAGGATTGGATCTGCTGCAACTCTCAGCGGAATTGCTGATGTTTTCAAGTAAGTACCATATCTACAACTTTTTAACTCATTCGATCCTGTGCAAGGGCTTCCCCAGAGGTGAATAAAATCGTCTGGCGTTAGCCAGAATAAAATACCAAAGAGCAATTCGGACAGGAAAGAGTTAGAAAGATAGTTTATAACTCATTTCTGTCCAAGGGCTTCCCCAGAGGTGAATAAAATCGTCTGGCGTTAGCCAGAATAAAATACTTAATAGTGTATATCGACGATCTATTGTAAAGTAGTGTGCACTATTCAAACCTTACTACATATGTTTTGATTTGTATTTCAACAAATGGTCGTAGAGTTTATATTAAAAGTAGTCTACTTTTATTTTTCCTGTGTTATGCCCTAGTATGGTAAATTAATTTTATTCAGTATGAAAAACCATTAGATTAACATTTCTAACAATTTTCATCTGCATTTGATGCAACAGATTAAGACAAGATGTTACTGTTATTGGACGAGCCAAAGAGAAAGTTGGATTTTACATTGACTCGTCAAGAAATAAATATTTAATTTCAAGAATTCATGCAAGGATTTTCAGATCAAGAACACAAGATGGAAAAGATGTTTTTAAAATATGTGATACGAGTGTGAATGGAACTTATGTGAATAATATGAAGATCTCAAATGAGGCTTTGCTGAGACCTGGTGATACAATTGCTTTTGGTCATCTGCAAGGGTCGACGCTGCAAGTTGGAAACTGCTATTCACAACCATATTCTGAGTTCTTATTTAAGGTAGTGTACCAGAAAATGGCAGTTATTGTCATGATGCATGCCTGGTGGTGGTGATAATGGTGATGGCCAGGTTATTAATGGTGGTGGTGCCATGGTGGTGTGGTGATGATGGTGATGATGGTGGTGATAATGGTGGTTGGTGATAATGGTGATGATGGTGGTGGTGGTGGTGATGATGATAATGG
This sequence comes from Corallium rubrum, assembly GCA_964035015.1. Classification (NCBI taxonomy): domain Eukaryota; kingdom Metazoa; phylum Cnidaria; class Anthozoa; order Scleralcyonacea; family Coralliidae; genus Corallium; species Corallium rubrum. The sequence continues at coordinate 8,145,173 of OZ036006.1, forward strand.
TGGTTGGTGGTGATGATGATGGTGATATGGTGATGATATGGTGGTAATGATGATGATGGTTGTTATTCTGATGATGGTGGTGGTGGTGATAATAGTGATGATGGTGATATGATGGTAGTGATGATGATGGTGGTGATGATATGGTGGCAATGATGGTGGTGATGGTAGTGGTGATGGTGATGATGGTGGTGGTAATGTCGTCGTCGTCGGTAGTCCATCGTATTCGATGAAGACAATATGATAAGGTGAATCAGCATCTGTTCGCTTGTGCGTGTGAGCTCAGACCAGCTCTTGAAAGAAAATTTCTTTTACATCTGTCGCATACAATATCCGATTTTAATGTTCCGTGCCTTGACTGTCGCTTTAGTTCGTATTCCCTTTGCTGTTTGCTTTTGACTTTTCCAAACCCTTCCTTCACTATACCTCTCCATTCTACTCTATCTCTAGCTTTTTCTTCCCAGGTGTCAACATCACAATCAATCCTCTTCAAATGTCTTTTGATTACGTCTTTGTATCTTAACTTTTGTCCTCCACGTTGTCTCTGTCCGTATAGCAGTTCTCCATAGAGAACATTTTTCGGCAGTCTGTTGTCCGTCATCCATGGTGGTAATGATGGTGGTGGTGATGATATGGTCATGGTAGTAGTAATGATGGTACTGTAGTGATGCCAATGAGGCTGAATATTAATGGTGATGAAGAGGATGATGGTGAGCTGATGATGACAGTGATGATGACATTACAGTACTGCAATTACTCTTCCTTTTCAGTTTGAGAGGTCAGCTACAGATCACGTGGAAAGCTCTCAACACAACACCCCTGTATGTCCTTCAGAAGATCACAAAACTCCTGGGAGAGTTAATGATCTTCCAGCTTTATCAGTATTTCTTGAAACTCCAACCCCACCACTATCATCTGTCCAGAGCTCAAGTGAAGGATCAGGACAACCCATTTGTACAACAAAAAGAGAACTGATTAAAACATTTGATGGAAGTGACAATGACAGTGAGACAGATTATAAAATCTTACAAGAATATGCCTCAGCTGCCACTCTAGCTGCTGCAAGACAAAGCGAAAGTGATGAAGATTTATTTGCTATAAAATATCCAGATATGTTGCCTGGAGGTGCAACAGAGATGTTTGGAAAGAGGGAAAAGTGTAAAAGCCCAGGTAATGATATAGATACAGATACTGTGTTTAGATTACCCATTGCTGCCTAGGATGTCCAAGGGTTTTCCCTTTAAGAAGTAAAATTGTCTGCCATTAGAGAAAAACAAAGGGGCTCTTTTTGGCTGGCTCAGGCAGGAATGGGTTAATCACTTGTTAACTCATTAACATGTAACAAGAAAGACTGTTGGTGGTAAAGTGACTGACGTTATATAAAATAAATAGTTTGAACCTAGGAGTATCATTAGATGTTTGTTGAAGTTGATCATCTAGGTTAGTGTAGCTTGAGAAAGAGTGTTGGTAGTGACTGACGTTATAAAGTAAATGGTTTGAACCTAGGAGTATCAGTAGATGTTTGTTGAAGTTGATTATTGGTACTGGCAGTGACTGATGTTTCGATGGCCTCAGCAGTGGTCATTGGTGGTGTTGGTCATTGGATGCAGTTTTTACTAGTCTCACTCTGAAGATGACCACCAAGGACATTGAAAGTCTTTCTCAAGACTACACCAACAACCTAGATGAGCAACTTTCTCAAATATGTTATAATACTCTTTGGTTCAAACCATTTAGTACTTTATCAACTCACTGCTATGTTACTAGAATGTGTGATGGTTCTGTCTTTGATGAGAAAAGTTGACTGGTGTTAGAGTAATGTCATGAGGGGACTCACGGTTGGCGTGTGCTGTTAGGGCACTGCCTCTCACCAATAGTTAAGCCCAGTTAGACAGCGTTAGTACTTGGATGGGTGACCATCTGGGAACAGCCCCGTTCTTGAGCTTGGACCATGTGAGTAGAGTTTAGTTGGTCTCGTCTGTGCTCCAAGGGTTTTTCGCTGGGTTCTCCGGTTTTCCTCCCTCCACAAAACCAACACCATCTGGGATAGAGTGGTGCCCACCCCTGCCTTAGGGTAGCAGCTAATGAGGGGCCTTCTGACTCCTCTGACTGTGGTCGACCAGGGTAGAGTAAGGTAAAAACAATGGGGGCTGGTTTTGGCTGGCCCAGGCAGGAATGGCTTAATCACTTGAATACACAGCATTGCTGTCTAGGATTTCTGATGGTTCTCTCTTTGATGATGAGTGACTGGTGTTAGCTTAGTCAGTAAAACAATAAAGGAGAGCTGGTTTTGGCTGGCTGAGGTAGGAATGGGTTAATAGAGGCATAAATTAATGCATTTGCTGTACTTCTACGAAATACATGTAATAGTCTTATTAATTTATATCAACTTCAATTCATAATTATTTTAGAAAAGAAGAGACTAAAGAAAAAGATTAATTTAAAAACAAAGAAGACAAATCATACATCCAAGAACCCTGGTTCAAATAATTATCCAGAGGATTCTTGTTCAGCAATAGATTGCTCAAAACCCAATGATAAATTAATTTCTTGGGTACAGTGTGATGATTGTGATCAATGGTACCACATCAAATGTGCAGGACTAAGTTTAAAATTGGTCAAACCAAAAAATGCAAAATTTCATTGTGGTTGCATATGAACCTCCCAACAATAGTACATTCTGAATTAATCATATATGTACTGAATTAATACTTGAAGTGCCAGCCAAAAAGGGAATTGGTTGGAACATTAAAACACAGCTCCAACCAGAACTTGGAAAACGCTTTTGTGCGTTGTTTGGACAATTTTGATATCCCCATTTCTTAATGCTTATTTCACCAAACATTTTTTTCACAGGTCCAGAACCAGAGCTTAGAAAAATAAATCTCTGTTGTGTTGAGATTTGTCAGGGCAGAAATGCATACTAGTTAATGCAGCTTTTTTTCCATACCACAAAAACAAGACAAGATAAAAAATGTTCCTATTATTAGTTATATCATCACAAAGTTAGATTTCTCTTCACTCAAATTATTAATAATTTGTAATATGGCTAATATTACTGGGACTTTATTCAGGTTTGTTTTGATGATAATTGTGACCATAGATTGTAAAAGGACTTTTACTATCTATCTTCTGACAGACCATACTGGTAGTTTTTTCAAACCAGACCTACATGTACAGTACATGTATTTTCTATTAAGATCTTTATTTGTTCTTGATCTGCAGAAACATCATTTTTACCGATAATTTGGCATTTGGCGCTTATTTGAGAAAAAAACTTTTTTCGACTCAGTATGGTGAGATAAGCGTTTTTCAACATTTTGAAGGTGGCAATTACTGCCAAAATAGAAAAGTTGAGGGAATCATTTCAAATGTGTTGTTTTGCTAGTTTTAGTTCACAAACATCATTTTTTCCCATAATTCGGCATTTGAACCTATTTGAGAAAAAAACTTTTTTCGACTCAGAATCGCGAGATAAACGTTTTCAACATTTTGAAGGTGGCAAAACTGCCAAAATAGAAAAGCTGAGGGAATCATTCCAAATGTGTTCTTTGGCTAGTTTCACGTCAGAAATATCATTTTTACCGATAATCCGGCATTTGGAGCTTATTTGAGCTGTGAAAGAGTACTGTACATACAAATACATATGTTTATCAGATATTGTATCAAATTGAGATTAAAGATTTGTTAACTTTAATTTTAATCAAAATATAGTAAGGTTAGATGTACATGTACTGCTGAAACAGAGAACGTAGGAGTCTAACGTTTTGAGCAAAGGCCCTTTCAACAGAGGGACTTCATCCAAAACATCCTCTGTTTCAGCAGTACATCTAAGTTTACTGTAACCTTACTAAATAATATTTCAATTGTTGTTTCAATACTGCCTACACAGCACACTACTTTTATTTCATGACTTTAATTTTAGTAATTTACTAAAGAATACGATAATTCACTAGGTTTACCACAAGTGGATACATACTGGTATAGACATGCATGTCATAGGATTTCACAGGAATTCTCACTTTAAAGTGTCTATGAAATGAAAAATTCGTTGGCATTTTTGTTTTATTGTACAGAGGAGCATGGCAGGAGCACTCACTGAAAATTTCAAGAGAATCTGATGCGTAGTTTTCGCGCTATAAACTCTCAAAGTTTGCCATGGCTAGTCATTCTTGGTGAAAAATTGGGCTTTTGGAAACAATGCTTATGATGTACCCAGATGGGACAACTATGCATAAGAACAATAGATTTCACTATTAATGATCCATCTGCGTACGTCATAAGGCATTGTTACCAAGAAGCTCAAGTTTCACCAAAACAAACTATCCACAGCAAATTTTGAGAGTTGATAGCGCGAAAACTACACATCAGATTCTCTTGAAATTAGTGCTCCTGCCATGCTCCTCTGTGCAATAAAACAACAAAAATGCCAACGAGTTTTTCACTTCATAGACACTTTAAGGCCACACCAATTTAATTTGCTGTTTTACAAACCCGCCGAACTTGATATTTTCAAAATCGGAAAAAAAATACAGTATCAACTTCACCTTGTCTGAAATTACATACATGTAATAACAGCTGGGGTTTTGACCAATAAGAATGCATGTTTATAACTATTTAATATCTGACACAGTTTGTCATCAAGTGTTCTGTTTTCACCATATTTCACAATGTTATTTTTTTGTTTTTTCCGATCTCCGATCTTAAGTTTTTGACCAGAAAGTTCGTAAAACAACAAATTAAATTGGTGTAGCCTAACTTGTTAATTATAATTACAATATCATTTTGTACATTATTACTGTGTACATTGATTTACTATTAACAGAATGCTTCCTCACGCTCTATGGGATAAAGTTTGTCCCTCGAATTACTGTAGGAAGAAGACAATTATTTTGTGGTCTATCTGATTCTTGGGACTACATGAGGTATCAGCCATAGCATGGCCCAGTGAACACTCTTTTAAACTACCGTATCGCATCCTACATACACTGATTACAACCCTTCATTATTGCTGTATTGCATCCTACATACACTAATTATTAGATCTAATATTTTAGTGATAAGCAACAGCTATAATTACACCAAAAATTATTACCAAAATTATAAATGGAAGCCATGTCTTTAGAAATGATCCAAAACTAAAAAGAGAAAAAACATTTGACAGTTGACTACAGTGCTAAAAAGACATGACCCAACCAGCATAGTGGTCCAGTAGCTATATTTTACCTGACATATTTGCCATAGACGAGTAACCAGAAACACAAATTGACCATATTCCATGAAGAAGATCCCTTATACTCCATTATATTGAGCGCCATTGCCACATGAGAATGGCAGTTATCACAGCAAAGATTATGCTAGAAATGTCAAAGAAAACTATGGGATTATACAGGAGTGTTGGAGCAACACTAAAAGTGGGGGGGCCCAAAATTTTTAGGGGGGTCTCGGGGCATGCTCCGCCGGGAATCTAGAGTCTCTGAAATGCCATTTCCTGCATTTTAGGACAAGGATTTACAGAATTCTAAAGGTCCAAAAACGTCACAAAATACTCAAAAGACTGAACACTTTTCCAGCCATTGAATATCTGCATTCAAATTTCTTTATTATATCTTTATTCAAAGTTGTGGGTTAGCTAGCATTAGTGTATTCTGTTGGGTCAGGCTTACAAGAGGTACATTTAAAAACAGAATTCAATGTATAAAATATATGGTATGTATAAGAACTGTTTTCTTGTTGATTTTGTTAATCATAACTTTATTACTGGGGAGCATGGGTGGCATGTGCTGTTAGGGCACTGCCTCTCACCAATAGTTAAACCCGGCCAGACGGGGTTAGTACTTGGATGGGTGACCGTTTGGGAATAACCCCCATACTCCGTCAGCTTGGGACTTATGTGAGTAGAGTTTAGTTGGTCTCTCCTGTGCTCCGAGGGTTTTTCGTCAGGTTCTCTGGTTTTCCTCCCTCCGTAAAATCAACACCTAGGTCTTAGTTGTCTACACATAGGAGTTTGATGTCAATTGGGACGAAAGTTCTGTTCCTCTCTCCTGCCACACGTTAAGTGGCAAATTTAATAAATTCAAAATAAATTACTGGCCCTGTTTATTACTGGCCTTGTTAAAAAGTGGGGGGGCCCAAACATATTAAACTCATTAAGCCCCCATACAACTCAACACAGTATTTTGTTGTTAAATATATCTTGACAATTCACCCCTAACAACTTCTATAGGTGACCATAGAGTAGTCTATAGAGTATAGACCAACCTATAGAATCCTATAGTATATATATATATATATATATATATATATATATATATATATATATATATATATATAGGTTTCTATAGGCAATTGGAATGTTTTCTATGGGTAGCCTATAGCCATATACAGTATAGACTTTTTTCCAAGTACCATCTACAGTATCTGCACACCATATCTTTGTTCTTCCATTCTTACCATCCTGTGTTTGTACACATCAGAAGCTTCAGATACAGCGCAGTCCCACGATGTCTGAGTGTTCTTCACAAACATTGGATTAAGACGCCAATACCTTGAGAATCATTTGACGTATTAAAATATGATTATACAGACTATTACATATACTGTTAGTATTAAAACGCACATTTAAAATTAAGTTTTATTTTTAAATAATTTTTCACTCACTTTGCGGGTTTCCCAAATGCCATGCAATCTTCCTAATAAAAAAAAGTCCCAACAATCAACTTTTATAGAAGGTGTTACAGTCCTTTTCAGGAGCAAAATTACACGTGTGCAATAATTCACATGTGTAAATAATTTTGTGCGTGCGAATCGCACATTACCAAAATTATCAATTATGGCACAGAAATATGAACCTAACTTTTATATTTCCTACATATCTGAAAAAGAAAGCTGCGTTGCTTGATATTCATTGTAAGACGTTATATTTCGGTTTAATGTGTTAGTTATGTTGTAAAATGTAAAATGTACTCCACTGTGAAAACTATTACAGTTGCCTATGCTTAAAGACGATATACATTACATTGCAAAGAGCTTCATTGTGAGATCTGGCATTACGTTGTGAGATCTAGCGTTACGTTGTGACACCTTCTGTTACATTGTGACACCTTCCATTTCATTGTGACACCTTACATTACATTGTGAGACCTTACATTATATTGTGAGACCTTACGTTACATTACGAGACCTTACATTACATTGTAAGACCTTACGTTACATCGTGACATCTTCCATTACATTGTGAGACCTTAGGTTATATTGTGAGACCTTACATTATATTGTGAGACCTTACATTACATTTACACCAATTGATACTTACTGACACAAAATATGGTCCTGCAAAGTCTCGAATTACCCCTGAAGACATTCCAATTCCCATATGTCCAATGAAAGGAAACAACCATCTTTAAATGAATAAGAAACACACACGTAATAGAAAAATTATATTTAGCTACTGACATATATGGCCTAAAAATAATAGCCATATGTAATTTTCATTCTTAAATCTCTCAAGCTAACACCAGACAATTTTACTCATCATTAGAATTATGTAAGACTTTTACGGTTGAAAAAGTTAAGAGTTAATAAATTAATTAATCTCAATTTATTAACCCAGCTCTGCTTCCGTTTTAGTATTTTTCCCAGTGCTGTAGAAGTTACATCATTTTTTATCATAATTCAATCATAATTCAACCACCATAATTAATTAACTTTACTTATGACATCACATGATTAATAATTAACTAAAATATTAAAACAAGATGGTGGATAATTTTAACAGAATTTTGTTGAAATTAGTATAAATGTTATTTGCCACAAAATTCAGTTTTCCTTACTTGAATAAGGGACATAAATAAGCTTCTTAATCAGAAAGTAAAAAAGCTTGTATTTTTCCTTGCCATATTAAATTCCTAATTTAATAACGGCATTATAATATTACATGTAAAAGGACAGCTATAATTATTTTACTTTAATACAGTACAGCACAGAACAGAAAGTCAAGATTACATTACTAACAAACAGATCTTTTTACCTTTATAATAATACAAAATCCGTGTTTTTTATATGTTCATTTTTTCAGTACATACATAATTTTTAATAAACACTACCTTTAAATAGTACTTGTGACTATAAATCCTGTGGCTAACCCTAAAAATAACCCTAATCCTAACCCTAAATAACCATACCCTATTAACCTTGTCAATATGGCTAAATTTACGATGACTTTTGCCCCAAACATAATTTTAAATCAACTCACGTCAGAACAGGAATTGGAGTCCACACAACACAGTAAGGAAATCGACTTCGTTGAACATTAATTGTCCCTAAATCATCCCTAGCATCCATTCCAATAGGCACCTCTAAACCCGTACCCTTTTGTGCTTTTAAATGTGGATTTTCCATCAATGTTTTCTACGAAAAAAAACTTCGAACGTTGATTAAGAATATATTTCCAGTTCTCACTCCCCCCGGTTTTAGGTGTCGGAAATGTTCGTTTTTTGTCGTTTTTAGTCGTTTTTCGTAACTAAGAAACGAGATCACGCAGAAGGTCTGAGAATAATATTATTCATAATTTGAATTTGAAGGAGAATGTTGGCTTTCAAAGTTGTTAAATCAAATCAAATGGTTCAAAATGAACGGAAAAGTGTTGTTATTTGTTAAGCAGGCACTTCTGGTTTACAGAATGGAGAAAATCAAGAGGTATAAAGGCTTTACTGTGTAAATATTTATAAAAATGTTTGCCAAAACAAGACTACGTGGACAGATTGTTGGTGAATATTCGATGTTAAAAACAAGTCGAGGAAACAGAAATTGATTTCTTTTATAACTATGGCTGATTTGGGTTCAACTACGACGAGTTTTAGCGTCCCACAGCACCCCTTGCCTGACGAAATACAGAAAATGGAACGAGATGAAACTGTTTGTAAATTTTGTGGAGTTAGTTATCTCATACACAATGAAGTCAAAGCATTGCAAGAAAGATTAGCTGAAGCAGAAAAGACTATGGAGTATTACAAAGGAAGTGTAGAAAGGGAGAAGGTTTTAAAAGAAAAACTGGAAAAAATGGATGTGACTTTGTTGGAGCAGTCTGAAAAGTTAAAGGAACAAGCACAACAGTAAGGAGGGATCTATTATTTGATTTAAAAATTATATTATTTAAATCTGCAGCTGCCTAGAGCCTCGTTTCCATAAGATTGTCTCAATCACCAAATCTCTCCAATCAGAATAGAGATATCTCAAATCACCCAATCTGATTGGACTAGGGGCTATTTATCATCCTTACTTGCGGCCAGCGGCTGAATTCTGAAGGATGCAGATCAACATGGCCGTGTCAAGGTATATCAAAGGTGCTCCAGGCAGTCACCATAGATGTAGGTGTTGATTTTACAGGGGAAGAAAACCGGAAAAACCAGTGAAAAATCGTTCCATGCTTTTGTTCAATTTGTCTAATTTCACAGTCACTGAACGTATTGTATTTTCTATATAATGAAACAGTCATCCAATACCAACGTTTGGGTTTAATTCGTGTAGTCGTTCGTTGTCACATGTCCACAGAATTTCCTTTCTTCAACCAATTGCCTTCCTCCAACGTGAACTGTTGTGTTCATCAACATGACCATTGCATAATCGTGAATCATAATGTAGCTTCCAAACCATCCCCCTCCACTAAACCGGAGAACCCGGCGAAAAACCCTTGAAGCACAGGAGAGATCAACTACAATGCTACTCACATGAGTTCCAAGCTTGACAACAGGGTCATTCCCAAGTGGTCACCCATCCAAGTACTAAGAATTAAAAAACTTATGACTGAAAACTGTCAGAACTGTATATTATGCAGTACCTGACACTTACATGTATCTATTGTAAGTTTTTAAAGGGCATATGCCTCGAAAATTAAGTTTGTCTTATTGAAAAGAACATTTAAAATGATAAAATAACATCTTTTGCAGTTTTTGGTTTCCTTGCTTCGTTTTTGAGATATTGCAGTTTGTTTGATATGCAAATGACACAACTTTTTACGTCACATGTGCATAATGAGTTATCAGAAAAGGTTACATATCTTTGCCATTATGAAAACATGGGCTTAACTCAAAGGAAGCATGTGCGTGTTTCTACCCACAACACCAAACATGTAGAATTCCAAGTGATTTCGTTTCACAATAGCAAAGATATGTAACCTTCTCTCGGCAACTCATAATACTCATTATGAATGTGTGATGTAAAAAGTTGTGTCATTTGCATATCAAACAAACTGAAATATCTCAAAAAACAAAGCAAGGAAACCAAAAACTGCAAAAGATGTTATTTTATCATTTTAAATGTTTTTTTCAGTAAGACAAACTTAATTTTTGAGTCATATGCCCTTTAATAAGTTATTAGTTAAATCCCATACATATGTATATACTTTTTGTTTCTTTTTTTGTTAGTTGTTATTTTAGGTTTCTTTATATAGATATAATTTTAATTTTAATATTATATACTTTATCTAAATAGTGTCCCCAATTAGTAGATATATAGTCAGCTATGTATATTCTTGACACTGAAACCAAGTTATCTATCTAACTGGGCTTAACTTTCGGTGAAAGGCAGCGCACTAACAGCACACGCCAGCCGTGCTACTTTTAATCGAGACGATCTTATGGAATTAAACCAGTCTTAGGCATAGTAACCTGTGCCACACACATCCAAACATGGGTCTGGATGTCTGTGGCACAGGCTAAGGTATAGCTGCAATGGGTTGACAAATAGTTGCTTTAGCCTTAATTAGTATAATGATGTACATGATAGCAAGGCTTCACTGTATTATATTATATTTTTTAGACTTGAGCTGTTCAAATCTGATCTGAAAATGAAAGCTAGTTTAATAAATGGAATGTTTTCACAAAAACGTAAAACTGAAAGTGATCTGCTCGAAGCACAAAGCAAGTCAGAAAAATTAAGAACTAAAATATCTCATTTATCTGCTGTATTGCCAGCACTTAGTAATCTGGTGAAACAGCAGAAAGAATCATTGAATAGTTTAAAGAAAGAAGCTATTCAACAAGAAGTGATATCGAAGAACAACATGAATCGCATAAGAAATGATCTGGGAAAAGTTATTCATACTGTTGCAAAGAAGGTTTGGTTTAGATTTAACTTACAATGCTTTAAAAGTCTTTGAAAGATTAGATTTTGATTGTTCATCCAATGTAATCACCCAGCTTAAGGCTGATTTCCAGTCAGTGGAATATTGCGAGCGGGCGGAATTTTTCTTTGTCTTGTGACCACTCGAGCGGAACTAATCTAACTCAGAGCACAAAAGACAAAGAAAAATTCCACCCGCTTGCAAAATTCCACTGACTGGAAATCAGCCTTTAGACATAATGCTACATAATACTGGGATATAAAGCTTGATCCTTCTATTAAGCCCCACCCCTCTAATAAGACCCTTCTCTAATAAGCAATCCTCTCTCTAATAAGCTCCCTCTGGCTCCCTCTAATAAGCTCCCCTCTCTCTAATAAGCACCCCTCTCTAATAAGCTACCCTTTCTAATAAGCAGCCCTCTCTCTAATAAGCCACCCTCTCTAATAAGCACCCCTCTCTCTAATAAGATCCCCTCTCTAATAAGACCCCCTCTCTCTAATAAGACCCCCTCTCTAATAAGACCCCCTCTCTCTAATAAGACCCCCTTTCTAATAAGACCCTCTCTCTAATAAGACCCTCTCTCTAATAAGATCCTCTCTCTAATAAGACCCTCTCTCTAATAAGCACCCCCCTTTCTAATAAGACCCTCTCTCTAATAAGGCCCTCTCTCTAATAAGACCCTCTCTCTAATAAGACCCTCTCTCTCTAATAAGACCCTCTCTCTAATAAGCACCCCTCTCTAATAAGCTACCCTTTCTAATAAGCAGCCCTCTCTCTAATAAGCCACCCTCTCTAATAAGCACCCCTCTCTCTAATAAGATCCCCTCTCTAATAAGACCCCCTCTCTCTAATAAGACCCCCTCTCTAATAAGACCCCCTCTCTCTAATAAGACCCCCTTTCTAATAAGACCCTCTCTCTAATAAGACTCTCTCTCTAATAAGATCCTCTCTCTAATAAGACCCTCTCTCTAATAAGCACCCCCCTTTCTAATAAGACCCTCTCTCTAATAAGGCCCTCTCTCTAATAAGACCCTCTCTCTAATAAGACCCTCTCTCTAATAAGACCCTCTCTCTAATAAGCACCCCCTCTCTAATAAGACCCTCTCTCTAATAAGCCCTCTCTCTAATAAGACCCTCTCTCTAATAAGACCCCCCTCTAATAAGACCCTCTCGCTGATAAGACCCCCTCTCTAATAAGACTCTCTCTCTCTAATAAGACCCCCTCTATCTAATAAGACCCCCTCTCTCTAATAAGCACCCTCTCTCTAATAAGACCCTCTCTCTAATAAGACCCCCTCTCTAATAAGACCCCCTCTCTAATAAGCCCTCCTTTCTAATAAGACCCTCTCTCTAATAAGCCCTCCTCTCTAATAAATCCCTCTCTCTAATAAGCCCCCCTTTCTAATAAGATCCCATCTCTAATAAGACCCTCCTCTTATTAGACCCTCTCTAATAAGCCCCCTCTCATAAATCCCTCTCTTTAATAAGCCCCCCTCTCTAATAAGACCCCCTCTCTAATAAGACCCGCTTTCTAATAAGACCCTCTCTCTAATAAAGTTAGATGCCCATATTTTTCCTTACTCTAGGTACAAAATGAGAAAAAAGTGACAGAGATGAAATGGAAGGATGTAAATGATGAGCTATTGAAATCCAAACTTGAAATAAAGAACCTTTGTGTGGCAGGCAGTCAACTCAGTGATTTACAAACTAAGTCTGGTGATCTTGAAAATAAACTTACAATCTATGAGAAACATGTGAAGCAATTAGAAGATGAAAATAAAACATTGAGGAGCAAGAACAAGGAAGTTGAAAAAGACTTGAAGTAAGAATTGGAGTTATAATTAAAAATTGGAATTGGAATTAATTAAAATCGGAAGTAGAATTAGAATTAAAATGATCGAATTAGAATTAGCAGTAGCATTGGAATCGGAATTGGAATTGGAATTAGAAAATAATTAGAATTGGAATCGGATCTGAACGAGAATAGAATGGGAATGAGAATTAGAATGGGAATTGGAATTAGAATAGGAATCATTGAATAGGAATTAGAGTAGAATGAGAGTTAGAATGAGAATGAGAATTAGAATGAGAATCAGAATGAGAATTAGAATGGGAATTGGAATGAGAATCAGAATGAGAATAGGAATTAGAATGAGAATGGGAATTGGAATTAGAATGAGAATTAAAATGGGAATTGGAATTGGAATAAGAATCAGATTGGGAATTAGAATGAGAATTGGATGAGAATCAGAATGGGAATTAGAATGAGAATTAGATGAGAATCAGAATGGGTATTGGAATTAGAATTAGAATAATAATTAAAATGGGAATTGGAATAAGAATCAGAATGGGAATGGGAATTAGAATGAGAATTGGATGAGAATCAGAATGGGAATGGGAATTAAAATCGGAATGAGAAATGGAATGAGAATCAGAATGGGAATGGGAATTAGAACATGATGTACAATGAAGGTAGCTACGCATTATTTAAATTAGATCTAGCTGATATAAACTGTTTTCTTTTTGCGCATAGTGCCAGATCTAGTGAAGAAAGAAAAATTAGAACTGATCTAGAAACTTTACAAAATGAAAAACAACACGAACTATTGAAATATCAAGAAACTATAAGCAAGAGAGATGAGGAAATAAAGAAACTGAATGCTCTTTGTAAATCTTTGGAAAAGTTAATGAATGAAAAATCAGCAGCTGAGATGGAAGTTAGACAGAAGGCTACTGGACAAGATAAGCAATTAAAGGTGGGAATACATCATATTTATATTATTGTTCTCATTCAGAGAAGAGAAGAGAAGAGAAGAGAAGGGAAGTGAAGGGAAGGGAAGAGAAGAGAAGGGAGAGAAGAGAAGAGAAGAGAAGAGAAGAGAAGAGAAGAGAAGAGAAGAGAAGAGAAGAGAAGAGAAGGGAGAGAAGAGAGGAGAGGAGAAGAGAAGAGAATTATTATTATTATTCTTTATTTAAGGAGGATAAGTTTTTCAGCAGAGCTGGGGGGGTCCTCCATTTACAGCTAAGACCTATAGGTGTTGATTTTACAGAGGGAGGAAAACCGGAGAACCCGGTGAAAAACCCTCGAAGCACAGGAGAGACCAACTAAACTCTACTCACATGAGTCCCCACCCCGAGAACGGGGTTATTCCCAGACAGTCACCCATCCAAGTACTAACCCCGTCTAACCGGGCTTAACTATTGGTGAGAGGCAGCGCCCTAATAGGACACGCCACCACCCTCCCAGAAGGGAGAGAAGAGAAGGGAAGAGAAGAGAGGAGAAGAGAAGGGAAGAGAAGGGAAGGGAAGAGAAGAGAAGGGAGAGAAGAGAAGGGAAGGGAAGAGAAGAGAAGGGAGAGAAGAGACGGGAAGAGAAGGGAAGAGAAGAGAAGAGAAGAGAAGAGAAGAGAAGAGAGGAGAGGAGAGGAGAGGAGAGGAGAAGAGAAGAGAAGGAAGGGAAGAGAAGAGAAGAGAAGAGAAGAGAAGAGAAGAGAAGAGAGGAGAAGGGAAGAGAAGCGAAGGGATGGGAAGGGAAGGGAAGGGAAGGGAAGAGAGGAGAAGAGAAGAGAAGGGAAGGGAAGGAAAGGGAAGAGAACGGAGAGAAGGGAAGAGAAGAGAAGGGAAGAGAAGGGAAGGGAAGAGAAGAGAGGAGAAGAGAGGAGAAGAGAAGGGAAGGAAGGGAAGAGAATGGAGAGAAGGGAAGGGAAGAGAAGAGAAGGAAAGGAAAGGGATGTAAGAAAGAGGAGAGGGAAGGAAAATATAATTTTTACAAAATATAATTTTAAGTTTTTGTTACTTGTTCGCTGTTTTTTTCAGACTCTAGAAGTATCTTTAACTAAAGCCAAAGAGGAATCCAAACTTCTAAAGTTAGAAAGGTGGGTGGTACCTTCTGAAATTAGCAGCAATGATTGTGCATTCTGATTGGTTTCTTGCTGGGACATTTTTACGTATTTTACAAAAACTAAATAAGATGTTAAAACATTTGTCACCCGACGTGATCTTGCAAATATTTATTTTTCGTGGTTTCAGAGAGCGAACGATTAGTGCTCATCATAATCGTATTGAGCAACTGAGAGAAAGTTATCTGAAGAAACTTGGGGAGTCTGATAAATCTTGTGGACAGGTTTGTTTTAGCTTTGAATAAACCAATCTAATTACTGACTCAATCATAGGTAGCCCAAACACAGTTTGTGAGTAATAAATACTCCTTTATTTACATTTCCAATGTTATATTTCGTGCTTTTAGACTGTAAAAATGCATACTATAAACATGTGATTGTCCACAACATAAATATTATGTATATCATTCATTTGTAGACTACAGAGCTGTATTTCAAAGGCTGTACTTCAAAATCTTCGTCTAGTATTTATATATTTACTTGACGTACCCCCTGTGGTGTTCAGCTCTTTAAACCGTCGCCTAAGTATTGACTATTGTTATATCAGTATTTTTTTACTCTAAATATACACAAAAGTCTAATATACTGTTCAGATAAACTCCCTAGGTAATGTAGCATCTAACAGGCACAATAAACAAATTTACTTACGACATGAGCGGTCTGAAATCGCGCTTGATAAGTAAATTTGTTTATTATGCCTGTTAGATGCTACATTACCTAGGGAGTTTATCTGAACAGTATACTAGACTTTTGTGTATATTTAGAGTAAAAAAATACTGATATAACAATAGTCAATACTTTGGCGACGGTTTAAAGAGCTGAACACCACAGGGGGTACGTCAAGTAAATATATAAATACTAGACGAAGATTTTGAAGTACAGCCTTTGAAATACAGCTCTATAGTCTACAAATGAGTTATATACATAATATTTATGTTGTGGACAATCACATGTTTATAGTATGCATTTTTACAGTCTAAAAGCACGAAATATAACATTGGAAATGTAAATAAAGGAGTATTTATTACTCACAACTGTGTTTGGGCTACCTATGATAAGACGTTGGCTGACGTAAGACGTGAAACATTCGTATAAAAGGTACAAAGACTTACGTTAGCGTCTTACACAAACCACGATTTGTTCAAAAACGACTTATAAACGGGTCATTTCGCATCTTCTGTAATTAAGGGATGTTTTGTGTAAGCTCTAGCTGCTGCGTCTTATTAGGGTCTTTAAGAGCTGAATAGAGAGCTTAAGAATACAGACGTTTTAGAGCCACGGACGGCGATTGAATTCAATAGTATTTTGCATTCAAAACAATGATAATGAGCAATTTAAAATCCCAAGAGCAAAGAGAACGCCGTCGTCGTTCTACACAAGACGTCATTGAGAGCATTTTCACGTTCTTGAGACGACGGGAACTTCCAGAATGTTGAAGCCTGTCATCGTTGTTTTACTACAATAGACATACTTTTAAAGTAGAAAACTTGTATTTTAAGGGGGATAATTTCATTACATTACAATATAAAATAAACGATCTGTATTTTTATATAAAGATGAAATTTAAGCTGATGAGCTAGCAGTTTAGATATGTGATTATTCATAGCCTTTGTTTTGGGTAAAAAAGTCTTTTCAAAGAATACGCGGTTCAGTAGTTCTGTATTGTATTCCTGTTCTTCGATCCGGTCACCGTCCGTGTCTCAAAAACGCCTAATATGCTTAAGCTCTCTAATGTCATCCTCAATGACGACGTCCTTTAAACAAAAGAATTCTTTTTGCAAAACAAAGAGAATGAATAATTTTAGACCCTAGAGTAATCTCAACACCGTCCTCGTTCTTTATACAACGACACTTAGAGCATTTTCACGTCTCAAGGACGACGTCGACGGCCAAAAGATGAGAACTGTTGCTTGAGATTGACTTCAATACAAACACTACAATCATTTTAGCAATACTGGGGCGTTTTAGAAGTCATTAGGGACCTTAAGATGCTAGGACGACGATGGCGGTTAAAAAGCAATTCAAATTTTAGCATTAAAAAGAGGTCACGGTTAACTGACTACCGTATTCAATACTTGAAGCTTGTTTTATAATTTTCAAAGTGTTAAAACGGTTGCAGTGTCTGTGTTAAGGCAATCTCAGACAACAGTTCTCATTACCCCACGAGTCAACGTCGTCCTGAAGACGTGAAAATGGTCTGAGTGGCGTTGTATGCAGAGCGAGGACGGTGTTCAGATTACTCTTGGGACTAGAAATTATTCATTATCTTTGTTTTGCAAGAAGAATGCT
This sequence comes from Corallium rubrum, assembly GCA_964035015.1. Lineage (NCBI taxonomy): Eukaryota > Metazoa > Cnidaria > Anthozoa > Scleralcyonacea > Coralliidae > Corallium > Corallium rubrum. Next base: position 8,162,480 of record OZ036006.1, read on the forward strand.
TTTGTTTGAAGGACGTCGTCCTCGAAGTTGCCGTCGTAGATCTTAAGGTCCCTATTACGCGTCTTAATTAAGTCGCACTTATTTTCTCCCGTTTAAATGGTCCTATCAATTGTTCGTGACCGAAATAAGTCGCGACTTATTTTTCTCTTTCTTTTTTCTTTGCTTATTTATAGCTTCAAAAAGAACTCAATAAGCAACGAGAAGAGCTTGAAAAGAATTTTGAAGAATCAAAGTTGACGTTGAGAGAAACTTTTGAAAAGGTTAGACGTGATTTTTTTTTTTGTAAAAAAAACTTGCTCCATGAAAGATTGGAAGATTGCCAATCTCTGCTTTTTAAGAGCACTTCTCCGAGTGTTATTTTTTTGACCAACGTTATTGCTTTACTCATAGTTAATATGCTTTACTACAGGAGAGAAAAATGATGGAGACATCATATGAAGAACAGCTAAGAACCATTCAAACAGAAGTTGAACATTTAAATGACAAGGTATAAAGATTGTATTTTTCGCGCTTGTAGCTTTAAATCCTGTATTTATGATATTCTATTGACCTTGTCTGAACAGACGATGATTTTGTTACAAATCCTTCGAAATGACTTCCAAGTGAACTTGTAAACGACCTGTGCATATGTATATATTATATATTTTTTTGTATTAGCTTGGACAGCAAACACGTCTTTCTCAAACCTTTAAAGAAGAAATTCATACACTGAAGAATGCATTATCAACAAATAAGGTATTAAATCACGTAATTTACTACTATCAATACCACGACTAGTACTGTGACTCTCATTATCATCATCATTGTCATCATTATCACAATCATCACCATCATCATCACCACCACAATTATCACCATCATCATCATCATCATCATCATCATCACCACCACAATTATCACCATCATCATTATCACAATCATCATCATCATCACCACCACAATTATCACCATCATCATCATTATCATCATCATCATCATCACCACCACAATTATCACCATCATCATCATTATCATCATCATTATCATCACCACAATTATTATCACCATTATCATCATTATCACAATCATCATCATCATTACCACCACAATTATCACCATCATCATTATCACAATCATCATTATCATCATCATCACCACCACAATTATCACCATCATCATCATTATCATCATCGTCATTATCACCATCACCATCATCGTCATTATCACAATCATCATTATCATCATCATCATCACCACCACAATTATCACCATCACCATCATTATCATCATCATCATCATCATCATCATCATCACAATTATTATCACCATCATCATCATTATCACAATCATCATTATCATCATCATCATCACCACCACAATTATCATCATCATCACCACAATTATTCTCACCATCATCATCATCACCACAATCATTATCATCACCACCACAATTATCACCATCATCATCATCACCACAATTATTATCACCATCATCATTATCACCACCACAATTATCACCATCATCATCATCACCACCACAATTATTATCACCATCATCATCATCACCACCACAATTATTATCACCATCATCATCATCACCACAATCATTATCATCACCACCACAATTATCACCATCATCATCATCACCACAATTATTATCACCATCATCATCATCACCACCACAATTATTATCACCATCATCATCATCACCACCACAATTATTATCACCATCATCATTATCACAATCATCATCATCACCACCACAATTATCACCATCATCATCATCACAATTATCGCCATCATCATCTTTAACATAATCATCATTATCATCATCACCACCATTAATATCACCATCGTTATCACAATCATCATTATCATCATTATCATCACCACCACAATTATTATCACCGTCATCATTATCACAATCATCATTAACATCATCACCACCATCATCATCATATGATCATCATTATTATGACCACCACCATCATGATCATATCATCATTATCACAATCATCATCATCATCATCACCACCACCACCATCATATATCATCATCATCATGTCATCATCATTATTATGACCACCACCATCATGATCATCATGTTTGATCTTATACTTTATAGACGAAGAACGCGCAAGAAGTTCAAAAATATCAGGACGAAGTTTTGGATCTCAAATCAAGACTGGACGACATACAACAACGTCTTAGAACTGATGAAGATAACAGAAACAGCAGCGCTAGCGATGAGATAGCGGGAATCAAACGTAAATCTGAAACTGTTCAGAAATCATTACAGAATGCTAACGCCCAGATAAGGTTGCTGGAACAACAACTGACGACTAACAAGGACGAGGTAAGAGTTTTAATAACCTTTTAACCTACTATAAAGGATAAAGAACTGGGTGGCTAATCATCCTTACTTGCAGCCAGCGGCTGAATTACGAAGGACACAGATCAACGTGGCCGTGTTGAGGCATATCAAAGGCGCTCCAAGCAGCCGCCAACGAACACAGTTCAGACAACGGATCACAGCTAAGATGTTAGGTGTTGATTTTACGGAGGGAGGAAAACCGGAGAACCCGGCGAAAAACCCTCGAAGCACAGGAGAGATCAACTACAACTCTACTCACATGAGTCCAATGGGGTCATTCCCAAGCGGTCACCCATCCAAGCACTAACCCCGTCTAACCGGGCTTAACTTTTGGTGAGAGGCAGCGCGCTAATAGCACACGCCACCCGTGCTCCCCTATATCATTGTTTATAAAATAAGGTGCCCTCAACGCAAGCTCTGATTGGCTGGGTTCCGTGCATTCATAAGAGAACAGAGATCATGAATGACGTAAAATGGCGTCAGCTGGCCGGAAAAGCCCGCCAAGTACCTCACTTTTTAGCTTTTTTCTTATTGTTATTATTTTATAAAACAAATAAAACATACCGCTCCTGTGCATATGTACTCTTATAAAGGTACGTTTGACGTGATTTGAACACGAAAGAAGTGTAAAGGACTCTACTCAACTTCTTTCGTGTTCAAATGACGTCAAACGTGCCTTTATAAGAGTACATATGCACGGAGCTTTATGTTTTATTTGTTAAATTAACTATCATTGTTATATAGCTAGAGTTTCACTGGATGCAACGATGACTGTCATTGGTTGGTCTGTGGTCACATGACCTTAGCTAAATTTCAATGTCTACCAAGCGGGCAATAATTGAGAACTTATTGCCTGCTCGGTCAATAAGTTTTCAATTGTTGACCGCTAGAAGTTTGAACTCTTCTCGGATCCTATAAACAAAGGCTTGTTTGGTAAGAAAAAAAGAATATTTCTAGGTCTTCAAAGCATGTGTGAAGATTAACTGGAGAAATGTATTGCTGTTCTTTTGTTCTGAGAATATTTGTTTGGTTGAAGTGAAATTACGAAGCCAGGCGAAATGTTTTGGTAAGTCTTAGCGTTTGTCTTTTGTGTATTTTCCCTTGATAAACGTCGAAATTATTCAGTGAAACTCAAGCTATAACAAAACACTTAATGTCTGCTCCCTCGGGAAACAGTTAGTTTTGTTTTCCCTCGAGTCTCGATGTTTCCCTCGACTTCGTCTTGGGAAATATCAAGACTCTCGGGAAAACAAAACTAACTGTTTCCCTCGGGAGCAGACATTAAGTGTATATTGTATTACTATCAGAGTCCATATCTAGTAGCAGGCTCTCCGCCCTCGCCTCCCAGAGCCTGGTTGCAGGCTAATATCTAGTGACTATTTGGTTTTCCAGATGATTATTCTTCAAGACACCGTGCGCCGTGAATGCGAAGAGAGACTGGAACTTACCCAGGCCTTAAGCGATGCCCGTATGCAATTATTGTCATGGCAACAAAATTCAGGGGCGGCACCGAACCCCCCGATTGCAAAACCCACCCACCGCAGCCTAATCAATCGCTCCACTGTGACTAAGATTTCCGATTTAAAAACCACGTCTTCTTCCGAAGTTGCCACGACCGTCGTTCATTTGGGACACGAACGAAAAGTGAAGAGTACTGGGAGCGATACTCCGAGACCGACACGAGAAAGTGTCGACTGTTTCCGAGAGAGAATCGCTGCGGCACTTGGCCGACAGAGTCGTACGACCCATACCAGGTAACCCTCCCGAGTAGTTCTCGACGGTTACTCGACGTTGACGAATGCTTCCGAAGAAACGTCGCTGAACATCGCTTTCGCGTCGGAAATGTGAACCGAAGAAAGATTATGGCAAAGTCTTTGGTACTAAATGTCGAGGTTTTCCGACTTTAGCCCGAAACATAGCGCAGGACACCGAGAAAGGTTATCAAAGTAGGAATGTCCCTTTGGTAAAATTGTTGTCCGAGATTTGGGTCAACCTTGTACCCAGGCGCTTTTTGTTACTACGCCGTGGCACGGTGCGCGCGCATGTTTGCTACCCGGATAGTGGAGGTGATGAGGAGCCAGTGCGGTGCTACAAATGTATTTTTGTATTTTAATATTGTGAATGTAAATATGATAAATATACTGGGAGAGTATTTGTATATTCTAAGTCATCAATGAATCAGTAAAAATATATACGATAGCAATTAGAAATTCAAGTAGATTTTCGAATTCAATTTTTTTATTATTTATGTGGAAGTATACCATTATGAATGTATGTTAAAAGACGTAATTGTCTATTTTCCTTTCTGTAAAAAAATAAGTATAGTTGTGGTGTTGTCTTTTGAATGGTTGTGGTGATGGTGATTGTTGATGGTGGTGATGGGCGTGATGATGATGGTGATTGTTGATGGTGATTGGCGTGATGGTGATATGAATGGTGGTGATGATAATGGTGATGATGATTGGTGATGGTGATGGTGATGATAATGATGGTGATTGGTGATTGTTGATGGTGGTGATGGTGATATGAATGGTGGTGGTGATTGATGATAATGGTGATGATGATTGGTGATGGTGATGGTGATGATAATGATGGTGATTGGTGATGGTGATGGTGATAATGATGGTGATTAGTGATGATAATGATAGTGATAATGATGGTGATTGCTGATGGTGATGATGATGGTGATTGGTGATGATAATGATGGTGATTGGTGATGGTGATGGTGATGATGATAATGATGGTGATTGATGATGGTGATGATGGTGATTGGATGTTGGTGATGGTGATGGTGATGATGATAATGATGGTGATTGGTGATGGTGATGATGATAATGATGGTGATTGCTGATGATGATTGGTGATGATAATGATGGTGATGGTGATGGTGATGATGATAATGATGGTGATTGGTGATGGTGATTGGTGATGATAGTGGTTGTTGATGGAGATGATGGTAGCAATGCTGGTGATTGATCATGGTGATAATGATAGTTATGAAATGTTTAAAAAGCTTCATCTCTTCTTCTTTTGTCGTGCTTTCCACACATCCACGAATAACAACCTCACGAGTCTATTCACAACTTGCCATGTTTGTACCAGAACGTGTTCAGTCATCCGTCGCACGAGAAAGTAACCAACAGAATGATACAAGACACCATAGACCAGAATAATCCCTACTCCATACAGCACAATCTCTTTCCAATTACTTGAACGTTGGACATGCATGACCCAAGCCAAAACAAGAGCTATTATTAAAAGCAGACAACCTCTTCTTAATCTTTTCATTAACAATTCATTTTGCGTCTTTGAGAATCTTTTATCCTTAGATAATTTCCTCCGGGCATCCTTTTCATCTTCAGGCATGACGTTAAGAGCAGTATTGTTTGACCGTACACTGAAAGTGAAGTCTTTTATTGATCGAGGAGAGAAGCGTATACGAGAGTTCGACTTCTGGTGTTTAATTGTTTAAAAAGATCACTTGCTTACTGTTGTAGTTATCTAGAAGTTATAAAAATAACATATATTTAGTCCCTGTTCACATGAAGCGGGTTGACAAGTCCAATCAGAACGAAAAACGCGAGTGAATTAGTCAATCCGGGCACATGTTTACATGGAGAATCCAATCTGCTTGGAACATTGTTTTCGGTTTTGGAACACTATTTTCTGTGCTTCCTTCAAAGTCTGCCATTTAGCACGACACGCACTAACTTCACTCATGCGTATCAAGTCATTTTCAAGTCAAACCGTGTTAAAATGAATCAGATTGGAGACATTCAAGTCATCCTTGCTTGAATCTCAAGTTAGCTGGAATAATATACTAAAGAACGGACCGAATTTATTTTCAGCTTATTGAGGGGTAATTGTTCATATGAGGCGGGTTGGCCCCTGATTTTATGTCACGAAATCTTTCTTTGACTACAAAAAGGAGTTATAGTACTTCGTGTGTTATATACCTACAGAAAAACAAACTCAATTTTGCTTCGTTATGTGATTTTGCATTTCTCCTAACTCTGCCTAAAGTATCGTTCGTTTTTGAACCAAGCAGACTTTGGCTATGTGCACACGGTAACGTCTCCGACCGTTTTCGTATTGTTTACTGTTCTCAAGGGAATCGAAACCAATCAGCTCATTACTTGAAACAATACGAAAACGCTTGGAAACGTTACCGTGTGCACATAGCCTTTAGTTTAAGGTAGACAAGTTATTAGTTAAATCATAGTCAATCGAGATATGGTCTGGAAACTCAGCTAAAGTCTTTGTTCTATCTTTTTGTTGGCCTTTATGCATTTTTGTGCACGGTGTACGGTCACTGAACACATTGTATTTTAGTATAATGAACGAATTGTCCAATAGCAACGTTTCAGTTCAATCACTCAACCGTACTATTTAAATATTAATAAACCTAAAACAAAGGATGTGCACGGTGTAAGGTACGGTTCAACATAAAATCACAGCTCATTATTGGCGTTTTGAAGTTTGCCGAGTTTCCAGGCCATATCTCGATTGACTATGGTTAAATCGGTTTTCCACTAGGCGACTTTTTTCGCGCGAAGCGACTTTTTCTTTTGTCTCATGAGCTCTGAGCTGGAACTGGAACTAATCAGAAATCCATTGAATTCGAACAAAAGAAAGTCTCTTCGCGCGAAAAAAATCGTCTAGTGGAAATCCGGCTGCCGGTTTTCGACTAGGCGACTTTTTTCGCGCGAAGCGACTTTTTCTTTTGTCTCATGAGCTCTGAGCTGGAACTAATCAGAAATCTATTGAATTCGAACAAAAGAAAGTCGCTTCGCGCGAAAAAAATCGCCTAGTGGAAAACCGGCTTTAAACAGCTTATATCTCGAAGATTGTTGATAAATCTCAACAATTGGATGTGTGAATTGGATATGTCCATCGTGTACAATATTCGCGTCCGAACTGTCGGGCCGGGATTTACAACATACATACATACATACATACATACATACATACATACATACATAATTTATTTATACACGGTAAAATCATCAGTATAACTATTTAACTACAATGGCTCGTCTTCGGCTTGTCTTCGGCTTGGCCATACAGCTCAGCCGCTCATATATATTGCGTTACTTTTTGAAAAGAGTTAGGCACAATATAAGTAACAAATTGACAATTGAATACATACCATTTAGGTAACCTAGTATCGTAGGCCGATTTCAACGGCACAACTTTCGCCTACAACTGTCGCATGCAACCAACTGCAAGAGTTGTGAGCGAGTTGTATGTTTGATTTACACGACCAAATTTGTGTAGTATGCGAGTAGGTTGCGGCCTTACTGCAATATTAGGGATCTTAAGATGCTAGGACGACGACGGCGATTAAAAAGCAATTCAAATTTTAGCATTAAAAAGAAGTCACGGTTAACTGACTACTGTATTCAATACTTGAAGCTTGTTTTATAATTTTCAGAGTGTTAAAACGGTTGCAGTGTCTGTGTTAAGGCAATCTCAGACAACAGTTCTCATCACCCCACGAGTCAACGTCGTCCTGAAGACGTGAAAATGCTCCGAGTGGCGTTGTATACAGAGCGAGGACGGTGTTCAGATTAATCTTGGGACTAGAAATTATTCATTATCTTTGTTTTGCAAGAATGCTTTTGTTTGAAGGACGTCGTCCTCGAAGTTGCCGTCGTAGATCTTAGGTCCCTGATAATAGAGAGCTTAAGCATATTAGGCGTTTTTGAGACACGGACGGTGACCGGAAGAACAGGAATACAATACAGAACTACTGAACCGCGTATTTTTTGAAAAGACTTTTTTTCCCAAAACAAAGGCTATGAATAATCACATATCTAAACTGTTAGCTCATAAGCTTAAACTTCATCTTTATATAAAAATACAGATCCTTTATTTTATATTGTAATGTAATGAAATTATCCCCCTTAAAATACAAGTTTTCTACTTTAAAAGTATGTCTCATTGTAGTAAAACAACGATGACAGGAACGTTCTAGGTCTTCTAGAAGTTCCCGTCGTCTCAAGAACGTGAAAATGCTCTCAATGACGTCTTGTGTAGAACGACGACGGCGTTCTCTTTGCTCTTGGAATTTTAAATTGCTCATTATCATTGTTTTGAATGAAAAATGCTATTGAATTCAATCGCCGTCCGTGGCTCTAAAACGCCTGTATGCTTAAGCTCTCTAATAATTATTAATTTATTATTGAGTCGGTTTTCTTTGATGTACCGCGGGCTGTATATAGCATACAGCCCTTGAATACTAATTAAATAAGAAATGAAGAAAAAAACTAGGAAAATCTTTGTCCAAGGTAGAAAAAAAGACAAAACTTTGTTGGAAAACCTCCTCAATAATAAATTAAGTCGGATAAATCCCTCGAACGTCGGGCTGTATGCGATATACAGCCCTCGGACGCTTCGCGTCCTCGGGGCTGTATATAGCATACAGCCCTCGTTCTCGGGCTTTATCTCTTACATATTGTCATAATAACATGCTTGCTCATGCGTGACCTAAAAGGAACAGTTGGTCGATATATAAGCGGAATAATGATACATGTTATAGCAAAGCGTAAAGGTTAATGAACTGCCACGATTTTTAGTAACGAAATACTGGCGAGTTTTGAGCGCCGAAACCCTGGCTTTAATACTGGTGAAGGACTCCCCTTGAAACGTCAGTATTTCGTTCTTTAAAAGTGTATTATAATGTGGAACAAACCAGTCAAGTATGTACACAATGCTTCCAGTCATCCTTTGCAGGCAAGACATACCCATAGCAGGCACATAAATGGCTTATTTAGTTGTTTCCGATCCCCAGGATTAGGAGATGGTGATCTCTTGGTTGCGCGTTATACAATTACGCGAGATATTGCCTACACAGAGCCCAAACGTGCGTGTTCCAAGTCTTGGTCAAGAAGGGCATTGTGAAAGACTTTGGAATATTGATGTACGTATTGTACATCTTGACCAACAGTATTGCGAGAGACTTTGTTATATCGATTGCTCGGTCTTCCTGGTTCCTTGCCCGTATCAGCTTCTTTCTTGTCTTATAATACAACCAGCCTTGCCAAACACCGGCTATGATACCAAACGTGACCATCTTTACACTTTGCTCTATTCAAAACACTGTACGTAACACTCTACGTTTTTTACACTAATGATATGTTACTGTATATATATATATATATATATATATATATATATATATATATATATATATATATATATATATATATATATTTTACCTCAAAAGTCTGCCACAGGCTGTTTCATCTAAAAAAGAATCTTCAGGCAGATCTGCCTGAAGATTCTTTTTTAGATGAAACAGCCTGTGGCAGACTTTTGAGGTAAGCGAAAATCTATATTTGCTCTAACTATATGTTATCGAGCACTCTTTGCGTTTCGTAGACCAAAACCCACACGTATATATATATATATATATATATATATATATATATATATATATATATATATATATCAGCTTCTTTCTTGTCTTATAATACAACCAGCCTTGCCAAACACCGGCTATGATACCAAACGTGACCATCTTTACACTTTGCTCTATTCAAAACACTGTACGTAACACTCTAGTTTTCTTACACTAATTGATATGTTACTGTATATATAAATCAAAACCCAGTTATATACCACAAACCTTATATATGTATCAGTGTATCACCTCCGATGCACAGTACTAAAGCAGTTAGTACGGGAGTTTCATATATGCCGTCGTTGACAAGCGTCTTCCTGTTTATTAACCTGAGTATCAAGCTCTCTTGAGGGGCTTCAGACTTACCTTCTCTTGTGTTCCACGTTCTTCGCTATTTTTACTTTGCTGTTCAAATATCTTGTGCATGTTACTATTCCACGTAGTTTCTTTCAATCATCTGTATGTTTTGTGTTTGAGAGCTGTATCAGAATGTCTTACACAGCAAAAATTAATATACTGCATATACTTCCTTATATGAATCAATGGCATGTATGAAATATGAGATTTGCGAATAGGATCTGGTTATTTAATAATTCATTAAACACAAAGAAAACCCATGTTTAATGAGGGTCTATATATGTGATATAGATTCCTCTTGATTTACATAAACTTTAGCTTTGATTTTCCTAAAATAAACGTTGTCTAAGTCGAGAAAATCAAAGCTAAAGTTTATGTAAATCAAGAGGAATCTATATCACATATATAGACCCTCATTAAACATGGGTTTTGTCCGTTCTGTATCCGGATACAGGCACTTGGCTTCACGGCCACTCATTCTGCTTCCCAAAGTAGCACTCAGTCCCCGGAAAGTAACGTCTACCCAAAAGTAACGGCAAATTTTCGAGATCTCTGATATTCCATGTACTGATATGCAATGTAACGCAACACCGCTTCCAAACGTTTGCGCATGCGTGAATTCGCTGAGTAAACATTGCAAGAGAAGTGGGAACTAGCCGTGGCGACAACAACCAGACAGTGAAGACTAAGTAAGACTCGACTATTCATTTGTGTTTTAAAAAAGGGTAAAGAAAATTACGAAGTGGTAAATTCAGAATATGTTACAATATTGACAAGGAAGCCATGCACAATTACCTACCTTATCTTTTTGGTAGTATGCTTATAATTTTAACTCTTGTGTCGGACTCTGGGACCACTCCAAATATTTCAGTGTTTTCCCGCTCTTTTTCCGAGGACGAGCTCGGACGTCACACATGCGCAAAACGTTTGGCATGTAACGCGTGCACAAAAGAAAGTGACGACTCAATGTTTAACACTTTTATTACAAACATGGTTGTTCTACAACAACAAGGGTAAACGACTATTGAAAAAAGGGAATATATAATTTAGATATCTATATTGTTTGTATATATATACCACCTTGGTTAATATATGACTATATGACTATGTACATATGTACACTACACAAGTATATAGGAGGTTAAATAAGTTCCGATGTCCGTCTGCCGACTTCGTTATACAAAATATGCCAAACATTACCCTGGTCCCAGAAGTTTTCTCTCCCGTAATTTAATTATAGCCGTAAGACGAGAGAGGACTAAACAGAACGTTATATAGGTATATCACAGAATAGTAATACAACCAGAAGTCCAACTCCCGTCGGAACCTTTGAAGTTTATGTCCTCGCGCATGTCGCCTCGCGCATCTTGATTCCTCGCCATCCTACGCCATCCTACGCCATCCTACGCCATCCTGGCAAGTTCCCCCGGCAGTTTGGACCTTCAAAAGATGGTTAAAACTGCCGGGGGAACTTGCCAGGATTGCGTAGGATGGCGTAGGACATTGCGTAGGATGGCGTAAAATATCGCGCCTGCGCATTGAAGAAATGCGGATAAGTTTTCACTGGAGTCGGACTTCTGGGTATTACTATTCTGTGCCGTAAGCTTATTAGAATGAGTAGGTGGCAAGCACTAAGCTATATATATATATAACATGATCATGAACTGCAGGTACCTTATATCAATGACTGACAATTATAGAGATCAGTGCTGACAATGGTGATCAATCCAAGATGGCAGAATTTATGAGTCCTTTCTCCCATAGTAGTAACCGCTGACCATTTTCTCGTAAATGAATTTATAACGGAATTATTAACCTGCGGGCGCAGATGAGCCCACAGTCAAATTTTGGACAAAACATGGTCAGCGGTCACTACCATGAGAGAAAAGACGCATATTTTCGCCCGCAATCCAGTTATATATAGGTCAGTGTTGACAAGTCAGTTTGTCTGTAACACAATATGGTTTATCGAGTGTCGTCCACACTAGTCTTGTGGTGTTTCTTATTTTGCACAAACTTGAAGTTGTGACTCTCTGTGTACCAGACAAACATCGTCTGCGACGTCAGGTCCACGGCTGCGATTATAAACCGTACACGAACACGCGTTCTCAATGCGGGAGACCCACGATCCGTCGCCACGACCTTGTACTCGAACCTCTTCAAAATCTGACTGCTATCGTTACAAAACGCGCGCAGTCCACGAAGTACTTTCACCTTACCGCTGTACTTCTGCACGGTGAAATAACGATTTGCGGGCTCAAGTTTGTAAGTGACCTGCGCGTTCTTGTCCTGGTCGGGGTCATATGTATCCATACGGTATAAGACACTCCCGGGCTTGACGTTACACGGCACGGTGATGGTATACGAAGGATGGCTGAACCTCGGTGCGTTATCATTCACATCCAAGACCCGTACCACAACGAAGCTTCTCGCTTTCATCCCTCCTTTAGTTTTCCTCGAGTTTAAATCTTTCGCTTCAATTTCAAGTAAATATTCAGAAGTTTTTTCTCTATCTAAGGCAGTGTTCAGTTTTATTTCTCCGCTCACTGCGTCCATTTTGAACGTCGGATGTTTCCCACATGGTTTCAAGTTTTCTGCCACAATAGAGAACACGATAGTATGTCCAACGTTTTTACTCGGTTTGGCTTTGACTTTTGTAATTACGCTTCCAATGGCCGCGTCTTCGTTGATGTAAGAAATTTTCTGCCGACTGTCATACTCGTAGAAGATTTCTACAGAAATAAATGAAAGAATAATTTAGGAAATGTCAATGTTTCGCTTTTCTCGTTGATCGTGCTGTTAGCGCCAAACGCTTTGCACCTGCGCGATCTACCGACCAAAAAAGAGCGGGAAATTATTGACACGTTTCTTACAAATGTTCATTCCCGTTCCCAGATCCGCTACTTTTCTTACGGCTTGTTTATATATATGATCCCAGTGTACCAGGGTTGACCGGGATGAATTTCATCCCGGGTCAAAAAGTGCGGGAATTTAAGGAAATGGACAAAAAAGCAAAAACTCACCCTAATTCTACTATGTTAGAAGTTATTTCACTTTGATTCAGTGTTTTATGCTTTACACCTGACGGTTTGGACGAAATTTTGACCGTAATATTCAAAGTTACAAGCATTGTAGTTCAGTAAACTTCATCCTGGTGTACCGGGATGTCGCGTTTATATGGGAAAAAATCTGTCCCGGTACACCGGGATCATATAAACAGGCCCAAGAATTTTCGTGCGGCCGCGCTAGGAAAAGTAGGGGAGCTGGGAACGAGAATGACAAATGTTAAGAAGACATATAGCTGCTTTATTAATATCTTAAGTTTAATGCTACTCTGGCTAGTATCTTAAACGCAACTTAAAAAGTTACGTACTGTTGATCATGCCCCTGGGTGCTATGGGAAGCACGGGTGACGTGTGCTGATGGGGCGCTGCCTCTCACCAAAAATTAAGCCCGGTTCAACGGGGTTAGTGCTTGGATGGGTGACCGTCTGTGAATAACCCCGTTCTCGAGCTTGGATCACTCATGTGAGTAGAGTTTAGTTGGTCTCTCCTGTGCTTCGAGGGTTTTTCGCCGGGTTCTCCGGTTTTCCTCCCTCCATAAAATCAACACCTAGGTCTGTGATTCGTGGTCTGACATTTTGAATCATCGCACGCGATCTCATGGTCAGTTGGTCACGCGTGCTCCAACAAAGCAGAGTTTTTTAAGCGGAGTACCGGAGGAAACCTGGAAAGCACTGCGGCCAAGGTGAAATTTTCAATCAGATAACCGCTGAGAGCAGGAATCGAACCAGGTGTCACGGTCTCAGCGATCCCCCCAGTCTGAGTTATCCCCTAAGACCAACTGCGCAGTTATCCCCTGCTTTTCTGCATTGATATTGTCGTTATTCTAACTCAAAAAATACGTATAATCATGGAAACTATATTTTATCACGTTTTTTTAAACATTTGATCAGGTAATCAATATATCATAAGTATAAATATAAAACGCCTGTGATTATTACGAATGGCAATACCATGTAACTCATGTACATAATAGTCCGCTATTAAAGCTTTCGTCTCGGCGCTAAACTCGATACTTCATCAGAGCATCGAAGCACTACTTATGTCTTATTAAATTTACATATTCTTAGAATCTTAGATGCTCTGATGAAATATCGAGTTTAGCGAGACGAAAGCTTTAATAGCGAACTATTATTTAGGTGAGTTACATGGTATTGCCATTCGTAATAATTACAGACGTTTTATATTTATATTTATACTTATGATATATTGATTACCTTGCGACCAAATGTTTAAAAGAACGTGATAAAAGTATGGTTTCCATGATTATACATATTTTTTGAGTTAGGATAACTGCGCAGTTGGTCTTAGGAGATAACTCAGACTGGGGGCTCGCTGAGACCGTGACACCTGGTTGCAGAGGTGAAAGGCACGTGCGCTAAGCATGCACCGTACCAAGTAGAACTATCCTAAGAAGAAATAAGCTTGGGAAGTACTGAAGTAGTAAGACACGCACCAACTAACCTTGCTGGCACTGTTTCTTGGACTTATCTAATTTATATCCAGATGGACACGAACACGAATAAGAACCTCTTGAATTACGACATTGATGACTACAACCACCATTCCTTTTGGAACATTCATTAATATCTGGAAAATATAAACATAAATGTTTGTTCAAGTGACCGCTGTGAAGTGAAAAACCTAGCAGGAACATTCACTGAAAACCTCAAGAAAATCTGGCATATAGTTCTCGAGTTATGAACTCGCAAAGTTTGATCTGACATGGATAGTTCGTTTTCTGAATAAATTTGTGCTCTCAGTAACAATGCCTTATGACGTAATATATCAACAACGAGTTTGAGTGTTTCATCAGGGGATCCAAACACGAGAAAACATGATGAAAGCACGAGGCCGAAGGCCGAGTGGTTTTATTGTTTTCGAGTGTTTGGATTCCCCTGATGAAACACGATAAACGAGTTGTTGATATGGCATCTCAATCGAGCGATTTCAATTACAAAATACAATTAAAATAAACCCTCAAGAGATTTTATTCTTGAGTGTGTGTAAAATTTATTCATACAGCAACTTGTTTATTTTGCATAGATAATTAAGATCTTAAGAATTAGATGAACACCGGTTTTCATCTAATATCTTGGGCTTTCCTGGCGTATCCAACGTCAATCAGGTGATTGAATAGACTATTGTAATTGACTGATTATCTCATGAATTATTAATGAGTTTGAGATGTATATACGCAAATGGATCATTGATGCTAAAATCCATTGTTCTTATGCATAGTTGCCATTTGCATAAGTCATAAGGCATTGTTAAAGGGCTTATGCATCTAAAAATAAGTTCGGGAGACTCTCTTATTTCAAAAACTTTTGAAGTTATAAAGATTGACGTTTGCAGCTCTTCCATATCTCACTTCGTTCTTTAGATATTGAGATTTGCATGATATGCAAATAACATCAGTTAGACGTCACACTGTATAATGACTTGTTGGAAAATCATGTCTATTCTTGCAACATTTCAAGTAAATCACTTGAAACTTTTCATGAATAGTGTCCTGCGATACACAGAAGCACATGCACAGTTAAAAGTGATTTCGTTAAACAATCTCAAATTGATATTCAAGATTTCCCAACAAG
>OZ036006.1:8178450-8278450 GCA_964035015.1 Corallium rubrum
TGTTTAAAAGAACGTGATAAAAGTATGGTTTCCATGATTATACATATTTTTTGAGTTAGGATAACTGCGCAGTTGGTCTTAGGAGATAACTCAGACTGGGGGGTCGCTGACACCTGGTCGCGGAGGTGAAAGGCACGTGCGCTAAGCATGCACCGTACCAAGTAGAACTATCCTAAGAAGAAATAAGCTTTGGAAGTACTGAAGTAGTAAGACACGCACCAACTAACCTTGCTGGCACTGTTTTTTTGACTTATCTAACTTATATCCAGAGGGACACGAACACGAATAAGAACCTCTTGAATTGCGACATTGATGACTGCAACCACCATTCCTTTTGGAACATTCATTAATATCTGGAAAATATAAACATCAATATTTGTTCAAGTGACCGCTGTGAAGTGAAAAACCTAGCAGGAGCATTCATTGAAAACCTCAAGAGACTCTGACATATAGTTCTCTCAAAGTTTGATCTGACATGGATAGTTACGTTCGTTTTTTGAAGAAATTTGTGCTCTCAGTAACAATGCCTTATGACGTAATATATCAACAACGAGTTTGAGTGTTTCATCAGGGGATCCAAACACGAGAAAACATGATGAAAGCACGAGGCCGAAGGCCGAGTGGTTTTATTGTTTTCGAGTGTTTGGATTCCCCTGATGAAACACGATAAACGAGTTGTTGATATGGCATCTCAATCGAGCGATTTCAATTACAAAATACAATTAAAATAAACCCTCAAGAGATTTTATTCTTGAGTGTGTGTAAAATTTATTCATACAGCAACTTGTTTATTTTGCATAGATAATTAAGATCTTAAGAATTAGATGAACACCGGTTTTCATCTAATATCTTGGGCTTTCCTGGCGTATCCAACGTCAATCAGGTGATTGAATAGACTATTGTAATTGACTGATTATCTCATGAATTATTAATGAGTTTGAGATGTATATACGCAAATGGATCATTGATGCTAAAATCCATTGTTCTTATGCATAGTTGCCATTTGCATAAGTCATAAGGCATTGTTAAAGGGCTTATGCATCTAAAAATAAGTTCGGGAGACTCTCTTATTTCAAAAAACTTTTGAAGTTATAAAGATTGACGTTTGCAGCTCTTCCATATCTCACTTCGTTCTTTAGATATTGAGATTTGCATGATATGCAAATAACATCAGTTAGACGTCACACTGTATAATGACTTGTTGGAAAATCATGTCTATTCTTGCAACATTTCAAGTAAATCACTTGAAACTTTTCATGAATAGTGTCCTGCGATACACAGAAGCACATGCACAGTTAAAAGTGATTTCGTTAAACAATCTCAAATTGATATTCAAGATTTCCCAACAAGTCATTATGCAGTGTGACGTCTAAGTGATGTTATTTACATCTAAAAGAAATCTCAATAACTAAAGAACGAAGTGAGATATGGAAGAGCTGCAAACGCCCATCTTCATAACTTCGAAAGTTTGTTTTTAAATAAGAGACTCTCTCTCTCTCCTCTGTCTGTCTGTCTTTGTCTCTCTCTCTCTCTCTCTCTCTCTCTCTCTCTCTCTCTCTCTCTCTCTCTCTCTCTCTCTCTCTCTCTCTCTCTCTCTCTCTCTGAACTCACCCCGACAGCTCTTCTCATTGTAAGCTAGTTTATATCCTCTGGGACAGACGCAGTGATAACTTCCTGCTGTGTTGACGCAGCGAAAATCACATTTGGCCATTCCCGCCGAACATTCGTCGATATCTGAAAAAGAAATGATGCTCTAAATTAGTTCCTAGTCTTCATTTCTCCCCCGCAGTTTATCTTAATGACGTCACAGAGTAAGGTTTCCGTGGTGACAGTGACGTAGTGCAACCTAAGAATCATGGGGCTGATCCATGTACGTACCAACACATCTGCCCGAATTCTTTCTTCCTCTCAATTTGTAGCCATCAGGACAATCACACATGTAGCTTCCAACTGTATTTCGACAGAGACTTGGAAATTTACACACTTCTTTCTTGCATTCATTTACATCTGAAAGGCAAAACCATATTTCAAAACCATATGGGAAGCATGGGTGGCGTGTGCTGTTAGGGCGCTGCCTCTCACCGCTGTAGTTAAGCCCAGTTGGACGAGGTTAGTACTTGGATGGGTGACCGTCTGGGAACAACCTCGTTCTCGAACTTGAATTTCATGTGAGTAGAGTTTAGTTGGTCTCTCCTGTGCTTCGAGGGTTTTTCGCAGGGTTCTGTGATTTTCCTCCCTCCGTAAAATCAACACTTAGGTCTTAGCTTGTGTCGTGCACTTTTAACATGAGCCTCTGGCTCGGATGATTGAGTGACCACATCCTGTGACTACGACGTTAAATAAATCATTACTCATTACTCATTCAGGATTATTCTTAATAATCTTCTTACAGACAAACCGTTTGTGCGGACCCCCGATGGTTCCCGATAGATTTTGAGCCGATTCAAATGAGGTCGTCTTATGCATTAAGCACAGTAAAAAAATGGTAAACTGCTGAGAATTTTAGCAACAAAACTGATGCTGCTAAAAATCTCGGCAGTTTACCATCCTTTAATTTTCCAATAAACTCAACTAGAAAACGCCAGAATAAGACGTGAACTGAAGGTGGTGAACTGCTGAGAATAAAGTTTTGATAACGAAATTCTGACGTTTCAAGCAGAGCCCTTCATCAGAGTAAAAATGCACATGTTTTACTCTGATGAAGAGCTCCGCTTGAAACGTCAGTATTTCGTTATCAAAACCACTCTCAGCAGTTTACCATCTTTTCACTTTGCTCTATCGAAAACACTGCCCACACAGCATTCTACATTTTACTCTGATAAAGGGCTCTGCTTGAAACGTCTGTATTTCGTTATCAAAAGTATTCTCAGCACTTTACCATCTTTTCACTTTGCTCTATCTAAAGCACTGCCTACACAACACTCTAGTTTTTTACACCGACGTATCGAGCGCCACAACTTACCGACAGCACGATAATTTGCCGAGAATCCCTTTCCAACTCCACTATCGTCCACACGAAATTTCAACCAGAGTTCATTGCCCAATGACATCACATTCTTTGGTTTTCGCTTGCCGCATAGTAATCTTGTGTTTTTCATAGTTTTATCAAAAGACACAATAAGTGCATCTTTCTGACACAGCGTCGACTCCTCGACGTCGAAACCTTTGCGGAACCGCAAACGAACTCGGTAGCCTTTCGGAACGCGGATATGCCAGTTGGTTTGTGCGTTGTTTCCATAGTTACGAGGGTAGCCGGGAGAGTGGAAAGAGCCGTGAGTTTTCGTCAATAAGGCTGATGACTGACATTTTCCTGTGGAAAAAATAACATATTGTCATATGACGTTATGGTCACCATAAGGACATGGCAGCCATATTGAATATTGTCAGCCATATTGGACATGGTCGCCATATTGGAAATGGCCGCCTTACTGGACATGTAGTAAGGTTAGATATACTGCCGAAACAGAGAACGTAGGAGTCTAACGTTTCGAGCCAAGGTCCTTCGTCAAAGTAAAATATGAAGGGTTCCGCTTGAAACATCAGAATTTCGTTATCAAAATTATTCTCGGCAGTTTACCATCTTTTCACTTTGCTCTATCTAAAACACTACCTACACAACACTCTAGTTTTTACTCTGATGAAGGGTTCTGCTTGAAATGTCAGTATTTCGTTATCAAAACTATTCTCAGCAGTTTACCATCTTTTCACTTTGCTCTATCTAAAACACTGCCTACACAGCACTCTACATTTTACTCTGATGAAGGGCTCTGCTTGAAACGTCAGTATTTCGTTATCAAAACTATTCTCAGCAGTTTACCATCTTTTCACTTTGCTCTATCTAAAACACTGCCTACACAGCACTCTACATTTTACTCTGATGAAGGGCTCTGCTTGAAACGTCAGTATTTCGTTATCAAAACTATTCTCGGCAGTTTACCATCTTTTCAATTTTTCCAACAAACATTCTAGTGCTCTAGGCCAATTTGAAGACGTTCAAATCTGAATGCGCAGATCCTCTCTTCTCTGCAAGGCTTCTTGAGCTTTTTTGAGCTCTTCAGTATATAGGGGTTTATTAATATTGCAGTCTTTGCAGGGGTTAAGGGTTTAGTAGACTATAAGAGCATAGAGTAATGGTAGTGTAATGGGCAACAACCTTGCCGATTACACTCTACCGCATTACTCTATGCTCTATAGTCTATAGTCTATAAAGACTATAAACCCCTGCAATATGAAATTAAGAGCTCAAAAAAGTTCAAGAAGCCTCTGCGGACGAGAGAGGCTCAGATCCGTGGTTAACGGTGCTCCTTATGATTTATAGGATATACAAGCGCTTCAAGGAAAGCATGGCATGGATGATAATAATAATAATAATAATAATCTTTATTTCCATCACACCATTATTGGTACATAGGATACTAATACAAAAGTTATTAGAAAAAAAAGTTATTCACCTAATAAACTAATTAGTAGAGTCATTGAAAATCTTGGTTAAACTATATCCATATTTGGCTGTACATTCTGTTATGCATTCATCATGCATAGCCTTACAATAATGAAATAGATCGTTTTTACTCAACAATTTAAAGCTACTATTAATATTTGATATCTCGTTTATGAAATTTTCTCGAAGATTTACTAATTTATCATTATTACAACTTGAGAAATAATGATATTCGTCACCTACATCTTTTGACTTACAAATGGGCAGTGGTGTAGTCCTAAAACTTTAACAAGGGGAGCTCTCCGACACAGTGTCCTGAATATGGGGGGGAGGAGGGGTGAAAAAATGTTAAGTTGGAAAAGCCATTTTTTTAGTTTTGGTACCAGTAAATTCTGTAACTGTTTGTAAAAAAAAAAAATATTGGGAATATCCCTGGACAAGTCATTTGATAACAACTTTAATAATGATAGTATAGGTAGTATAGGACTAAGTAGAGATTACTGAAATCATTCTTGTTGAAAATGACTGAATATCTGTACATAAATTTCACAGAACTTTCAAACATGATTAAGATTATGCAATCTGCAAAAAATTATAAAGGGGGGCTCAGCCCTCCCCCCCCCCCCCAAATTGACATGGAATACAGTTGGTGGTTCTCCTTCCCTATGCTTCGTAAATTGTATGCGATATTTGTGTATCGCCCAACTTCACTTGGATGATGTGTGCTGGTAGACTGTACATTTAACCTTTGGTGCTTGAGAACTTTCCCGTTGACAAGTAAAATCGTGAATCGTCTAGCCTTAGCCAAAGCAAAATACTAAAGACCATAAACTACACACGCAAAAACGCACACTCTGTATCAGACCTGATGCAGAATGATGTCAGATCTGTTCAGAAAAATGTAGCGACCCCTGATACAACCTATTGCAGTATCAGCTATGATACACCTATGATATCATATCTGTATCATACCTGCAGCTACAACAGACTGTTCAGAACAGATTCTGTCAAACTGTATCAGCCTGACATGGTCAGTGTTGTATCAGTTTGATATAACAGACTGAACAGGTATGTTGTCTACGGAGCTGTCGCAGTCTGTTAGAAATTCTAACTAAATGTTTATACATCAGCGCTGGTACATTCTGTAGCTGTCAGGCTGTATCAAAGGTCGCTACATTTCTCTGAACAGATCTGATATCAGAGCTGATCAGACTGTGCGTTTTTACGTGTGTTTAGCAACTAAGGGGCTACGTGCAGTCAGGAAGAAGTTAATAATATTGTCGAATCCTCAGGGGTGCGTGCTTAGCGGAGATACGACCCCTGGCTAGGAGATATCGCCCCTAGCTCTTAGCATTCTCAAACTTATCAATTTCCATATTTATCAAACCAGCGCTCTTCTCCGCATCTGAATCTTGGGTGGTCAAATAATTAAACTGTCTCTGATATTTTCGTGATTTAAGAACAATTAAGAAATGCTTACTGAAGATAACGATGTCAAAGGAACGCCATTTATCAAACTAGCTGGTCGTCAGTTCTAATTGCTTTGTAATTCGAGCTAAGGGCGCAAAAAAACTCAAACCTTATCAAGTGCGTAATTTGAAGGAACTATAAATCTGCGTTGTCAGAAGCGCGCGTCTTCCAGACTGGAAAAACAGAAGAGTTACAGACACTGCGTCGCTGGCCACGACCGACAACACGTACTTGTCCGCTATTAGGTGTGAACTCTTTAATTGTAATTGGTCTCTTCAAAAATAAGTGATAATCAACAGAAATCTAGAAATAGAATTGCTGTTTATAAATGAAATACTTTGGTCAACGCTTTAGGCAACATATATTCTTTCTTCAGGGAGAAATTTTCAAGGTTACTTTGCATTGCGCATATGCAAGTAATGCGAATGTTTTGGGCTTGTTTGAAAGTCGATTCCAGTGCCGCAAGGACTGCCTAGTCATGTAAAATTCACGTCGTTCCTCATATATATAATACCAACAGGGAACAGTATCGTCTTTTTCAAGCAAAGTTACATTTCTAGTATACAAAATACAGTATGAACTATTCCCCAAAAAGCGAAAAAGTTCTTAATCAGAGTAAATCATGGAGTAATATAAAAGTAGAGTGTTGTGTAGGCAGTGTGTTACAATGTATAGAAAATCTTAAAGATGGTGAACTGCTGAGATTTTAGAGAACGAAATATTGACGTTTTTAGTCAAAGCTCTTCATCAGAGTAAATCATGGAGTAATATAAAAGTAGAGTGTTGTGTAGGCAGTGTGTTACGATGTATAGAAAATCATTAAAGATGATGAAAACTGCTGAAACTTTAGAAAACGAAATACTAACGTTTTAAGCCAAATTCCTTCATAACTTTAAATTATAATATAAAAGTAAAGTGCTGTGTAGGCAGTGTGTTATGATGTATGGAAAATTCTAAGTATTAATAATAATTCACCGAACATGCAATTATATCCTTTCTTTTCTATTAACTGCGGCCAAAATAGAGACGAAACGACCGGACATTACAGAATTTTTCGCACATTTAATGCCATTTATCAAACTAGAAAACAATCTCAGAGCCGCATTGCCGAACCGACAGAGAGCGTTAAAAAGCTTTTGAAAAATGATGGTGATATCTTTTTTATAACTAAGCAGTAATAAATCAAATATTCGGCGAAGGGTTCATCTATTTGTCAAACTGAAAGGTGTGAATATTTATTGAACAATACAAATTGTTCCGCTCAAACGTTTGGCTGAACCGGTTGACTAAATTGAAAGAGCGTGTATATACAAGCCTTTATTTTTGGTGTAATACCAAAAAGCCGTCAGTTTTTAGCTAGAATTTCTCGGTATCCGGTTATGTTGCTTCACAACAATAGCTCCGTAGCTTCAGAGTTGTTTTTCAAGGCCTTCTTATCACCAATCCGTCTTCTGACGTATGGAAGATAAGAATTGGCTATTTCAATTAAACTAAAGAATCATAAATCAATTCAATGTCAATAGAACGAACTGTTTCGAGTGGTTAAACCTTGATAATCATTTTCCAAGTGCTTATATAGTCGAAAACTTTGTAGTGAAATGTTTTTTCATGTATAAAAACAAACTCCTTTCTCGATTTATGTTTTCGCGAGTTCTTGGGCTTTGTCAGACGATCTTGAATCTACGCAAATATGTTTTTGTTCCGTGTATAACATACTCCATATTTGAACAAATCATGCGGCTTTTTAATTTCTTAAGGTGACAAACAGAGAACGGGCTATTGGATCCATTTATAAGATGTAGAAGAACTTTTTTTAAAAACTAGACGGCTGAAAAGCGCATAATAAACATGCGCTGTTCTTTAGTTCTTGCGTAGTTGCCGTACGGAACTTCTTGTAACAGACGTTTGGTATAGACGTTTGTCAAGCTGAACTACCCAAAACATGGTTTTCAACCTCAGACATGGACCGAACCTTCAACCTTATAATGACCCGTTAGATGCTCTAACCATTGAGCTACTGAGGCTCAGATGGAAAGCTAAGGTTGCAAATTCATGGTCATATGTGCTCTTAAGTGGTAGCGTTTGCATATGAGATGTAGTTAAAGTGATGTTAAGAGTGGTTTTGTAAGCTTGGTAACAGACGTTGGCAATAGACGTTCGCCAACCTTACAAATATACTCAGTAAATACTTCTGGGCTCTAGTTAGCTCTTTTTTGCAGATTGCTGATATGTATAACAAATTGGTCAGTGTTGATTCTGTCGATTAAGCACTTGGTCCGAAAACTGTGACCGCTGAGTTGGTTGTCAATGAATTTTGTCATAAAAACAGGGACCCTCTTCTTACTCTAATGAAGGGCTCCGCTTGAAACGTCAGTATTTTGTTATCAAAACTATTCTCAGCAGTTTACCATCTTTTCACTTTGCTCTATCTAAATCACTGCCTACACAGCACTCTAGTTTTTACTCTGGTGAAGGACTCTGCTTGAAACGTCAGTATTTCGTTATCAAAACTATTCTCAGCAGTTTACCATCTTTTCATTTTGCTCTATCTAAAACACTGCCAACACAGCACTCTACATTTTACTCTGATGAAGGACTCTGCTTGAAACGTCAGTATTTCGTTATCAAAACTATTCTCAGCAGTTTGCCATCTTTTCATTTTGCTCTATCTAAATCACTGCCTACACAGCACTCTAGTTTTTACTCTGATGAAGGACTCTGCTTGAAACGTCAATATTTCGTTATCAAAACTATTCTCAGCGGTTTTCTCACTTTGCTCTATCTAAAACACTGCCTACACAGACCATGTAGACAGACCATGTCAAGTTGAAGAAACTAGGACTTTTCTATTTTGATTATCAATATTTTAGTACACTTTCAGTAGATGCTTGTCTTTTGGAAAACATTTTTAGTGTCCTAGCCAACCTTTTTTTTCTAGCTATTACAAAATATGATATCCCTGTCAAATTTTGAAGAATCACATTGACGCTGCCTATTTGAAAACTTTAATCTTTTGTTGGACAAGGCTTTGCACTCTGTCAACTCAAGGGTCATATATCCACAACTCTTGCCATCGACATCATCCTGGCAGCTGTAACGTTCGATAAGCCGCGTGAACACTCTAAGGTTTTAACAAAACACTTGACGTATCAAACTTGGAGTAAATTCAATGAATCTCTTATATATCAGAATTCATAGATCTGACTATTGAAGTTCTACAGTTCGTTGAAGAGTGCATACTGGAGTTAAAATTCAGCCAATCTTCCCCTGGGTTCCGATTTCATCGTCATGATCTTTTAATCCAAGTAATCTGAGTTTTATTTAATCGTTTGTCAAGGGTATTTCGGAGTTGTTGTTACCTAACACTATTAATAGTCCTAGTTGTTTATCTTATCGTGGAAGTACACAACAGTATCAACTAAGATTGAAACTAGAAATCGATGTGAGGAATGTCGGAATAGTTCTAGCTCGTTCTACTGCGCCGTGTCGTCGCTACGGAACTCGATTGGTGTCGATGATCGGGTGTGGAATTAGGTGCAAAATGTCTGCGAATTGTTACAAGTGGGACATTATGACGCCGGGATATATTACACTTTTAGCACAAAGATATATATGCCTAGTTGAGCAATAACTAAAGACAATTCAATCCCAAAGATCTATATGTCTGAAAGTTTTCTGCGTAAGAAATAGGACCTTATACGCCCACACGTGTTATGTGGGTTGATAGTCTTGCAGGTTACGTAGATTTGATTGAATTCTAGAGCAGTGATTGTACGCAATTGCTGGCTACAGTTAAATTAGCTGTTTATGAAAGAAACCTATTTTCTCGCAGTTGCTTTTGCAAGCAAAGCAAGCCAACATACACAAGACTATAGTATACTATAATTCTCTCCTTTAGAATACAACAGCCCACGACATGGATATATATATCTATCACGTATACCTACCACATATAGCCGACACACAGCTAACACTGCTTAACTTAACTTGCTTTATATAGTCCTTGCCCTTACCTCTCTTGCGTTGTTTTTGGCAATTTCTGTTAGATCTTAGCTCCACTACACAGCATCTATAATATACACAAGTATAAAAATTAAAATCTTTCAGACTTATTTTCATTAATAATAGTTCATCTCTTGCAATTCACCCGTTTACAGTTCAGACCGCATTAGTCGAAATGTAAATAAAATGCTAAACATTCCCACCGCACATTAAAAATCAATGATTTCTTAAAAACTACTTACAGAGCCAAACAAAAAAACAAGAATATCGAGCACTTTATTGAAACTTCCATCTTGGTCTCGCTTGTGTTCACCAGTGTTTACTTCTTGACCAAGTCGAACTAATCTGTTCTGATTTGATCTCACCTTGCCTTATATATATGTATCCCTTCGCCGTTGCGTATACAAATCTCTAGACTTATCTCGACTCTGTCTGGACCCGCTATCCAATCAAACTTGAAAATTTCCTCCGGTGGATTTCCTTTTGTCGTTGGGGCAAAAACGCCGAATCGCCGTAGCCTGTGTGTTCAATCGTTTGTATATCAGATGTTCCGTGGGGCTTTAATCAACTCATCACCGAGTGTTTATACACCGCGTCTTCACTTGATAAATAGCGTTTTTAGTCACACCTGCTACGTGGACGCCATGACGACAATAATTAGCAATGATTTATAGCGCATCTTTGTCTCCAAGTTGGCCACTAAAGCCGCAAACTCGTGCGCACACGGAAACACGGTTGCAAATGGTTTTCAACTTTCCTCCGGTCAGGATCACGAAGCTTTTCACAGTCTTGCAATAGTTTGAATTTTGGCTCTCGAGACATTTAGAAATGCCGTGACTTTTTTTTTCTTCGCAGGAATGAAAACAACTTTCATTTGATGTCAAAATTCCATCAATGATAACGTTAATGACGCGCCCCCTTTTTCAGATCAGATACCATATTGTTAGCCAGAAGCACGTACTGAACCCGTTTACGCAGGCGATTTTTAATACTGCGACAGTTTTCTCACCCAGACGCATGCGATTGAATGAATGACTCGCCAAAGTATTGAACCTCAAATACCTCTGAATAAATCGGGTCCAATACATTCGTAAGTCAATCCACTCGATCGCATGTGTCAAAAGGAGAAAAATCGCAGCAAAAATCGCTGGTTAAAAATGAACTGGATATGACAATCGCCACCGTAACTGGAGGCAAAGCATCGCCAATATATACTGAAATACCGGTCGCTATACACCATTTTCATAAAGAATAGGTGACCGCGGCGCCAATACATATTCTTTTAATTTTTATATGTGCATTTAAATTTTATATTTAACAAATCAAACATAAAGCTCCGTGCAGATGTACTCTTATAAAGGCACGTTTGACGTCATTTGAACACGAAAGAAGTTGCGTAGAGGCACGAGGCTATAGCCGAGTGCCTTTACACTTCTTTCGTGTTCAAATGACGTCAAACGTACCTTTATAAGAGTACATATGCACAGGAGTGGTATGTTTTATTTGTTTTATAAAATAAGAAGAAAAATCAAACTAAAAGTGAGATAGTTTTAGAATTTGGCGGGCTTTTCCGGCCAGCTGACGCCATTCTACGCCACTTTACGTCATTCATGATCTATGTTCTCTTATAAATGCACGGAGCCCAACCAATCAGAGCGTGCGTAGAGGACACCTTATTTTATATTCTTTTATATGCATTTAAATTATCCTTTCCAGCCTTTTGAAATAAGTTCTTTTTAATTATATTAAAACACAAGAACGGTGTAAGATCAGAGCTGTGTGTAACAGAGAATCAGACACAAAGCAACGGAAAACAATACTCCTTTGCTGCCATAACAATCCCAGACGATCTGGGACAGGAAAAATCTCCAATTCTTACGACAAGTGAGAACCAGGCTTTTAATGTGATCATACCTTAGATTTGCATTGGGCAGGGTTTTTTTGTACATAACTCAGTACAATACGATACCAAGATCTAACCAGAGCTGTATATAAGGGAAAATGGAAACACTATTAAAGTGTTTATGAAACGAAAATTATGTTAGTACTTTTGAAATGACATGCTTCGTTCTTGAGATATTTCAGTTTGTTTTATGTGAAACTAACCATTGACATCACAACGTGCATAATGACTTACTGGGAAATGTTATATATCTTTGCTTTTATTAAACGAAATCAGTTGAAAATGTATATTTTTGTTGTAAGGGAAAACACACACACATAATTGCTTCGAAGTGATTCCGTCTGATAATAGAAAAGTTATATAACCTTTCCCGGTTAGTTTCGCTTATAAAATAAACTGTGATATTTTAAAAACAAAGCAAGGAAACAAAAACAGCAAAAGATTTTACTTTGTCATTTTAAAAGTACTTTCAAATAAGTCAAATCAGCAACTAATGTTTATTTAAATCAATTTTATTTGTACCTCACATTATTTATTTTTTGTAACGGTATTCACAATGATCACTAAATATAATTATGTAGGCAAAGATATTGAACTAACTTCATTTCATTCTATCCCATAGGAAGAGAGTTATTTGGAAACAAAATAACTATATATCAGCTAATAGACGACTTTCACGATCATGCGCAGTAGCAACAAATATTCAAATTTTCGTCGGAGATAAAAACAACAGTTTTAGCTGGAACGAGCATATTGAAAATAGTAGAAGTGCAAAGTTTGAAAGAATTGCTTAACAAATGGAAAAAGTTTCACAAGCGGAAAGTTGACCATTCCAACAGGGATTTATTAGTGATTTAATAGGGATTTTGGCTTGGCGGGCGGGAGTTGCACGCCAAGCCAAAATCCCTATTAAATCCCTAGTGAAGAGCAAAACTTCCGAAGAGCGTAGCTTTCGCACTATTTGTCCGATTTATTTTAAACTTTGCACTTTTACTATTTTTAATATGATCTTTCCAGCTAAAACAGTTGTTTTTGCTTGCGATGAAAATTTGAAGTAAAGTTGCTACTGCGCATGAGCCTGAAAGTCGTCTATTAACGTATAAGCTAGACGTGAGAACGCTGGTTTGTCACCTCTGGTTCTCTCTCCGCAGGTTTCGGGGGTCGTCGGAGCGTGCAGCTGACGATTTCGACGCATCTCCGACGATCCCCGAAATATCCGATCTCCGAAAGAACCTTTGCGAAGGAGAGAGCCTCTGGTTTGTGATCGACTAGAATTAAGGATATTTTTGGAGTTAGGTTAGCCAGATAACGGTAAGAATATGAAGATGCAAAGATATGTCAGTTTAATTCTTTAAATGTTTGCCTGGTGACAAATTGTAAAGCCCTAATCAAACGAGAACGCAAGTCATCGCAAGTTTTAGCTCGTGCTTCGCCTTGCTTGTGTCTAGTTTGACCGCCAGCTTGCGATGACTTGCGTTAGCTTGCGACTAATTTGATCTAAGTTAGTTTCAGAAATTGCAGCTTGATGTTAGTAATAATTGTCAGTTGTTTGCTGCACAAGCTGTGTTAGTTAGTAATACTCAGAAAAACTCTGAGCTCTAAGCGGGACTCGAACCCAAACTTCTGAATGCTAGCCAGACGCTCTAACCATTGAACCACTAGAACTCAGATAGCGGAGCAAGGTTGATTAAGGTACTTATAACCTTAGACTGTGCCCAGTCCTCCAGGAACGAGTCTTAACCGCTCGGTTACAGGTACTTGTTGGTCTACAAGTCGCGTTGTAACAGTAAGTTTCCAGTTAAACACTGTTAGTTAGTTTCAGAAATTGCAGCTTGATGTTAGTAATAATGAAACTAACTAACAGTGTTTATTAATTCTTTGAACAGTGTTTAACAGTGTTTTAACAGTGTTTAACAGTGTTTTAACAGTGTTTAACTGGAAACTTACTGTTACAACGCGACTTGTAGACCAACAATTCCTTTAACCGAGCGGTTAAGACTCGTTCCTGGAGGACTGGGCACAGTCTATGGTATAAGTACCTTAATTAACCTTGCTCCGCTATCTGAGTTCTAGTGGCTCAATGGTTAGAGCGTTTGGCTAGCTCAGAAGGTTGTGGGTTCGAGTCCCGCTTAGAGCTCAGAGTTTTTCTGAGTATTACTAACTAACACACCTTGTACAGCAAACAACTGACAATTATTAATTTAATCTTGTTCAAATTTCATCGCAAGTTTTCTTCGACTTACGAGAGCTTGCGAAACGTTTGAACACAAAACACAAGTGGATGCAAGTCTTTCGTGCTCCGTCGCCATAGAAACTACCATCATGAGAACTAACGAAAAGGCGTGGGAACTAGCAGAAGTGCAGAACTTGCGACGACTTGTGCCTGCGACTTGCGTTCTCGTTTGGAGAAAGCAAGAATTTGTGGGAACACCACGTTAATATTTATTTATTTACAGCAATAAATAATAAACGTTGGTGGTGTTTGCACAAATTCTCGCTCCATTCTATGTGAGTTTTAGGATATATTTGCTCTCAAATAATATATGTTAACAAAGCTGGCAAAAGACGTTTCCTACGTTCTCTGTTTCGGCAGTATATCTAACCTTACTATATTTCCCTGGCATCGGCTGGCGGACTCTTTCTTTTCATTGATTGATTGATTTTCTTAAGCCCCGGTCAAACGAGGATGAGAGTTGATGAGAGTTTGCAAACGAGAGTTTGTCTGAGAGTTTTCTCAACTCTCATGCCCCGGTCAAACGAGGATGAGAGTTGGCAAGCGAGAGTTTGTCTGAGAGTTTTCTCAACTCTCATGCCCTCGTTGAAAAGGACTTTTCCCACCTGCAGCGCGCCAAAATTCACCGGTGAATTTTTCAACCGGTGACGTAATTCGGGAAGTAATTATATTCAGGCTAAATTGCTATGCAAGTGCTATCTTTGGAAGTTGGAGTTAAACAGACTCTTGAAAACGTTTCAGTAGGGGTAGAACCACTTCCATTGCATGTACGACAACCCAAAACACATCAAAACAGGGCGATGTACATTTCAGCGATTTCCCGCCAGAATATTTAATTAGATTCAAAATCCTGCAAGCGAAACAAGTCCGCCTCTTTCCTCCCGCTTTTCCGCTCTCCCGAGGTGGACTTGGAGCAAGTCTACTCTCATCCTCGTTTGATCGGGGCTTCAAACGTTTCTCGTGAAACATAATTATGCATAGTTTTGTGCCACAAATAGCTTCTATGGGACTGGCAACGAGTTCTCTCACGGGACTGCCATTACTCAGAATGATTTTCCATATCAAACGAAACTGCCAATTTATTACACCCAGTATTTCTGTACCGTGACCAGCCGATGCCAGCGCCTTTTCCCGCCCTCCCAATTTCAACTCTGGGAACGACGTTTAAAGGCCTATGAAGCGAAAATTATTATTGTCTTAAATGAAAGAACTCTCAAAACGACAAAGTAACATCTTTTGCAGATCTTCGTTTTCGTGCCTCGTTGTTGAGATATTTCAATTTTTTGATATGCAAATTAAACACTTTGACGTCACACGTGTATAATGAGTTATCAGAGAAGGTTCGGTATCTTTGCTATTATCAAACGAAATCAATTAAAAATCTGTATGTCTAATGCTGTATGCGAAATAGACGCACAGGATCGGCTTCGAAGTGATTTCGTTTGATAATAGCAAAGATATAGAACTTTCTCCGATAACTCATTATACACGTGTGATGTCAAAGTGTTTAATTTGCATATCAAAGAAACTGAAATATCTCAACAACGAAGCACGGAAACGAAGATCTGCAAAAGATGTTACGTTGTAGTTTTAAGAGTTCTTTCATTTAAGACAATAATAATTTTCGCTTTAAGTATTTTTTTTACTAGGCTTGGTTTTGTTCTATTTTTTGTTTTTTACTTGGCTGCTGTTCATCGTCTTTCTCAATTCGTTTGCTTATCGCTTTTTGACAAATCCGTAAAAGTTCGGTAGTTTCTTTCAGTTTATTTCTACGGTCTAATTCCTGCTGGCTGCTTTCTTGGTAAAACCTTGCTTTCGCTTCTGTACATCGAAGTTGATTTTGTAGTGTTTCCGCGCCAAGATCAGCAACAACGTGCAGCTCTTCTGTTGACAAAGAAACAAAAAATATAGGATCTTCTTTTATCCTGTGTAGTAATGATGAAGATAACTGAGTAATACTGCCATCAACCATGTCCTGACTTTCAAGGCTTTCACTTTGGTTGTTAGAACTTGACTGTGAACCTAGAAATGTTAACAATTAAACCAATGACTTACTGGCTACATGGTTGCTGGCTACTGGTTACATGGTTACTGACTACACACGTATAAATCTCACAGCTTGTCAACAGGATGTGTTCGCAACAGGCTTGTAGCAAGGTTGGGAACAAGTTGTAACAATGCTGTTCATTCAAGAAGCTGCTACAACCTTGTTAGCATCAATCTGTTAACAACTTGTTGAGTGCAGAGCGGTAACAACTTGTCATCAGTCTGTTGCAGTCATCAACCTTGTTACAAGTTGTCAACAACTTGTTACAGACATATTAACAGACTGGGACAGCCAGTGCGAACACATGACGGTGACAGCCTGAGCCTGTTGAACAGCCTTGTAATAACTTGCTTGCAGGTCTGTAAGAGCTTGTGCGTTTTTACGTGTGTACATGGTTACTGCGCAATATAAGTTCAATATATTATTATTATTATTATCATTATTATTATTATTATTATTATTATATGGTTACTGGCTACCGCATGGCCACATGGTTACTGCCTACTGTATGGCCATATGGTTACTGCCTACTGGCTACATGGTTACTGGCTACATGGTTACTGGTTACATGGTTACTGGCTACATGGTTACTGGCTACATGGTTACTGCCTACATGGTTACTACCTACATGGTTACTGACTACATGGTTACTGGCTACATGGTTACTGACTACATGGTTACTGGCTACATGGTTACTGCCTACATGGTTACTGACTACATGGTTACTGACTACATGGTTACTGGCTACATGGCTACATGGTTACTGGTTACATGGCTACTGGCTACATGGTTACTGGCTACATGGCTACATGGTTACTGGTTACATGGTTACTGGCTACATGGTTACTGGCAACATGGTTACTGGCTACATGGTTACTGGCTACATGGTTACTGGCTACATGGTTACTGCCTACATGGTTACTGGCTACATGGTTACTGGCTACATGGTTACTGCCTACATGGTTACTGACTACATGGTTACTGGCTACATGGCTACATGGTTACTGGCTACATGGTTACTGGCTACATGGTTACTGGCTACATGGTTACTGGCTACATGGTTACTGGCTACATGGTTACTGGCTACATGGTTACTGGCTACATGGTTACTGGCTACATGGTTACTGGCTACATGGTTACTGACTACATGGTTACTGGCTACATGGTTGGTTACTGGCTACATGGTTACTGACTACATGGTTACTGGCTACATGGTTGGTTACTGCCCACATGGTTACTGGCTACATGGTTGGTTACTGGTTACATGGTTACTGACTACATGGTTACTGGCTACATGGTTGGTTACTGGCTACATGGTTACTGGCTACATGGTTACTGGCTACATGGTTACTGGCAACATGGTTACTGACTACATGGTTACTGACTACTTGGTTACTGACTAGATGGTTACTGGCTACATGGTTACTGGTTACATGGTTACTGGCTACATGGTTACTGACTACATGGTTGGTTACTGGCTACATGGTTACTGGCTATATGGTTACTGGCTACATGGTTACTGGCTATATGGTTACTGGCTACATGGTTACTGACTACATGGTTACTGGCTAAATGGTTACTGACTGCATAGTTTATACTGGGTACATTACATTTTTTGTACATTATTAAATATCGAAAACCTTAGCTCGGTTTACCATCTGAGTTCCAGTAGCTCAATGGTGAGAGCGTCCTGCTGGCATTTGGAAGGTTGTGGGTTCGAGTCCCATCTGGAGATCAGAGTTTTTCTCTGAGTTGAACTGACAACAACTTGCTCAGCCAAAACAAACGAAAAAACTTTACATTACGTTTGTTGAAAAATTAAAAATATGACATAGGAATTTTTCACTTGATTCAAATTATATTGGACTGTGCAATACCAAGAGCCATTGTTTACAAAATTAATAGTCATCCTAATAGTCATACAATATTAATAGTCATCAAACAATTACCAAGGCTCTCTGAAGCTGGCCTGGTCCAAGATGTATAAAAATCTGTCACCATAAACAACGTTTGCGGAGGCAAAAATTGAAAATAATCTTCGTCATCAACCTCCGTTCCATCACACTCTAGAAACACACAACAATCGCCATTTAGTGAAAAATGTCGCTGGGAGATACTCTTGAGTTCTTTTAAAGTTGAGCAAGCAACCCCTTTCTTCTTATTTCGCTCTGAATTACAGATTTTAAACGGTCGTTTAGGTGAAGTCGCCATCTTTTTTACCGCGACGTCAACGGATTGGGGAGAGAATGGAAGCTAGCCCGCCAGCCTGGATAAAGCGCGGGCATTTTTTGCGTCTCGGCCGGGCAGGCTAATAACCACCGCAATTGCAATATAATCATATAACAAGTTAGAATAACCACGAAAATTGGTTCCTAATAACCACCGCAATATAACAAGGTAAAATAACCACGAAAATTGGTCCCTAATAACCACCGCAATATAAGAAGGTAAAATAACCACGAAAATTGGTTTCTAATAACCACCGCAAAATAACAAGGTCAAAATAACCACCAAAATTGGTCCCTAATAACCATCGCAATATAACAAGGTCAAATAACCACGAAATTGGTCCCTAATAACCACCGCAATATAACAAGGTAAAATAACCACCAAAATTGGTCCATAATAACCATAGCAATATAACAAGGTCAAATAACCACCAAAATTGGTCCCTAATAACCACCGCAAAATAACAAGGTCAAAATAACCACCAAAATTGGTCCCTAATAACCACCGCAATATAACAAGGTCAAAAT
Source organism: Corallium rubrum (assembly GCA_964035015.1). Lineage (NCBI taxonomy): Eukaryota > Metazoa > Cnidaria > Anthozoa > Scleralcyonacea > Coralliidae > Corallium > Corallium rubrum. The sequence continues at coordinate 8,197,303 of OZ036006.1, forward strand.
AACCACCAAAATTGGTCCATAATAACCATAGCAATATAACAAGGTCAAATAACCACCAAAATTGGTCCCTAATAACCACCGCAATATAACAAGGTAAAATAACCACCAAAATTGGTCCCTAATAACCACCGCAATATAACAAGGTCAAAATAACCACCAAAATTGGTCCATAATAACCATAGCAATATAACAAGGTCAAATAACCACCAAAATTGGTCCCTAATAACCACCACAATATAACAAGGTAAAATAACCACCAAAATTGGTCCATAATAACCACCGCAATATAACAAGGTCAAAATAACCACCAAAATTGGTCCCTAATAACCACCGCAGTATAACAAGGTAAAATAACCACCAAAATTGGTCCCTAATAACCACCGCAAAATAACAAGGTCAAAATAACCACCAAAATTGGTCCCTAATAACCACCGCAATATAACAAGGTCAAATAACCACCAAAATTGGTCCCTAATAACCACTGCAATATAACAAGGTAAAATAACCTCCAAAATTGGTCCATAATAACCACCGCAAAATAACAAGGTAAAATAACCACCAAAATTGGTCCCTAATAACCACCGCAAAATAACAAGGTAAAATAACCACCAAAATTGGTCCCTAATAACCACCGCAAAATAACAAGGTCAAAATAACCACCAAAATTGGTCCATAATAACCACCGCAATATAACAAGGTCAAATAACCACCAAAATTGGTCCCTAATAACCACCGCAATATAACAAGGTAAAATAACCTCCAAAATTGGTCCATAATAACCACCGCAATATAACAAGGTCAAAATAACCACCAAAATTGGTTCCTAATAACCACCGCCATATAACAAGGTCAAATAACCACCAAAATTGGTCCCTAATAACCACTGCAATATAACAAGGTCAAATAACCACCAAAATTGGTCCCTAATAACCACTGCAATATAACAAGGTCAAATAACCACCAAAATTGGTCCCTAATAACCACCGCAATATAACAATGTCAAATCGTGCGTCAGTGCGTGTTTACGGAGTCTAGTGACTAGTTGTTCTCCGGAAACACTCGGAACCATCAGTGCTCGGAACTCGCCGGGAAATTTAAAGTCCAAGCTGATGAAGAACAAAATGGTGGACGAACTCTTTCATTTTGAGCCATAAAAGAAATGAAAAATCACTTCCATCAGTGGGTTTTAAACTTTTTAAAAAGTCTTTAAAGATTTTATAATTGTTAAACTATTACCTGGGAGCAATATTGGTGTTTTTGGACGTTATAATCGACGAAATGAGAAACACAAGATGTTTGTCTGAAAATCGTCTGTAAATGTTTGAGGTGCTTGACCATTTTCAATTTCTTTCAGAATTGTTTGAACTAGTTATTTTCCCCATCGCAAGAGCTTGGGTCATTGTAGTAAGCAATGTTTTCTCTTTTCTAGTTGGTTTCTACGATTTTTTTCATGCTAAAGACTGAAACGCTGAACAGACGAAAGATGTTCGACGAGACAATACTTGCAAGATGTCTTGGTGAGTTTCTGTTGCCAGAGTGGACCAGTGATAATAATGTTTGAGACGGTGTACTAGAACTAGAAGATAATCACTCAAATATAATGTCTAGAAGATGCCTAGAATATGATAAATATTAATGTATGAGTCAATTCCAATTGTGCCCGTCCCCCCCCCCCCCCCCCCCGGCCAACACTTGGGCATTAGACATTTTGAGAAAAAGTGTTTACAGGAACACATTAAGGAAGGAAGGAAGGAAGGAAGGAAGGAAGGAAGGAAGGAAGGAAGGAAGGAAGGAAGGAAGGAAGGAAGGAAGGAAGGAAGGAAGGAAGGAAGGAAGGAAGGAAGGAAGGAAGGAAGGAAGCATTTCACTCAATTACATAGCATGTTCTAAGCATTTTTGGGTAAAGGAAAATTCGAATACATTTTAAGACCAAACCTGGACCAGTTGCGAAAAATGCAACTACACAGGCCTTCTGGCAGGAATTGAACCCATGACCTTGCGATTCTAGTGCAATGCTCTGACCACTGAGCCACGGAGGGCGTTGCCGAGAGCTTCATCGCGAGTTCTGTATATGTAATAAGGTGGTAATGCCAGCAGAGAATTGGGTATATTGTAAGTGATATTGGGCATTTCACTCGATTACATAGCATGTTCAAGTGATGTTGGTTGTTGGAGTAAGAACAAAACACAATGTAACCTAATTAAGGACTCACAACATAACGTAAAGTCTCACAATGTAACGTAAGGTCTCACAATGTAACGAAAGGTCTCACAATGTAATGTAAGGTCTCACAATATAACGTAAGGTCTCACAATGTAACGTAAGGTCTCACAATGTAATGTTTCACAATGTAACGTAAGGTTTCACAATGTAATGTAAGGTCTCAAAATGTAATGTAAGGTCTCACAATGTAACGTAAGGTTTCACAATGTAATGTAAGGTCTCACAGCGTAACGTAAGGTTTCACAATGTAACGTAAGGTTTCACAATGTAATGTAAGGTCTCACAATGTAATGTAAGGTCTCACAACGTAACGTAAGGTCTCACAATGTAATGTAAGGTCTCACAATGTAATGTAAGGTCTCACAATGTAATGTAAGGTCTCACAATGTAATGTAAGGTCTCAAAATGTAATGTAAGGTCTCACAATGTAACGTAAGGTTTCACAATGTAATGTAAGGTCTTACAATGTAATGTAAGGTCTCACAACGTAACGTAAGGTCTCACAATGTAATGTAAGGTCTCACAATGTAATGTAAAGTCTCACAATGTAACGTAAGGTCTCACAATGTAATGTAAGGTCTCAAAATGTAATGTAAGGTCTCACAATGTAACGTAAGGTTTCACAATGTAATGTAAGGTCTCACAGCTTAACGTAAGGTTTCACAATGTAACGTAAGGTTTCACAATGTAATGTAAGGTCTCACAATGTAATGTAAGGTTTCACAATGTAACGTAAGGTCTCACAACGTAATGTAAGGTTTCACAATGTAATGTAAGGTCTCACAATGTAACGTAAGGTTTCACAATGTAACGTAAGGTTTCACAATGTAGTGTAAGGTCTCACAATGTAACGTAAGGTTTCACAATGTAATGTAAGGTCTCATGATGTAACGTAAGGTTTCACAATGTAACGTAAGGTCTCACAATGTAATGTAAGGTCTCAAAATGTAATGTAAGGTTTCACAATGTAACGTAAGGTTTCACAATGTAATGTAAGGTCTCACAACGTAACGTAAGGTCTCACAATGTAACGTAAGGTCTCACAATGTAACGCAAGGTCTCACAATGTAACGCAAGGTCTCACAATGTAATGTAAGGTTTCACAATGTAACGTAAGGTCTCATGATGCAACGTAAGGTCTCACAATGTAACGTAAGGTCTCACAATGTAACGTAAGGTCTCACAACGTAACGTAAGGTCTCACAATGTAACGTAAGGTTTCACAATGTAACGTAAGGTCTCACAACGTAACGCAAGGTCTCACAATGTAACGTAAGGTTTCACAATGTAACGTAAGGTTTCACGATGTAATGTAAGGTCTCAAAATGTAACGTAAGGTTTCACAATGTAATGTAAGGTCTCACAATGTAATGTAAGGTCTCACAATGTAATGTAAGGTCTCAAAATGTAATGTAAGGTCTCACAATGTAATGTAAGGTCTCACAATGTAATGTAAGGTCTCACAATGTAATGTAAGGTCTCACAATGTAATGTAAGGTCTCACAATGTAATGTAAGGTCTCACAATGTAATGTAAGGTCTCAAAATGTAATGTAAGGTCTCAAAATGTAACGTAAGGTCTCACAATGTAACGTAAGGTTTCACAATGTAACGTAAGGTTTCACAATGTAATGTAAGGTCTCACAATGTAACGTAAGGTCTCACAATGTAATGTAAGGTCTCATAATGTAATGTAAGGTCTCACAATGTAACGTAAGGTCTCACAATGTAACGTAAGGTCTCATAATGTAATGTAAGGTCTCACAATGTAACGTAAGGTTTCACGATGTAACGTAAGGTCTCACAATGTAATGTAAGGTCTCACAACGTAACGTAAGGTCCTAGAATGTAATGTAAGGTCTCACAATGTAATGTAAGGTCTCAAAATGTAATGTAAGGTCTCACAATGTAACATAAGGTCTCACAATGTAACGTAAGGTTTCACAATGTAATGTAAGGTCTCACAATGTAACGTAAGGTCCTAGAATGTAATGTAAGGTCTCACAATGTAATGTAAGGTTTCACAATGTAATGTAAGGTCTCACAATGTAATGTAAGGTCTCACAATGTAATGTAAGGTTTCACAATGTAACGTAAGGTCTCACAATGTAATGTAAGGTCTCACAATGTAATGTAAGGTTTCACAATGTAACGTAAGGTTTCACAATGTAATGTAAGGTCTCACAACGTAACGTAAGGTCCTAGAATGTAATGTAAGGTCTCACAATGTAACGTAAGGTCTCACAATGTAACGTAAGGTCTCACAATGTAACGTAATGTCTCACAATGTAACGTAAGGTCTCACAATGTAACGTAAGGTTTCACAATGTAACGTGAGGTCTCACAATGTAACGTAAGTCCTCACAATGTAACGTAAGGTCTCACAATGTAACGTAAGGTCTCACAATGTAACGTACAGTAAGGTCTCACAATGTAATGAAAGGTTTCACAATGTAACGTAAGGCCTCACAATGTAACGTAAGGTCTCATAATGTAATGTAAGGTCTCACAATCTAATGTAAGGTCTCACAATTTAACGTAAGGTCTCACAGATTGTAACGCAAGGTCTCATAATGTAATGTAAGGTCTCACAATGTAACGTAAGGTCTCACAACGTAACGTAAGGTCTCACAATGTAACGTAACGTCTCACAATATAACGTAAGGTCTCACAATGTAATGTAAGGTCTCACAATGTAACGTAACGTCTCACAATGTAACGTAAGGTCTCACCATGTAATGTAAGGTCTCACAATGTTACGTAAGGTCTCACAATATAACGTAAGGTCTCACAATGTAATGTAAGGTCTCACAATGTAACGTAAGGCCTTCATAAAACCAGTAAGCATCCCATAAAACCTCTTGCTGACCGATCCCCAATCCCCAAAGAGACAAACTTGAAACATACATTGCTACTGTGTATAACTATATAATATATATGTATATATATAAATTGTTTTTGTATATCACAAGTTTTATATGAAGATAAGAAAATACACTTGTACATTTCTGCTAAAAAATGAAGCTAGTTTTGATTGCTTGTTTTAAAATTGCTTCCATAGGCGCACGGGCACAACTTTATAGAGGGGCGGAGAACATTTTGCCCGACTGAAACAGAAATTGCCCTACTTTTGATATACAAAACCCCCACCTTTTTTCTTTTTTTTTACATCCTATTACTTTTAAATTTTTCCTATATTTTTTGCCCGACTTAGGGTGAATATTTGCCCGACTTAACATTTCCATTCATCTGGGGGGGGGGGGGGGGGGAGGGAGGGGGGCAGCTAACCCCTCTGCCACACCCCACCTCGTACGCCTATGGTTACTCCATAATTACTATACACTTGTTAACTGGCGCCGAGGGAAACATCGAGTTTTACGGTCCCTCAGGCTTCAATGTCACGGCAAAATTCAAAGGCAAAAGTCAACAAGCGTTTTGTTATATACCAAAGACTTTAAAATACAAAACTGCTTTGAAACTTGCAAACGGCGAAAAGACTTACCAAAACACTTTGACTTTGTCTTTGTAATTTCAATTCAAGTCGTTCAACAAATACACCAGACTCAACACTAAGAACAGCTTTAAATTTCTCCAAGTGTTTTTCAGACCTTTGAAGATATGTATAGAAATTATTTATTTCAGAAAATGGACTATTTCGTACCAAACAAGCCCGAAACAAGTTCTTGTTTTCAAAATGCCCGAAGAGTCCAAAGTTCTTGATCTGATGCAATAATCGTGTATTCACGTGAACAACGCATGATTAAAGCGACGTCAGAGGGAAACATTGCACTGTTTCCCTCTTCATTGTTGACGTCAGGGGGAAACAGTGCAATGCTCCCTCGGCACAAAAAACATTGAGTTTGTTGAACAACACGTGACCATGATTTGACCAGTAGGATTTCATTATTGGCAAACGAAAGTCTTTGGTATATAACAATGCAAGTTATTGTTCTTACGAATATGTTAGTATTACAATTAATAATTACTACAATCTGACTGCGATATCAATATGGCCAAGTATCTGCCTGTGTGGAAAAAAACATTAGTGTGCCACCTTAAAGTGCTTATATCACTTCTGGGGTTTAAACGTATTTGAATAGATCAAAAAAGTTAGTTAATAAGTTATTTTGCCGTGTATATGAAACGAAAATTTAGGTTGTGTTTATTTGAAAGAACTCTTAAAATAATGGGGAATATCAATTTACAGCTTTTTCATATTTTATTTAGTTCTTGAGATATTTAGACTTATGTGATATTCAAATGAGATAACTTATGGTTTGTTTTTTTTCTAATTAACATATTCGAAAATCGTGAATATTTTTAAGATTATTGATCAAAATCGCTTGTAACTTGTCTTTCATGTTTAGTTGCATGAACTGTAGCAATATGCAAAGTTTCAAGTGATTTTGTTCAATAATCTTAAAAATATTCGCGATTTTCGAATATGTTAATTAGAAAAAAACGAACCATAAGTTATTTCATTTGAATATCACATAAGTCTAAATATCTCAAGAACTAAGTAAAATATGAAAAAGCTGTAAATTGATATTCCCCATTATTTTAAGAGTTCTTTCAAATAAGACGAACTTAATTTTCGTTTCATATACACTTTAAAGTGCCTATGAAGCGAAAATTATTATTGTCTTAAATGAAAGAACTCTTAAAACCACAACGTAACATCTTTTGCAGATCTTCGTTTCCGTGCTTCGTTGTTGAGATATTTCAGTTTCTTTGATATGCAAATTAAACACTTCGACATCACACGTGTATAATGAGTTATCAGAGAAAGTTCTATATCTTTGCTATTATCTAACGAAATTACTTCGAAGCCGATCCTGTGCGTCTATTTCGCATACAGCATTAGGCATACAGATATTTAATTAATTTCGTTTGATAATAACAAAGATACCGAACCTTCTCTGATAACTCATTATACACGTGTGACGTCAAAGTGTTTAATTTGCATATCAAAAAAAAATGGAAATATCTCAACAACGAGGCACGGAAACGAAGATCTGCAAAAGATGTTACTTTGTCGTTTTGAGACTTCTTTCATTTAAGACAATAATAATTTTCGCTTCATAGGCACTTTAATAGCTTCTGAGATATAAGCCTTTAAACATGCCAATTTCGGCTTTTCGCCAAAAATTTCCATCGTTCATTTTAACACCTTGGTGGCCTGGGACTCAGGAACGAGTCAATTCAAAACAACTACGTTTCGGCTTATTGATTCACAAAAACACATATATTTGACTGAAAAATCGAAATGTCGAGCTCACACCCTTTTTCCAGTACGCACGAGAGTTCCAACTAAGAAAACAGTCGGCTTAGGTTCCTGAGTCCCAGGTCCCCAAGGTGTTAAAATGAACGACGGAAATTTTTGAGAATTGGCATGTTCTGAAGCCAATATGTCAGGAACTATTTGACTAAATCAAAAACGGCAAAATAACTTATTAACTGATTTTTTCTACTCTATTTAAATACGTTGAAACCCCACAAGTGATACAAGCACTTTAATTGAGCTTGTTTCCTCGGATAGACCATAATGCATTGCAAATACAAGATGGCGTCGCTAATTAACAAACAGATTCCATTTTGTCATTGTCTGTTCAGTTATAAAGGACTGGGGAGCTGATCATCCTTGCAGCCAGCGGCTGAATTACGAAGAACGCAGATCAACGTGGCCGTGTCGAGGCATATCAAAGGCGCTCCAGGCAGCCGCCATACGATACAGTTCAGACCACGGATCACAGCTACGATGTTAGGTGTTGATTTTATGGAGGGAGGAAAACCGGAGAATCCGGCGAAAAACCCTCGAAGCACAGGAGAGACCAACTACAACTCTACTCACATGCGTTCCAAGCTCGACAACGAGGACGCAGTTGAGATGATGACCTTACTTACCACTGATGTTCTTACCACGTTGTGACGTCTTCTGTGCATCTATAACTGAACAGACAACAAAAAACGGAATCTATTTGTTTTATACAATACAAAAATAGAAAATTTATGTTTTAACAGACATACTAAATTTTCCCGGCGAATTTCCGGGGCATTGAAAAAAATAAATCACTTCATCTGACGTGATCCATGATCTATACAAATCAAGCCACGTCATTGGCTCGTGATGTTGCAGTGAGATCCGTGATTGGTTTAGAGAAATCAGACCACGTCAGTGACGTAATACGTGCATCTGTCCTTTTATAGATCATGGCTATCGACCAATAAAAACACGCGTACTATTCAAATTATTGTATAAAACTACAGACCAGATAGGCGCTAAAAATTAATCGCGAAATTGAAGTGTCGCTAGATATATCGCGATATTATTGTCGCCATTTACCAACTGTAGATGTTTAGGCACAGGAACATTTTTGGTTGAATTAGAACGTTTGCATGCGAGTTAGATGCAAAACGAAGAAGCGATTCGGCTTGTCGTTCATTGGCTAGTTTTATCATGAAGCCGTAATTATCTTGATGTCGTTTGGAGAATCTCCAATTATGGACCATTTTAAAGACATTAATATTAATCCATTTTTCTTTATCTTTGGAATGAATTGGGACGCTCGTTGCAAGACTGTAGGAAGAAAATAAGATAAAAAGTGTTTGATTAATCGTGTTGTTTAAACACAAAGATGCCTTAACTTGTATTATTTAATATGGTGCATATACTATACTCTTCAGTTTACAAGTACAGTGAAGTACAACAGTACACTACAGTGCAGAACATTAGTACAGTACAGTACAGTACAGTACAGTACAGTACAGTACAGTACAGTACAGTACAGTACCGAGTACAGTACCGAGTACAGTACCGAGTACAGTACCGAGTACAGTACCGAGTACAGTACCGAGTACAGTACCGAGTACAGTACCGAGTACAGTACCGAGTACAGTACCGAGTACAGTACCGAGTACAGTACAGTACAGCACAGTACACTATAGTGCAGTACAATACCGTGCAGTACAGTGCAGTACAGTACAGTACAGTACAGTACAGTACAGTACAGTACCGAGTACAGTACAGTACAGTACCGAGTACAGTACAGTACCGAGTACAGTACAGTACCGAGTACAGTACAGTACCGAGTACAGTACAGTACCGAGTACAGTACAGTACCGAGTACAGTACAGTACCGAGTACAGTACAGTACAGTACAGTACAGTACAGTACAGTACAGTACAGTACAGTACAGTACCGAGTACAGTACCGAGTACAGTACAGTATCGAGTACAGTACAGCACAGTACAGCACAGTACACTATAGTGCAGTACAGTACAGTACAGTACAGTACAGTACAGTACAGTACAGTACAGTACAGTACAGTACAGTACAGTACAGTACAGTACAGAGTACAGTACAGTACCGAGTACAGTACAGTACCGAGTACAGTACAGTACCGAGTACAGTACAGTACCGAGTACAGTACAGTAACGTAACGTAAACTCCGGAATAGCCCCAAAGGAACACAGTTACTCGCATTTCTCTCTAATCCGGAATTAGCCTAGTAAAAGACGTCATGCTAAAACTCGTACCTTGTTTTATCAACATCTGAGTCAATACCAAGGTAGTTTTCATTCCATGGAATCACTGTCGTAACGTTATTTTCGTGCCAGTCTGTGCTGGTTATTTGATAGATTTCCAACGTGTGCTGCAATTCCTCACGTGGGTCGCCAGCTGAAGCTAGGAAGAGTTGTAAGACGGCAGAAAGGAGACGTGACTGACGAGGAACTCCGCGTAAATCAAACTGAATGAGAAAGCGATGCTTGTTATCTTGCTTGTCTCGACCAAGATAGAGATACTCCGCACCTGGTTGACTTTCAGTTTGTGAGAAGATTGTTATCTCTTTCGATACACTTGCTTGAAGACTTGTAACTGAGGAATACCTGAGACTAAATCCTATTAACAAGACGAATGAAGAAATTAATACTTTTTGTATCTGCGCAGCAGATATATTGCTATCGTGTTGTGTTGTGTGTGTGTGTGTGTGTGTGTGTGTGTGTATGTATGTATGTGGGTTAGCTTTTTTGGGTAACCACTGACCTGTAGTGTGTGCTGTGGTGTAACAATATTTCGTCCGCCATATCACGAAGTCCTCCGAAGCGACAAAGTTTTGGATTAAAATACTACGATTTTCAGGGTTCTATTCTATACGATTTTTTCAAATTCGCATATCTTGTACATAATTTAACGTTCTATCTAACTGTACGAATTTCGTGAATGGCACAAACCTACAGACGATTCGGGAATACTTTAAATTGATTGCGTCTGACTGTACACCAAGTGATAGCATAATAATGCAATTTGATATTTGCGCTCATCTCAGTTCAAATAGATTTTTCTCCGTTTGCTATTCTATACGATTTGTTCTAATTCACATACGTTGTACAGAATTTTACGCTCTATCTAACCGTGCAAGTTTCCCAAATGGTACAAATCTACAGACGATTCGGGATTTACTTTAAATATGACTGCGTTTGACCGTATGTCAAGTAAATAGCGTAATAATGCAATTTGATATTTGATATTTGCGCTCACGTCAGTTCAAATAGCCTTTTCTCCGTTGCTATTCTATACCATGTTTTCTAATTCACATATGTTGTACAGAAGTTGACGTTCTATATAACTGTTGAAGTTTCGTGAATGGCACAAACCTACAGACGATTCAGGGGTATACTTTAAAAACGCGGTATCCGCGGGAAATCTTATAAGATTTTTCTTAAGATCTTACAAGATTTTCCAAGATCGCATAAGATCTTGACAAGTGATTCTCACAGTGGTGGGTTTGGCGCAGATACATGTACGCATAGCGGACCTTTTGTTGTATGTTACCGTAGAATCCCAATAGTAGCGGGCTCCTTACTTTCGGTTTTATCTGCTGTTGGGGGCAGATACTTTCGGGTGGTAAAATACTGTACAAGCTGTCGTAAGTTAAACTCAGATCTGAACATGGGTTGAATATGTGTACAACACACAACCTTCTGATCACCAGAAAAATTTTGAAAATTGAGTCCCTGAAATGGCATTTCCCGCGATCTGACATCATATTTGAGCAAAATTTTGAACATTTTAAAATATATTTTTTAAGACACATTCTCTCATTTTTACAAAAGATTTTGTCTAAAACTACAGTATTACATATTCACAAAGACAACTACAGTCATTTGCAACTCACTTGTCACATTTCACCAAAATGTTCAGAAGTTCGTTACGAAGTTCGTTTGGAAGTTCAAAGTTCGTTTTAAACTAGGCAATTGATTGCCGGCTACTAGGAACCAAGAAGGCAAGAAGTCAATCAAATGCGTAGTTTAAAACGAGCTTTGAACTTCCCAACGAACTTGCGAACTTCGGAACGAACTTCCGAACATTTTGGTGAAAGTGAATAGCAAATGACTGTAAAATAATAGTTACTCTAATGGGATAAAGCGCGAACACAACGCGAAAATTCATTGTCAGAGTTATGATATTAATTAAACGACTAGTTAGTTCTTTATTCTGTGACTCTGGGAACAAATGTGGTGTATGACATTATAAAAATCATATTTTGAATTTTCTCTGGGAGGGGGGGGGGGGGCAGTTGCCCCCCCCCCCCCCCCCGCTATCTATACGGCCCTGTGAAATATTCCCTATAGAATTTCTGCCGAAAGACCCGAGTCTCAAAATATCTTCTTTATTTCTTTATTTAGCAATGTACTACCTTGTCTTTACTAAAATACGTACTTGGATCACATTTATCATTACTTGCAACATCCGATGATGGAAAACCTGTAGCCTTCGGATGACTTGGAGTTACTACAGGGTAAAGAAAGATAGATTTTGTTATAGAGTCATCGGTGTAATTGTTTGTCAAGCTACATGTATTTTACCAAGAAAAATTTATGAGTTCCCAAGAGGAACTCGAATCCACAACCTGATGATGACCAGTGAGACGCTCTAACCATTGAGCTACTGAGGCTCAGATAATTTGAACGGAGATTGAATATGTGTACAACCCACAACCTTCTGATCACCAGTGAGACACTCTAACCATTGAGCTACTGAGACTCAGATGATTTGAACTTTAGATTGAATATGTGTACAACCCACAACCTTCTGATCACCAGTGAGACGCTCTAACCATTGAGCTACTGAGACTCAGATGATTTGAACTTTAGATTGAATATGTGTACAACCCACAACCTTCTGATCACCAGTGAGACGCTCTAACCATTGAGCTACTGAGGCTCAGATGATTTGAACGGAGATTGAATATGTGTACAACCCACAACCTTCTGATCACCAGTGAGATGCTCTAACCATTGAGCTACTGGAACTCAGATGATTTGAACGTAGGTTGAATATGTGTACAACCCACAACCTTCTGATCACGAGTGAGACGCTCTAACCATTGAGCTACTGGGACTCAGATGATTTGAACGTAGATTGAATATGTGTACAACCCACGACCTTCTGATCACGAGTGAGACGCTCTAACCATTGAGCTACTGGGACTCAGATGATTTGAACGTAGCTTGAATATGTGTACAACCCACAACCTTTTGATCGCCAGTGAGATGCTCTAACCATTGAGCTACTGAGGCTCAGATGATTTGAACGTAGGTTGAATATGGGTACAACCCCTAACCTTCTGATCACCAGTGAGACGCTCTACCCATTGAGCTACTGAGACTAAGATTATTTGAACGTAGGTTGAGTTCGATGTATATACATGGTTAAACACTTGCAGCCAGCGGCTGAATTACGAAGGACGCAGATCAACGTGACTGTGTGCTATATGACACAGTTCAGACCACGAATCACAGCTAAGACCTAGGGGTTGATTTTACGGAGGGAGGAAAACCGGAGAACCCGGCGAAAAACCCTCGAAGTACAGGAGAGATCAACTACAACTCTACTCACATGAGTTCCAAGCTCGACAACGGAGTCATTCCCAAGCGATCACCCATCCAAGCACTAACCCGACGCGTGCTCCTCATAAGCATATATGCTTCCTCGGAAATGAAATGAAATGAAATACAGAAATTGAACGGTCACACAAGCGACTAACAACTGTAACTTTACCTTCTCCCGCTTTTGACGAAGAACAGCTTACTCGGAATCTGTAATCACTGCATTTCTTTGCCGCGCTGCTCTGTTCAATATTACGACAATAAAAACCAATATCCTTATCACACGTAATATTTTCGCCTAAGCTCCCGGCGTCTTTATCATCAGCTGTACTACATGCAATCTTCAGAATAGTTTTATTTCCACAGATTCTACGATGGTTGAGGGCGCCCCATGAACCCGTTGGTGTCCTTTTTGTTGGCTTCCATTCAGACCACTCGTGTCGCTCATCGCTTTTAAGATCTATTCGTTTTTCATTGAAAGAAAGAAAGAAGGAATGGCCATTAGAATATATTCGACTTTTTTTTATCAATTCCTTTTTGTAATTATCTCCTCGTCCATTGCATTCCCCCTTCCTTCCTTCCTTCCTTCCTTCCTTCCTTCCTTCCTTCCTTCCTTCCTTCCTTCCTTCCTTCTTTCCTTCCTTCCTTCCTTCCTTCCTTCCTTCCTTCCTTCCTTCCTTCCTTCCTTCCTTGCTTCCCTCCTTGCTTCCCTCCTTGCTTCCCTCCTTGCTTGCTTCCTTCCTTCCTTCCTTCCTTCCTTCCTTCCTTCCTTCCTTCCTTCCTTCCTTCCTTCCTTCGTTCCTTCCTTCCTTCCTTCCTTCCCTTCTTTCCTTCCTTCTCTCCTTACTTTCTCTTTTCCTTCCCTTTTCCCTTGCTTCCTTCCTTCCTTCCTTCCTTCCTTCCTTCCTTCCTTCCTTCCTTCCTTCCTTCCTTCCCTCCCTCCCTTCTTTCCTTCCTCCCTTCTTTCCTTCCTTTCCTTACTTTCTCTTTTCCTTCCCTTTTCCCTTGCTTCTTCCTTCCTTCCTTCCTTCCTTCCTTCCTTCCTTCCTTCCTTCCTTCCTTCCTTCCTTCCCTCCCTCCTTCCTTCCTTGCTTCCTCCTTCCTTCCTTCCTTCCTTCCTTCCTTCCTTCCTTCCTTCCCTCCTTCCTTCCTTCCTTCCTTCCTTCCTTCCTTCCCTCCCTCCCTTCTTTCCTTCCTTTCCTTACTTTCTCTTTTCCTTCCCTTTTCCCTTGCTTCTTCCTTCCTTCCTTCCTTCCTTCCTTCCTTCCTTCCTTTCAACCTCCTTCCCCTTCTTTTCTCTTTTTCTTTCTTTCTTTTCTGTATAAAATTCGTATAAAATTCATTCTCACCCTCTTTCCAAACGTTCATATGCATGGCTCGCAAACCGAATATGCACTCGACTCTTTGACCATCATTGCTCGCCGTCAAGAAAGCGTCTTTCTGCACAGAAACAACACCGTAGGCATTATCACAGATCACTCTTGACAAAGTAACTTTCTTGATTTCCCTCAACTGCTCTGGTGTAAACACACCGGGATTTTCATACCAGAACCTGTCATAAATTAAATATAAATTAACACAAATAAGGATTTTAAGGAGACTGACCTACACATAGCGTTTGCGCACCATAGTTTTAAAATAAACTCTTGTTGAATAGTGGGAATAAAAAAGAAATAAATTAAAGTCGTGAATACAGACCATATATCCATTTACTCATCCATCCATCCATCCATCCATCCATCCAACCATCCATCCATCCATCGATCGATCCAACAATTCATCTATCCATCAATTCATTCATTCATTCATTCATTCGTTCGTTCGTTCGTTCGTTCGTTCGTTCGTTCGTTCGTTCGTTCGTTCGTTCGTTCGTTCGTTCGTTCGTTCCTCCCTTCCTCCCTCCTTCCCTCCTTCCCTCCCTTCATTCATCTATCTCTCTCCCTCCCTCCCTCCCTCCCTCCCTCCCTCCCTCCCTCCATCCGTCCCTCCCTCCCTCCCTCGCTCCCTCCCTCGCTCCCTCCCTCCCTCCCTCCTTCCTTCCTTCCTTCCTCCCCCCTCCCTCCCTCCTTCCTTCCTTCCTTCCTTCCTTCCTTCCTTCCTTCCTTCCTTCCTTCCTTTTTTATTCTTTCTACTTACCTATCACCGTCTCTTAGTCGAGTAAATTGCCTTGTAAGGATACAATGAAACGTTGGTCCCACCATGGCTCCAGGAACATGATCTTCAGCTATACCTGTCGCCCATAAGTCCGCATGTTGAGTCTTCCCTTCATAAAGCTTACTCAGAATAGCTCGCGCTTCTGAACTCCTAATCTCGTGCTGAGTTTCGTCGAAGAACGAGGCAAATCCTAGGCCACACTCTCGTCTCCAGCTCTCGTAGCCGGGTAAACCGTGATCACGACCCCTTTGAATGTTTAACGCGGCGAGATCAAAGCCATGTATAGATCCCGGCTGTTGAAATAAATACATAATACGCATCACGCACTACGCATCACACACTATACGCTTCACGCACTACGCATCACGCACTACGCATCACGCACTACGTATCACGTACTACGCGTCACGCACTACGTGTCACGTACTACGCATCACGCACTACGTACCACGTACTAAGGACAACGCATCACATACTATGCATCACGCACTATACGCTTCGCGCACTACGTATCACGCACTACGTATCATGCACTACGTATCACGCACTACGTATCATGCACTACGTATCACGTACTACGCGTCACGCACAACGTATCACGCACTACGCATCACGCACTACGCATCACATACTATGCATCACGCACTATACGCTTCGCGCACTACGTATCACGTACTACGCGTCACACACTACGTATCACGCATCACGCACTACGTGTCACGTACTGAGGACAACGCATCACATACTATGCATTACGCACTATACGCTTCGCGCACTACGTATCACGCACTACGTATCATGCACTACGTATCACGCACTACGTATCATGCACTACGTATCACGTACTACGCGTCACGCACAACGTATCACGCACTACGCATCACGCACTACGCATCACATACTATGCATCACGCACTATACGCTTCGCGCACTACGTATCACGTACTACGCGTCACACACTACGTATCACGCATCACGCACTACGTGTCACGTACTGAGGACAACGCATCACATACTATGCATCACGCACTCTACGCTTCGCGCACTATGTATCACGCACTACATATCACGTACTACGTGTCACGCACTACGTATCACGCACCACGCACCACGCACTACGCATCACGCACTACGCATCACGCACTACGTATCACGCACTACGTATCACGCACTACGCATCACGCACTACGTACCACGTACGAAGGACAACGCATGACATACTATGCATCACGCACTATACGCATCACGCACTGCGCATAACGCACGACGCAGAGAAACGTAAACGAATGAGTTAACCTAGGCGGGCACAGTTCTCGCACGTAAACGTACGTAAACACAAAAATGGAAATCGTATGCATAAGCCAATAGACCTATTTTCGGAAAGCTTATTATCCTAAGTATTTTTCCGTTTAAAATGATGGTCCTGTATTCAAAATGACTTATTTCGAAAAGTAGAATTATCTGAAGTTTGTGGTCTATTACCTGTTGGAACAAATGCTTCGTTAATCCAGCGGCGATTTCACGATCCACAGTTTCGGAGCCATTCCCGAGCAAGCCAAGGAGAAACGGTTCAATGCCTTCTTCACGGATAAACGTGTTATTAAAAAACGCGTTCTTTAATGGTATATCTGGGCCTATAGGATCAAAGTTATGATCTAGACGAGCGAAACAAGGACGGATCATACTATGACCAACGCGGAACGCTGCAGCGGCGAAACTGTTAAAAACGGTTGCGTCTAGGTTTTCATCGTAACCTTCGTAATCTGGCAGTCCATTTTTACCAAGGAGCTTGGGAAGGAATTCGGTGTAGGTGATATGCTGTAGTTCAGCAATCACTATCATCCTGGCTTCTTGAAACAGCTTCCCTGAGTTCCAGCTTGGGTTCATGGCTTTCAGGAAGGCTGCTAGTCTATTATGCTCTCGTACCCACAGTGTGTGCATTGAGGCTAGGACTATCATCTCGTTAGCCCGTAGGTCGCCTGCAGCAAAACAACCACCCGAGAAGTTGCACAGGTTGTTAGGAGGAGTGGGGTGCATCTGCAAGTCAGGCAAAAGGTGGTCTTTATTCATACGTAGGTATCCTCCGTCCTCTGAAAGAGAAAAAGCGAAGAGCTATTATAGAATACCCGTCTACTTTGGGGGTACAGTGGTTAGCGCACGTGCTGTGAGTAACTTCGTTACAAGTAACTAGTTACATGTAATCGTTACTTTTTTGAGTAACTTTACCGGTAACTAGTTACTTTTTTCAGAAGGTAACTGTAACTGTAACTAGTTACAAAAAATAGGAATAAAAAATAACGATAACTAGTTACATCTGCCGTCTTGAGCGCCGTTACTTTTTGCGATATCCATAATACTCGCAACCTCGCCGGGTCGTCTTTCAATGTCGTATTCAGGCTCGAATCTTCATCACACGCTGCTGCAATGCATTCTGGACAATCTATATGCAAATGCGATATTAATACACGTGCATTTATTCATTCATTCGTCGACCGGAGTGATTACACACGTGGTAGCGCATCAAGATGTCTTCAGCACAGCCAGTATCAAATCCATGGCTGCGCTTGGAAATGATGTTCCAGTTCAAATCAGTAGCGGGACAAACCGTAAAGCTAACTTGTTTACTTTGCTCACCGAAAGTTAAAGCCTATCTATCATCATTGTCGAATTTGCATAAACACATCCAGCTTAGTTTACATGCTTTCTCGATTTTAATAGCCAAACGAAATAATAGGTGTAACTTTGTAATTATAATTGTAACTAGTTACAAACTTTTTAAAGTAACTTTGTAACTGTAACTAGTTACTTTTTTTTCATTGTAACTTGTATCGGTAACTAGTTACTTTTCTGATGAATCATGATGTAACTGTAACTAGTTACAAAAATTATGTAACTATTACAGCACTGGTTAGCGCACGTGCCTTTCACGGTTTCACCTTTGGCTTATTAATGTAGTTCTCTGATAAAAATATTGTTGGCAACGTTTTTGCATAATCCTAAAGATATTATGGTAGTTAGTAATCATGCAAAGCTTCATTTCAAAATTCGTTGAACAAAAGGTGATTGTTTTACGTGTGAAGTTTGTATTTTGGAGCGCCGCCATTAAAGTGGCCGAGCTTGAGAAGAATGAGTCGAGGAAGCTTATGACATCATAGACTCAATAACAACAGTGACCTTTTTGTTGACAAGAACAATGATAATTGTCAGTTGTTTGCTGTACAAGCTGTGTTAGTTAGTAATACTCAGAAAAACTCTGAGCTGTAAGCGGGACTCGAACCCACAACCTTCTGAATGCTAGCCAGACGCTCTAACCATTGAGCCACTAGAACTCAGATAGCGGAGCAAGGTTAATTATACCTTAGACTGTGCCCAGTCCTCTAGGAACGAGTCTTAACCGCTCGGTTACAAGTACTTGTTAGTCTACAAGTCGCGTTGTAACAGTAAGTTTCCAGTTAAACACTGTTAGTTAGTTTCAGAAATTGCAGCTTGATGTTAGTAATAATTGTCAGTTGTTTGCTGTACAAGCTGTGTTAATTAGTAATACTCAGAAAAACTCTGAGCTCTAAGCGGGACTCGAACCCACAACCTTCAGAATGCTAACCAGACGCTCTAACCATTGAGCCACTAGAACTCATGTTTTGTTTTTGTTGAGTCTGAGTACGGCGCGCAATAAAGGCGTCTTCACTGAAGTAATATATTATAAAGTTTTCTGTTGGTGGGGATGTTTTTGTCGCTTAGCTTTTTCTAACACAATAGTTCTGAGCTATATTTATTTATATATGTTAATATATCGCCGCAAAGCTCTGACCAAGATACTTCTTTCTTTTTAATGTTTGGACCATTTTAATTTAAAGTATTTTCAGATATTTGAGCTCATTACCCGCTACGATTAGCTTAGCTATTAGCGGGTAACGACAATTGTAAATATATTTAAATTTACAAATCATTGAAACTTGACTTGACTTGACTTGACTTGACTTGACTTGACTTGACTTGACTTGACTTGACTTGACTTGACTTGACTTGACTTGACTTGACTTGACTTGACTTGACTTGACTTGACTTGACTTGACTTGACTTGACTTGACTTGACTTGACTTGACTTGACTTGACTTGACTTGACTTGACTTGACTTGACTTGACTTGACTTGACTTGACTTGACTTGACTTGACTTGAAACTATGGTGTTGATTTTGTGGAGGGAGGAAAATTGGAGTTTCTCGCTGGCTGAGTTTACGAAAGAAGCGAGAAACGTGTTTCTCACACTGGGAAGCCTAGGGCGAATTAGTATTTAACATCACGTGTTAAATGTTTGGTATCTTTTTGTTCTTTGCCACCATCGTGTGAGCAGTGTTATTTTTCGCAGTGCCTTTAGTTTAACTTTCAAGCGTTTTCTTCGCTTGGAATACTAAGAAATAGTAATACTTATCGGATCGAAAGATGTCTAGACCGAAAGCTTCTGCAGTTCGGCGTCTGGCGGCGCACAACCAAAGCCCAGAGGAAGAGCGAACGGGACAACGGGAAAGGCGATCTTCTCGTTCAGATCAAGAGACGCGATCTTCATCTACCAGGGACGCAGGCAGATCATCGAGTAATCGATCTAGACAAAGCTAGGCGCATACGGACGAAGTACGCGATGAAACTCCTGAGTGGGCGAAAGAGCTTCTCGCGTCAAATCGAGACACTGAACGGCGTCTGAAGACATTGGAAAGCGAGTTGAAGGCTTCGAGTAAACGCACGAGCAAGAAATGTGCGGTGGCAGATCAACACGGCAACCCAGTGTGAGAAACGGAGAATCTGATGACAAATCCTCGAGGCACATGAAGCTAGGTTGTCACCCATCCGAGTGCTAACCCCATTCGATCGCGCTTAAAGTGCTTATATCACTTGTGGGGTTTAACATATTTAAATAGATAAAAAAAAGTTAGTTAATAAGTTATTTTGCCGTTTTTGGTTTAGTTTAATAGTTTCTGAGATATAGGCCTTTAAACATGCCAATTTGGGCCTTTCGGCTTTCGCCCAAAAATTTCCGTCGTTCATTTTTAAGCACGGAGGCATGGGACTCAGGAACCTAAGACGACCGTCTTCTTAGTTGGAATCAATGTGCGCACTGGAAAACGGGTGTGAGCTCGACATTTCGATTTTTCAGTCAAATATATGTGTTTTTGTGAATCAATAAGCCGAAACGTAGTTGTTTTGAATTGGCTCGTTCCTGAGTCCCAGGCCACCAAGGTGTTAAAATGAACGACGGAAATTTTTGAGAATTGGCATGTTCAGAAGCCAATATGTCAGGAACTATTTGACTAAATCAAAAACGGCAAAATAACTTATTAACTAACTTTTCTTGCTCTATTCAAATACATCAAAACCCCACAAGTGATATACCGTAAATGTTCGATTTAGCGCCGCTCTCGATTAAGCGCCGCATCCAGAACTCAGGATAATTTAATAAGCGCCGCTCTCGATTAAGCGCCGCACCTTCGAAAAAGATGAATCAGCAATAAAACGCAAACCGATACGCTAACATATCAACATATCTTTAATACATCACTGGAGTTTTTCGCCGGTCAAGGTCGCGAGGTACTTCGATCGCAGCTGTCCATCCTAAAAGAGCCGGACACAAATCCCTTTGAAGCCTCTGATTCAGATGTCGAAGATGCCTCTGATCCACATCTATGGATAGACGATGATGAGGAAGGCGTTGACCAGGACGTTGACGTTCTTTTTGGAATTTATTGTGCTATTGGGTATTATGAAAATTATTGGGTTAAATCTATTGGGTTTTTCTATGGATAATTAAAGTTGTGTTATGAGCGTTTTGTCAACTCTTTTTAATAAGCGCCGCTCTCGATTAAGCGCCGCACGAAAAGATTGCAAATTTTCAACCTCGTCCCCAGGGCATTTTGCCTCCACGTTGGGAGTCGGCGAAAATGGCCCTGGCATCGGCTGGTCGATTCTATAATCGGATTGGCCGGTTTAAAAACTTGATTAATTCAGATACAGTGTAATTTATTCATCAAAATATGAATTGCAATAAATCCACTCTGCGAAGTTCAAACAAAGAATTGTAACGATAGCTTTGGTTAAAGTCAAGAACAACATTAGATATATGTTTCTTCCCGACATTTAAATGTATCCTGGATAATCGTGGGGAGTATCATGATGAATAATGCTAGCCAGTTTCATTTATGATAAAGGTTCACATGAGTGATTCGGCAGAGCGTTAAATATTTCTTATTTATTATTCATGTATACGTATTATACAAAAACGAAGCACAAAGACCGCATAAATTTTCTTGCCAAAACACCCCAATATTCTGGGTGTCACGTGACCAGCCGATGCCAGGGCCATTTTTGCCGACCTCCCAACGTGGAGGCAAAATGCCCTGGGGACGAGGTTGGCAAATTTTAATAAGCGCCGCGGCGCTAAATCGAACATTTACGGTAATCACTTTAACTTCAGCGGCGAGAAGCAGTGCACTAACAGCTGTGCCACCCCTGGTTAAAATTTCACCTTGACCACATGTCTGAAAAGTGCTTGCACTTTGACTCACTTCCTTGCCTTATCTTTGCTTTCTCACCTTTGAAGTCTCTAAGTCCATTGGCGACCTTTTCTGACGATCCATAAATCTGTGATCCGTCTATGTAAGACGTTATCAAGTTGAGTTGTTCTCGATTCTTAATATCTGTTGAGTCCGTCTGGCAAGCTGCTGCTGACCGCGTAAACATGGTACATCCATGGTTCATAGGGTACATTATGGGATAACATGGAGACTCATAGTCCTCTTCGGATCCATCACACCTGAATAAATAAGAAAGAAATGCCAACTGTATGTGAACAATGTTGTGGTGTGAACTGTGAACAATGTTGTGCTGCCAACTGTGAACAATGTTGTGTTGTCAACTGTGAACAATATTGTGGTGTCAACTGTGAACAATGTTGTGGTGTGAACTGTGAACAATGTTGTGCTGCCAACTGTGAACAATGTTGTGTTGTCAACTGTGAACAATATTGTGGTGCCAACTGTAAACAATGTTGTGTTGTCAACCACGTGACTTACCTTGGTGTACGGCAATCTTCGGAGCCGTGACTTTCCGCAGTAAATGTGATGTCATGGTCAAGAAACTGTCCCCATTGCATCATCATATGAGAGAACTTACTCCCTTTCCCGCCTTTTTCTCCATGTATAATATACTCCTGGCTAATGAGATGAGGAGAGGGCAGCGTTGGAGCTATATTCTCTTGCTTTGGAAAACCTATTGGTTCTCCACGTCCCTCCCTGTCCCAGTATTTTGATTTAATTATTCGATTGAAAGGCATATTAGCGGCCCCCCACAATGGGTTTTTCAGATTGTTGCAGGTGCCATCAAACGTTCTGTATCTTGAGTGATACGTCTTATCGGAGCAGTCTGATTTAGGGATGACGCAGTCGGAGCCATTGATCAGTTCTTGTAGCTCATCAGGCGATTTCAAGTCTATCGCTGGGAGAATTGATTCGATTAAATTTCTACCAGCACTTCGCAGTCTCTGACCTAAAACGGAAAGACAAAAAAACACCTCGATGAAATGAAGACGAGGGGGAACATATCGTTACGAGGAGAAGTGTTCCAAATATACCACATGTACCATATCTACCAAATGTACCACATCTACCAAATCAAATGGACCACATCTACCAAATGGACCACATGGACCACGTGTACCAAATGTACCACATCTACCAAATGAACCAGATGTACCAAATGTACCACATCTACCACATGGACCACGTGTACCAAATGTACTACATCTACCAAATGTACCAAATGTACCACATCTACCAAATGTACCAGATGTACCACATCTACCAAATGTAACACATCTACCACATGTACCACATCTACCAAATGTACCACATGGACCACATGGACCACATCTACCAAATGTACCAAATGTACCAAATGTACCACATCTACCAAATGTACCAAATGTACCACATCTACCAAATGCACCACATCTACCAAATGTACCACATGGACCACATCTACCAAATGTACCACATCTACCAAATGCACCAAATGTACCACATCTACCAAATGCACCACATCTACCAAATGTACCACATGGACCACATCTACCAAATGTACCAAATGTACCACATGGACCACATCTACCAAATGTACCACATGGGCCACATCTACCAAATGTACCACATGGACCACATCTACCAAATGCGCCAAATGTACCACATCTACCAAATGTACCACATCTACCAAATGTACCAGATGTCCCACATGTACCACATCTACCACATGGACCACGTGTACCAAATGTACTACATCTACCAAATGTACCAGATGTACCAAATGTACCACATCTACCAAATGTACCAAACGTACCACATCTACCAAATGTACCAGATGTACCACATGTACCAAATGTAATACATCTATCACATGGACCACATCTACCAAATGTACCACATCCACCAAATGTACCACATCTACCAAATGTACCACATCTACCAAATGAACCACATGTACCACATGTACCACATGTACCACATCTACCACATCTACCAAATGTACCACATCTACCAAATGTACCAAATGTACCAAATGAACCACATCTACCAAATGTACCACATGTACCAAATATACCACATCTACCAAATGTACCACATCTACCACATCTACCACATGTACCAAATATACCACATCTACCAAATGTACCACATGTACCAAATGTACCACATGTACCAAATGTACCACATGTACCAAATGTACCACATGTACCAAATGTACCACATCTACCAAATGTACCACATCTACCAAATGTACCACATCTACCAAATGTACCACATCTACCAAATGTACCACATCTACCAAATGTACCACATCTACCAAATGTACCACATCTACCAAATGTACCACATCTACCAAATGTACCACATCTACCAAATGTACCACATCTACCAAATGTACCACATCTACCAAATGTACCACATCTACCAAATGTACCACATCTACCAAATGTACCACATCTACCAAATGTACCACATCTACCAAATGTACCACATCTACCAAATGTACCACATCTACCAAATGTACCACATCTACCAAATGTACCAAATGTACCAAATGTACCAAATGTACCACATGTACCACATCTACCAAATGTACCACATCTACCAAATGTACCAAATGTACCACATGTACCAAATGTACCACATGTACCAAATGTACCACATCTACCAAATGTACCACATCTACCACATCTACCAAATGTACCACATCTACCAAATGTACCACATCTACCAAATGTACCACATCTACCACATCTACCAAATATACCACATCTACCACATCTACCAAATGTACCACATCTACCACATGTACCACATGTACCAAATGTACCACATCTACCAAATGTACCACATCTACCAAATGTACCACATCTACCACATCTACCAAATGTACCACATGTACCACATCTACCAAATGTACCACATCTACCAAATGTACCACATCTACCAAATGTACCACATCTACCAAATGTACCACATCTACCAAATGTACCACATCTACCAACTGTACCAAATGAACCACATCTACCAACTGTACCAAATATACCACATCTACCAAATGTACCAAATGTACCACATCTACCAAATGTACCACATCTACCAAATGTACCAAATGTACCACATCTACCAAATGTACCACATCTACCACATCTACCACATCTACCACATCTACCACATCTACCAAATGTACCACATCTACCAAATGTACTACATCTACCAAATGAACCAAATGTAACCCAACTAACACTATGATCATAGTTGAGGAACACTCAGCGTGATTTAGTTTCAATAATTGTTAATCCTTTTTTATTTTCTTACCTACATAACGTTGTCTCACCCCGTTACGTATGTCTTCAATGTCTTTGTGGAATTTGCTTTCCGCTTTCGAAATATCCCGAGCAGATGGTGAAAGTTGCCGAAAGAAGCGATGAAAATCAAATTCGGAAGGTTTCGCCGCTTTGGCGTGCTTGACTTTTGGCAGATCACGTGACTCAACTCGTTTTGCCTCTACAAAATCTCCAGAATAGGCCGGAATAACTGTGACCTTTATAACCACCGATGCTGTTACGGTCGTCTTTCGCCGGAGGCGAGCGACGACGGTGAACACAAACTTCGCGGAATCATTTCTAGCACCCAGTCTCAGTTCCTTTAAATCTCGCTTGATTTTCAGGTCGCCCAAACCCTTATTAATCTTGAAATACCGGGTTTTCTCTGAAATCTCATAGATCACGTGATCGGAGGCGTTGGATGGCGTAATTGGGAGACTGAGAAAGACTTTTCCTTGCTCCATGTTGTCGATAATGATTGCAGAGTAGTGTGGACGCGGGAAACTGATGTTTTTTATGTTGTACGCAATTGGGGTGACGTTGATGTAGACTGGGAGCATGGCGTAGCTTACACTGTTAACGTCTGCTCTCACTGTCATCTTGTATTCATAGATATCAGGGGGGAGACGTCTTCGAGTTGTAATCTCACCTTCAAAAAAATGATTTGACTTTTCTGAGAATATTTATATCGTAAGATCGTACTTCGTTCCTGCTGTCAGCAATGCTATTATTTATATTATTTACAACAGCACAACAACGACAGTAGCATCAGCAACAACTACAGCAACAGCAGCAACAATTAACAACAAACAACAATAACAACAACAACAACAACAACAACAACAACAACAACAGCAACAGCAGCAACAGCAAACAACAACAACAACAGCAACAACAACAACAACAACAACAACAACAACAACAACAACAACAACAACAACAACAACAACAACAACAACAACAACAAATAACAACAGCAACAACATCAGCAACAACAACAACAACAATAACAACAACAACAACAACAACAGATAACAACAACAGATAACAACAACAATGGCAACAACAAATAACAACAACAACAACAACAACAACAACAACAACAACAACAACAACAACAACAACAACAACAACAACAACAACAACAACAACAACAACAACAACAACAACAACAACAACAACAACAACAACAACAACAACAACAACAACAACAACAACAACAACAACAACAACAACAACAACAACAACAACAACAACAACAACAACAACAACAACAACAACAACAACAACAACAGCAACAACAACAACAACAACAACAGCAACAACAACAACAACAACAGCAACAACAACAACAACAACAACAACAACAACAACAACAACAACAACAAAAACAACAACAAATGACAACAGCAACAGCAGCAGCAACAACAACAACAAATAACAACAACAGCAACAACAACAACATCAACATCAACAACACCAACCAACACCAACAACAGCAACACACCACAAACAACAACAACCAATACCAACAACAACAACAACAACAACAACAACAACAACAACAACAACAACAACAACAACAACAACAACAACAACAACAACAACAACAACAACAACAACAACAACAACAACAACAGCAACAACAACAACAACAACAACAACAACAACAACAACAACAACAACAACAACAACAACAACAACAACGACGACGACGACGACGACAACAGCAGCAACAACAACAACAACAACAACAACAACAACAACAACAAAAACAACAACAACAGTACTACCAACAACAACAACAGCAACAACACCAACAACAACAACTATGACACGCAATGACAATGACAACGACAACAGCAGTGCCAACAATAACAACAACAACCATAACCACATTTCTAACCATTACCAGAGCAATAACTACTGTATAACCATTACCACTACTATATCCACATTGGACCTTTTCTTCAATAGCGACGCCATCTTGAATTCGCAATGCATTGTGGTCTATCCAGATCACAATGCATTGCGCATTCAAGATGACGCCGTTATTGGGGAAAGGTCCATTTGTTACAACATGTTTACCAACCAATATGAAGCTTAGAGTTGCAAGAAAAACGAAATGTCAAACCTGTGTGAGTGGAGATACGAAAAGGATATTTTTTAATTCTGTTTGGTTTCGGATATCTTCTTGTTAAACTGTATTTGATTGGCTTATTCGTCTCGTTCGCATAAGCTCTTGCTGTAATTACTGTGGTGTACGCAGGAATTCTTTCAGAAATAGTTACTTCATAACTTGCGGTCTCAAATTTCACTTCATATTCTGGAATAACTAAGAAAAAAGTTTTTAGATTAGACATTGGATTCTTGAAAAAGACAATATTGTAATACTGAACTAGGGGAGGGGTTGGGATGGGGGGGTTGCCCTTTTTAACCCCTGCCCTTTTTGTGAGACCTCTAATACTAGGTTAGACATTAGATAAACAAATAATCAATCGTCTGTTGTAGTACGCAATACAATTCTCTGCAAATCTGGAGAGACTCAGAGGCTTCGAGTTCGGCTTCAATCTCGTACCCAGTTTGTAATATGCTACACCAAGGTTTTCCTAAAAACAACCGCTTTTCTGAATTTGTGGGCTCAGCTTTCGAATCTCATGGCGAAAGGCAACCTGTAGGCAACCTCGTCCCCAGGGCATTTTGCCTCCACGTTGGGAGTCGGCGAAAATGGCCCTGGCATCGGCTGGTCACGTGACACCCAGTATTTTGGGGTGTTTTGGCAAGAAAATTTATGCGGTCTTTGTGTTTCGTTTTTGTGTAATACGTATACATGAATAGTAAATGAGAAATATTTAACGCTCTGCCGAATCACTCATGTGAACCTTTATCATAAATGCAACTGGCTAGCATTATTCATCATGATACTAGTCGCCACGATTATCCAGGATACATTCAAATGTTGGGAAGAAACATATATCTAATGTTGTTCTTGACTTTAACCAAAGCTATCGTTACAATTCTTTGGATGAACTTCGCAGAGTGGATTTATTGCAATTCATATTTTGATGAATAAATTAAACTGTATCTGAATTAATCAAGTTTTTAAACCGGCCAATCCGATTATAGAATCGACCAGCCGATGCCAGGGCCATTTTCGCCGACCTCCCAACGTGGAGACAAAATGCCCTGGGGACGAGGTTGACCTGTAGGGCATGTTGGTGTGATAATTTCTTCGTTTTTACAGCTTTTCAACTACTGTATACTCGCTGTAGAATTAGATGAAAAAGTTCGCTCAAATTGCTGCAAATGGTGTTTCCGAGGTTCTAGATTTAAAAAATTTCCAGAGGAGGACCCCCGGACCCCCTACAAATGCGGTCACTAATTGCTACTACTGTCCCCCCCACCCACCCCACCCCACCCCCGCTTTTTGACACCTTGCTACGGCACTGATTGTTGTTGTGGTTGTTGAATGTTCTCGAAGAAGAATAACGAGGATATCTAGTGTCCCAAATTGTTTAGAATACTGAACGACTTTGCCCTTTTTTGCGTTCAACCCCTTCCCTCGAAATTTTCTAGTTGCACCCCTGAACTTTCTAGTTATATAGTATATCTGCAACAATATTTTATTTCTTATTTACTGCATAATACGATAGTGTCCGTCACATACTGAACTACATTTGGTGCAAATTTGAGACAAATCGGGGAAAAATTGAGCAAGCGGTAACGAATTTCTCGAAATGGTTTCCTAGGATATCCTGTAACCTTAAACAAGGTTTATATACATACCTATACAGTTATATCCATCAGCTGTCAACTCGTATCCTGCATTGCACGAACATCTGTAGCTTCCTGGTGTGTTGACGCAATTCTGAACACAGCGATGTCGCTCTTTACATTCATCATTATCTGTCACAATGAAATATATATCACAAAAAAGTTCCGGCAAACACATTCTTCATATAAATGAGATGAATAAAGGGAAAAAATAGTAGCGATACGATCCAGGTTAACGTCCCGTCCTGACAAACGTCCCGTCCTTCCTTCCATGTAACTAAGGGGGCGATAACATGGACTGGGCTAGGGATGAGCCGATAATCGGAAATTAATCGGTAGAACCCGATAATTGGCAACTTTCAGGCTGATCGGTTATCGGCCGATTACATCGACATATATCGGCGGTCCGATAAATACTATTCTGGATTTTATACTTGTGAATTTCATTTTCTTTTTTAAGAAAAACGCTAAGTTATAGTTACAAAGAAACTATAAAATTTAATTAATTTGATGAGGTGCATCATGTTTAACACGTCATATTTCTTGTTTGGTGAAACATTTTTTGTTTTCGACTTTCGTCAATCGTATTTCATTTTTCATATTTCAACTTAAACTCCGTCTTGCTGATGACTGATGGTTAATGATCACATTATATTTGCCAAACAATATACAATGTTATGTTTTGCTATTGTTTTGCCGCAAATCAAGTGTCAGGAATTCCTGTTGACAAATATCGGTAACCGCCGATAAATCGGTCGATCAGATCATAAATCGTATCGGAATTTATCGGATCGGTAAATTTGATTTTTCTTGATCGGCTCATCCCTAGACTGGGCTAGTCCACTTTATATATAAAACGCATGTTGTTTTAACATTTCGATTACATGGCAAGCGGGCAAGCCTGGTTTGCCGGGATCCCGGTTGTCGCAACCGGGCTAGCCCGGTTAACCGGGATGAAAATGTCCATGTAATCGTTTTCATCCCGGCAGACCGGGCTGAAAAACTGTTGAACTCGGTTCGACACGCGTTCGTTTGCTTGACTGTGTGAATAAATAGTGCTGAAAGGAACTGAAATAGAACATCAATGTTGTTTGTGTGTTTCGTGATCAAAGCGAAGATTTAATAAATTATAAAAATAGTTTGCCAATAGACGTTATTGGAGGTTGGTGCCAAGCCCCAGGGGGGTGCCACCCCCTGATCAGAAGTAACCATGGCAACCCCGCCACAGCCCACCTCCAGGCACACTGTCAAGCAGTGGAAATATATATACTTACCTTGCAATCTATCAGGAGTGGGTGGGTGGGTCAACACAAAGCAAAGCAAGAATCCCCACGTATTAAGTCAATAAACAGCGCGCGCAAAACCAGTCGAGTTCAGACCACGCTGACAAGACCGATGAGCGCTGATGTAATCACCACATATTATATATGAGTGACCGCTGACCAAGTATCTATTACATAGATAGCGCGCGCAACCAGTCAAGCTCAGACCACGCTGACAAGACTTTGATGAGTGCTGAGATAATACCACGTATTATAAGCGCGCGCAAACCAGTCAAGCTCAGACCACGCTGACAAGACTTTGATGAGTGCTGAGATAATACCACGTATTATAAGCGCGCGCAAACCAGTCAAGCTCAGACCACGCTGACAAGACTTTGATGAGCGCAGAGATAACCCCATATATTATAGTGAGTGTCGCTGACTAGCATTGTCTCCTTTTTTACCTTGCCTAAATTACATTTAGCCACATATAACTAGTCTTCGTGAAGGCGCTTTCCTGGATTAGCTAAGATTATAACAATCTTTTTATGAACGATGGGCTTACAAAATAAATAATAGACTGATTAGTGTAAAACTGAAGTAAAACTAACGTAACTTTGCCCTTATTTATTAATTTACTTGATAATTGCGAATTTCGGCCTGAAATCACCCCGGCTTACCGGGCTAGCCCGCTCCATGTAATCGTTTTGTAAACTCATCCCGATTAACCGGTCCAGCCCGGTCCATGTAATTACCCCCTAACAGCCCCTTAGTTCATTACCGTTTACCATTTATCGGCATTTACCTAACAATCTGTAAGTAGCTTTGAAGCCAATTCCTCGTTTTCCATCGTTGGTGGCCTGGAACCGAATCCACATATTTGTATCGTAAACGGTCACATTAGGTATACGCGACAGTCCACAAAGCATTGCGGTGCTCACAGAACCTTTTGGCCTTCTGTTTGCGAAAAGCCGTCTCGAGCTTACTGCCACCCTGTCTTTTGATTTGCAGTCAATACCAAACTTGTCATGGAAATCCAAATGGACGCCATAACCCCTTGGAGGGATGATACGCCACAAGCAAATCTGACGTGGCCTGTAGATTGCTGGGTAACCAGGCGTGCTTATTGTTCCTTTGCTTGCAGTCATGGTTCTTGGTTTTCGAGGACATCTGCCTGGAAGAAAGATCAACAGAAAGGTAGAGTATCGACACCGCTGCCAAACGTTTTGCGCATGCGCGACGTCCAAGCTCGTCCCACTGATCCCGTCCTCGGAAAAAGAGCGGGAAATCAAAACACTGAAATATTTGGACTGGTCCACGAGTCGACACAAAAGTTAAAATTATATTAATAAGCATACTACCAAAAAGACATTACCAGAAATTTGGGACAAGATGGTGGTACGCGTGCGTATTAAGGATAATAATAATGGAGATTCTCAACAGTAAATAATAAGGAGAGCACATAATTCAAATTTTGCTTAAACGGTGTCACATTTCTTCTTTGCCCGACTCCACTTGACTTCACCATGGACTAAGGAACAGTTATAACTAAAAAACGTTTCCTTACTTCGACGACAAAGTACTTCCCTAGCTCGTCTTATTTTTGCACTGAAAGCGCCACTATCCATAGTGTTAGCCATAGTAATCTTTGCAAAAAGGTTCTAGAAATTGGCCAAATTGACCAGCAACGTTACGGGCGATGCGAAGTGCCCGACTCGCGTTGCATTCGGCATGAGTCAGTCTACTTCGAGAGCACATAAAGGTCCTCATATGTCTCTAGCATAGTACTTCCAAAAGCGTTTGAACTTGCTTGATTTCACAGTCCTTATCGTGCAAGATTTAGGCGAATTCTAAAGAACTCAATGACCTGAATAATGAGAAACACTAGAATACAGTAGAATCACACTCATTAGATATGCTAGAATACATAATTATATTGTTTGGCGAATATAGCTGGTAATGATAAGGTAAGGTAATTTGTACATGGTTTCATTGTCAATATTGTAACATATTTTGAAATTACCCCTTCGTAATTTTCTTTACCCTTTTTTAAAACACAAATGAATAGTCGAGTCTTACTTAGTCTTCGCTGTCTGTTTGTTGTCGCCACGGCTTCTCTTGATGTTTATTCTGGCGAATTCACGCATGCGCAAACGTTTGCCAGCCGTGTTGCCTATATCATGATTGGAGATTTTAAATATAATTTCAGGATATTTGGAACCTTCTGAGAAGATTTGTAATATATCTTCCTTTTCTAAAATTTTATCTTCATGGACTTTTTCACTGTTAAAGTTGACGGAACAATAATAATAATAATTAGTGATTTATATTGCGCATTCTTCATGACGTAATGATCGAATGCGCATTACAGTGTACAACAGAGTACATGGATCGCGAATGTCGACTGCGCATCAGAATGACGCGTTCTGAGTCGGGATAAAACTTAATTAACTTTATAACATCAGGCTAAAGCTGCAGTTTTCATTTGCATTTTCATTTACATTTCTGAACTCATTGTACTGAATTCCTCAGCCTAATGTTATAAATTGAAATAAGTTTTATCCCGACTCAGAACGCGTCATTCTGATGCGCAGTCGACATTCGCGATCCATGTGTAGATAAAAAGGTATAGATATATATATCTCAAACTCATTAATAATTCATGAGATAATCAGCCAATTACAATAGTCCATTCAATCACCTGATTGACGTTGGATACGCCAGGAAAGCCCAAGATATTAGATGAAAACCGGTGCTCATCTAATTCTTAAGATCTTAATTATCTATGCAAAATAAACAAGTTGCTGTAGGAATAAATTTTACACACACTCACGAATAAAATCTCTTGAGGGTTTATTTTAATTGTATTTTGTAATTGAAATCGCTCGATTGAGATGCCATATCAACAACTCGTTTATCGTATTTCATCAGGGGAATCCAAACACTCGAAAACAATAAAACCACTCGGCCTTCGGCCTCGTGCTTTCATCATGTTTTCTCGTGTTTGGATCCCCTGATGAAACACTCAAACTCGTTGTTGATATATTACTTACATGAAATAGTTATTAAGATGAAGGTGTTGATTTTTACGGAAGGGAGGAAAACCGGAGAACCCGGCGAAAAACCCTCGAAGCACAGGAGAGACTAACTAAACTTTACTCACATGAGTCGCAAGCTCGAGAACGGGGTTATTCCCAGACGGTCACCCATCCAAGTACTAACCCCGTCTAACCGGGCTTATACCGTAAATGTTCGATTTAGCGCCGCTCTCGATTAAGCACCGCATCCAGAAGCAGGATAATTTAATAAGCGCCGCACCTTCGAAAAAGATGAATCAGCCAAAAAACACAAACCGATACGCTAACATATCAACATATCTTTAATACATCACTGGAGTTTTTCGCCGGTCAAGGTCGCGAGGTACTTCGATCGCAGCTGTCTATCCTAAAAGAGCCGGACACAAATCCCTTTGAAGTCTCTGATTCAGATGTCGAAGGTGAAGAAGGCGATGACCAGGACGTTAACGTTCTTTTTTGAATTTATTGTGCTATTGGGTATTATGAAAATTATTGGGTTAAATTTATTGGGTTTTTCTATGGATAATTAAAGTTGTGTTATGAGCATTTTGTCAACTTTTTTTAATAAGCGCCGATCTCGATTAAGCGCCGCACCAAAAAATTGCAAATTTTAATAAGCGCCGCGGCGCCAAATCGAACATTTACGGTACACGCCACGCGTGACGTCCACGCAGGAATCTGTAAACTGGTTTTCATATAAACAAATTCCTGCGTAGACATCACTTCCATCAACTTTATAGTCAGTTTCAGCCCTTGCTTTTGAAATTCGTTTGTCAACATTCGTTGAAAGGTTGGGAACTTGCTACGGAAGTTCGTTGTGAAGTTCGTCGTGAAGTTCGAATTTAATAGGCTTTGAATTGAATTCCTTTAGTAAAATCACAGAGAAGAAGATTATTTGCTGTATAGAATATAATCAGTAATAGATACTTCGTTAAGCAGAAACAAATTGCCGACTTAAATTTGTATCTACCTCGCAACGTAGTTTGGAACATTGCAACGTAGTTCGGAACATTGCAACGCCTAGTTTGGAATGTTCATTTCAATTATACCTTTCGGATTTCAAAAGCAAGCAGAAACGGACTGTAACAGTGAAAACGGCGATGAAGATGAAATTTTAGAAAAGGAAGATATATTACAAATCTTCTCAGAAGGTTTCAAATATCCTAAATATTTCAAAAATCCCCAATCATGATGTGGGGCACTTCATCGACTCCACCAGAGTACATGGAGGGAGGGGGAGGGAGGGGGAGGGAGGGGGAGGGGGAGGGGGAGGGAGGGGGAGGGAGGGGGAGGGAGGGTGAGGGGGAGGGGAGGGAGGGGGGGAGGGGGAGGGGGAGGGGGAGGGAGGGAGGGAGGGAGGGAGGAAGGGAGGGAGGGAGGGAGGGAGAGAGAGAGAGAGAGAACTTTATTTCAATACGGTAATTTTATCAATATGTACAATTGTTTTTCATAAAAGCCGTATATTAAGTAAATAGACAAAAATAAACTAAATTATATCTTAGTAGGAGACATTGAACTACATAAATTATAACATGTTAAAAACTATAATTACAAATATTTGCAGAGAATTTCTTGACATTGTCTAGATTTCTTACAACTGATGGCAAGCTGTTCCATAAGTGGGCACCACTATATGCTAGGCTGCGTTTTAAATACTCTGCGTTTTAAATACTCTGCGTTTTAAATACTCTGCGTTTTAAATACTCTGCGTTTTAAATACAGACAGACAGACAGACAGACAGACAGACAGACAGACAGACAGACAGACAGACAGACAGACAGACAGACAGACAGACAGACAGACAGACAGACAGACAGACAGACAGACAGACAGACAGACAGACAGACAGACAGACAGACAGATGGACGGATGGACGGATGGGATGGATGGACGGACACAGGATGGACAGACGGATGGACAGACAGACGGACGGACGGGCGGGACAGACAGACAGACAGACAAATGGATGGATGGATGGATGGATGGATGGATGGATGGATGGATGGATGGATGGATGGATGGATGGATGGATGGATGGATGGATGGATGGATGGACTTACAGACAGTCAGACCGTCATTAGAGAAGTTACATTAAACGTTTATATCACGTCAGCTACGGGCCATTACAGTTCCCATCGAGTTAATCAATTGCTACGATTTTAATCATCTACAAAATTATGAATATCTTCCCCCTATTTTTCAATATTCATGCAAACTAACTTTTCGTACATGCGCAGAACAAACTGAAGATTACCTTAACTCGTAACCATTCCTTATCGAGGACACGGCTGCGAGCTTGCATTGTATGCAAATACAATTATTAATATGCTTTGTAAGCAATATTGACGCTTGTCGTTGCGTTTCAAGGTCACTGAAGTGAAACATGCTTCCTGTTATTGCTAAATAATGAATATCTATATTCTTTCCAACAAACCTGGTCCTTTCTTTTCACTTCGTGCACACTCAACACACAGCAAGGACACAACCCTACACAGTACACACAAGAAATTGGCAAAAATCAGTTAACACAAACCATGTTACATATATTACAAGTAATATTTGGTATTTCACTCGATTAAAATGGATGTTCTGGGTAATTTTTGGTGAAGGAAAATTTCAAGTGTATAATATATAGACCTCTGGCAGATAACATCAAAACGGTGCATCTGGAGGACAACTTCAGAGTTCCGACGTTCAACAGAGCAAATAATGAATGAAAATTCTATAGTTTATAAGCATTTGTCCTCCACCAAGCCAGGGTGCATTCCGTGCATACCTCACGCTGAAGATACGCCAAGGCCTACAGAGTGCCACGCCGAGACCCGAGACCTTCAAAATGCCACGCCAAGATCTTCAAAATCAAAATGCCACGCGTACGCCATTAAAGATGCTGAGAGTGCGTTGGAAACAGCTCCCCGTAGCAATTTCTGCAATGAAATAATGACGTCGTGCGGTGGACTGATTGCCAAAGCAAAATTTCCCGAATTTGCGCCTGAAAATTTGGATTTTCTTGATGTAAATGTAATTGTATACTAAGAAACATAATACTCATTTACTCTTTATGAATTTGGTCGATTCATGGGTCTGGAAGGCACGGGATCTAGCATAGAAATCCTTTGAAAATACACCAAGCACTTACACGACCATACGCCAGTACGCCGCAAACACTACAATTTCACGCCAGTACGCCGAGCTCTCCTGAGGTCCACGCCGAAGATCTTCGGCGTGACCCACTTAAAATGCACCCTGGCCACCAAGGGAATAAGTGCAAGTGGTCTTATACATTATAAGACCAAACCGGGACCAGTTAGGAATTAAACCCACGACCTTGCGATGCTAGCGGTACAGTGCTCTGAGCACTAAGCTACAGAAGCCATTGCCAAGAGCTTGTCGACGAGTTCTGTATATATAATGTGTAATACCGGGAGTAGAATTGGGTATATTACAAGTAATATTCGGCATTTCACTCAATTAAACTGGATAGAGCACTGCACTAGCATCGCCGGCTCGCGGGTTCAATTCCTAGTCGGAAGGCCTTGATGTTGTATTTTTCGCAACTCGTCCAGGTGTGGCGGTCTGAGATTGTCACTGTGCTGAGAGTGTATATCGATTTGTGTTATCAAATGTTTGACGTTCAAAACATTTAAACTTTTTGCCTTCAAATGGTTTATTGATGAAAACTCCTTATAGTACAAAATTCAAAACCTTTGTGAACTTTGCTAGCAGTTGTGAATTTGTCACAACATATTACAACAGGGCTAGGGTGCATTCCGTGCATACCTCACGCTGAAGATACGCCAAGGCCTACAGAGTGCCACGCCGAGACCCGAGACCTTCAAAATGCCACGCCAAGATCTTCAAAATCAAAATGCCACGCGTACGCCATTAAAGATGCTGAGAGTGCGTTGGAAACAGCTCCCCGTAGCAATTTCTGCAATGAAATAATGACGTCGTGCGGTGGACTGATTGCCAAAGCAAAATTTCCCGAATTTGCGCCTGAAAATTTGGATTTTCTTGATGTAAATGTAATTGTATACTAAGAAACATAATACTCATTTACTCTTTATGAATTTGGTCGATTCATGGGTCTGGAAGGCACGGGATCTAGCATAGAAATCCTTTGAAAATACACCAAGCACTTACACGACCATACGCCAGGACGCCGCAAACACTACAATTTCACGCCAGTACGCCGAGCTCTCCTGAGGTCCACGCCGAAGATCTTCGGCGTGACCCACTTAAAATGCACCCTGGCAACAGGGGCTTTTCAAGAAATCTGAACAACGAATGCGATGAATGGCATATGAACTGAAACAAACTGCCGTTTGTCATCACGGGATGATCGCATATTCCTGCTGTATACATGTTTATCAACCAAAATTATTGTTAATCTTCTAAGCTCTGGATATATTTAATAATTCAATGGAATGATTGATACAAGACATCTTAATCAGTTAGTTAATGTCCGAAACTTTCGTCATGCATTCTAGTTCACGAGTGGATATAATATTTTTTCATTAAAACTGTGATGATTCATCTCAAGTATTCGATTTTATTCAGGCAGTGTTCATAAATCAGTCAGTTCATGGCAAAAAGTTTGATTATTCTGCTCATAAAGCCGATTACAGATATTGATATACAATCACACCGGTTTGGTCTTAAAAGGCGGTTTTCCACTAGGCGAAAAATGTCGCGCGAAGCGACATTTTCTTTTGTCTCGCAAGCTCTCGAGTGGAACTAATTGGCCAAGACAAAAGAAAAATTTCGAGTATATTCTACACTCGAGATTTTCCTTCACCTACATGTAAATTACCTAGAATATATGTTACATAAATATTGAAGATTCCACTTGAAATGGCCAAACACTGCTTTGATACTAAACAAATATAGAGCCTTGTATTGTTGTACGATATGCGATGCCAACTATCAATTTAAACCAAGAATAGTACAGAACAAAGCGTAAAGGCGGTAAATTATGGCGTCAATATTCATGTTTCTCATCATTCAACATATTCCCAACATTGAAGTTAATTCGGACATTGAAGTTGTTGATTATTCAATATATTTCCGACATTGAAGTTAATTCGGACATTGAAGTTGTTGATTATCCTGACGTTTCAATTTCAAGCGAAGCCACTTAATACTCTGATGAAAGACTTCGCTTGAAATGTCAGTATTTCGTTACCAAGAATCTTGGCCAGTTTATCACGTTTTCACTCTATTCAAAACAACGCCTGCGACTCACTTTGAATATATCTCAATATGGTGAAAATTAAATATGAGTAAGTAAATACACACTGTCACACATGTAAGCTTTGCATTTATTAGTCTAGTTCCAGACCCACTTTCAATACAATAATATTCGTATTCGCACATCGGCACATTTTAAACGTTATTAATAAGAGATAAACTTACATGACTGTAGCAAATCAACTTAATAGCCGAAGCGACGATTTTACGCAAGTAGCGAAACGACTAATGTAGCGAAACGACTGACTTAGCGAAACGACAGGATACCGTCCAGGCAGTGTAATATTTGAACGACTATCACTCACGGTGTCATATGCCCGTGTTTTGACTAAGACATCCGACACGCTGTAAACCAACAAACTATA
Organism: Corallium rubrum; assembly: GCA_964035015.1. NCBI lineage: Eukaryota > Metazoa > Cnidaria > Anthozoa > Scleralcyonacea > Coralliidae > Corallium > Corallium rubrum. Next base: position 8,236,191 of record OZ036006.1, read on the forward strand.
TATATTTACCAGTAACCAAGCCAAACCGCAGAGTGCTACATAGGCAGTATTTTAAATAGAGCTAAACCAAAACGGGGTGAAACACCGTGATTTTTAGTAACGAAATACTGAAGGGCTCCCCTTGAAACGTCAGAATCTCGTTGTTAAAAAATCTGCGCAGTTTACGACCTTTTCACGTCGTTAAACCTCACAAAGACCTATCTTGACAAAGTATAACAATCGAAATATGGTATAGTAGGTTAATACTGCCGAAACAGAACGTAAGTGGTCTAACGTTTCGAGCGAAGGCCCTTCGTCAGAGAGAAACGTAAAGGGCCTTCGCTCGAAACGTTAGACCACTTACGTTCTCTGTTTCGGCAGTATTAAGCACCTTTAACATGCCTTCGACCTACTATACCATATTTCGATTGTTGACAAAGTATAGATCGATTTAACGATCTTTGGAATAAGACGCCGTTTTTCCTTCTTCTATTTTCGTATACACCTTACATGATACTTACAGCAAGAATCCTATCGCTTCCCGTCCAACGAACATTTTGTCTATTCTTGGCAGAGAAGTTGGCAAAGCGAGAAACCAGCAAGACTCTTCCCTCTTCCTTCTGCCTCAAATATTTATCTTGTGTACTAAGTAGTCTGACGATTAACCACCATATCGGATATACATTTGAAAAGCCGCCAATCACAGTGAAGGTTAACTATTGCTGTTTTCCTGTTCTACTCGTATATCTCTCCATATGGATTCATTGTCTCAACACATGGCAAGTCTTTTTCAGTTTCGAGTTTCGAAACCTAATTACGATCACATATTATAAAAATTATTGCCCAGCAAATAATTCGTAACAAAGCCATAATAAAATCAAAAGTCGTAAGTAAGCATGATAAAAAATTTTTTAATGAAGAACTAACGTTTCGTCACTAACCAGCGACATCATCAGAGTGATAAATATTTACAAAAATGTCTCAGCTTTATACCTAGCTTTATACCTTATAGCCTTATAAATATCGTCGCTGGTTAGTGACGAAACGTTAGTTCTTCATTGAAAAATTTTTTATCATGCTTACTTACGACTTTTGATTTTATTATGGCTTTGTTACGAATTATTTGCTGGGCAATAATTCTTATAACAAGATTACGATTCCCGCCTGGTACCTCGATTGCTACGATCACATATTAGTCTGACGAAGAGCACCACTCGAAACGTCAGTATTTCGTTAGAAATCTTGTCTATCGGTTTATCACCTTTTTGCACTTTGCTCTATCTAAAACACTGCCCTCACAAACTCTGAAGAAACAGTTGGATGGCTGCTATACGAGAATGCTCAAGATGGCACTCAATGTATCCTGGAAAAGTCATATGACGAATTATGTAGAACTCTACAACAGAGAAGGATGCGTCTCGCTGGACATTGCATCTGACATGGTGAAAAAGTTGCTAGCAAGCTGATACTCTGGCAACCAACCGAAGGAAGAACCAGTAGAGGAAGAAGACGTCTCACCTACGTGGATACTTCGCTAGAAGATACTGGAATGGGGAGAATTCAGGAGCTACCGACGATTATGGAAGACCGAGATGATTGGGGAAAGCGTGTGAAAGCTGTGGGCGTCCTGACGGACGGCGTTGATGATGATGATGATGATACAAAACACACCACTCTACATGTCCAAAATGTCAGTATTTCGTTATAAAAACTATTCTTGGCAGACGGCAGTTTACCATCTTTTCACTTTGCTCTATCTAAAACACTGCCTATACAACACTCTACTTTTTACTCTGATGAAGGGTTGAGGTTTCGCTCAAAACGTCCGTATTTCGTTATAAAACTATTCTTGTCAGTTTACCATCTTTTCACTTTGCTCTATCTAAAACACTGCCTACACAGCACTCTACTTTTTACTCTGATGAAGGACTCGGCTTGAAACGTCAGTATTTCGTTATTAAAACTATTCTCAGCAGTTTACCATGTTTTCACTTTGCTCTATCTAAAACACTGCCTACACAGCACTCTAGTTTTTACACTGATGAAGAACTCTGGCTCGAAACGTCAGTATTTCATTATCAAAACTATTCTCAGCAGTTTACCATCTTTTCACTTTGCTCTATCTAAAACACTGCCTACACAACACTCTACTTTTTACTCTGATGAAGGACTCTGCTTGAAACATCAGTATTCCGTTATTAAAACTATTCTCAGGCTCAGCAGTTTACCATCTTTTCACTTTGCTCTATCTAAAACACTGCCTACACAGCAGTCTACTTTTTACTCTGATGAAGGGCTCTGCTTGAAACGTCAGTATTTCGTTATTAAAACTATTCTCAGTAGTTTGCCATCTTTTCACTTTGCTCTATCTAAAACACTGCCTACACAACACTCTACTTTTTACTCTGAAGAAGGGTTGAGGTTCCGCTCAAAACGTCCGTATTTCGTTATAAAACTATTCTTGTCAGTTTACCATCTTTTTACTTTTCTCTATCTAAAACAGTTTACACCCTGCGTATAATTATTCATTACAAGATTACATTTTACTCTGATGAAGGGCTCTGCTCAAAGCGTCAATATTTAAGTGTCAACATTGTAGCATGTTGTATATCAACCAAACCAGCCGACTTCTTCACACTCGAGTTTCTGATCACATGGGTGTTTCCGCCATTACTGGCAAGAAACGCACTAATCCTTCGCCCTCAAGTATTCTTCCACACCATTGTGAAACCGGCCATACCATCTCTCTTGAGGGCTTTACTATTTTATCTTCTGGCACTTCGGTCGCTGATCTGCTAATTAAGGAAAGCTTACTCATTCAGAAGATTAAACCCTCGCTTAATGCAAACATCAGCTCCTTCCCACTTTCTCTCTTCTGACATCTCACCTCCCGACCTCTCACCTCTCATATATCTGTAATAGTTATTATTAGTAACCTATTTATATATTTGTAATTATTTACTCCCTCATTCATTCTCTGAAGATGTTGAGAGAAGCAACGAAACGTTAGATTCATTAAATTACTTTTAAACTTATGGCTTTGCTTCGTGTATTATGCTGGGCATTGATATTTATATGAAAATTAAGATACCCGCCTGGATCATCAGTTGCTACTATTTTGAAGAAACGTCAGTATTTCGTTATCAAAACTATTCTCAGCAGTTTACCATCTTTTCACTTTGCTCTATCTAAAACACCGCCTACACAACACTCTGGTTTTTACTCTGATGAAGGGCTCTGCTTGAAACGTCAGTATTTCGTTATCAAAACTATTCTCAGCAGTTTACCATCTTTTCACTTAAAATTTGCTCTATCTAAAACACTGCCTACACAACACTCTAGTTTTTACTCTGATGAAGGACTCTGCTTGAAACGTCAGTATTTCGTTATCAAAACTATTCTCAGCAGTTTACCATCTTTTCACTTTGCTCTATCTAAAACACTGCCTACACAACACTCTAGTTTTTACACTGATGAAGGGCTCTGCTTGAAACGTCAGTATTTCATTATCCAAACTATTCTCAGCAGTTTACCATCTTTTCACTTTACTCTATCTAAAACACTGCCTTCACAGCCCCGAAATGATTAGTCCAATTTTCGTTTCAGTCATCTCCTCAGACGTTGCACCTGAAGAGTGAAGAGTGAACAGTGATCTGCTGAATGCATAGTGCAGTTAGAAGGCAGAAAATCTAACCCCAACGTACACTCGACACGAATTGAAATATTCTAATATTAGTTTAATTCAAATGGGAGGTGGAAAATCTTTTCCAGTGAAACACAAAATATTCCAATACTATAGGATTTAAATGAGAGGTAGAAACTCTTAATTACTCCAGTCAATCAGTGGACGAAAACTTGGGGCAAAAAATGACGGACATGAGGAATTTTAATTTCTCAGAAACACGACACGAAATATGATTCCCGAACCAGTCGTCTAATGGCCCATTTCCACTCAGGAGAATTTTCCTCGGACAGGACATTTTCTTTTGTCTCAAACTCATTAGTTCTGCCAAAGAGCTCACAAGACAAAGGGAAATTTCCTGTCCGAGGAAAATTCTCCTGAGTGGAAATGGGCCTTAAGGCAGTTTATTTTTTCGACGGTGCATTATGGGGATTCAGACCTAACCTCTTGCTTGTCCGCCATGCATTGTTGGTTTTGAGTGGAGCCCGCCAAAATAATATTGATGGTGTTGTTGTTGTTGCCGCTGCTGTTGTTGGTGTTGGTGTTGGTGTTGGTGTTGGTGTTGGTGTTGGTGTTGGTGTTGGTGTTGGTGGTGGTGGTGGTGGTGGTGGTGTTGCTGCTGCTGTTGTTGTTGTTGTTGTTGTTGTTGTTGTTGCTTCTGCTGCTGCTGCTGTTATTGTTGGTGTTGGTGTTGTTGGTGGTGGTGGTGGTGGTGGTGGTGTTGGTGTTGGTGGTTATGGTGTTGTTGTTGTTGTTGCTGCTGCTGCTGCTGTTATTGGTTGTGTTGGTGATGGTGGTGGTGGTGGTGATGGTGGTGTTGTTGTTGTTGTTGTTGTTGTTGTTGCTGCTGTTATTGTTGGTGTTGGTGGTGTTGTTGTTGGTGGTGGTGGTGGTGTTGCTGCTGCTGTTGTTGTTGTTGTTGTTGTTGTTGCTATTGCTGTTGTTGTTTTTGTTGTTGTTGTTGTTGTTGTTGCTGTTGTTGTTGTTGTTGTTGTTGTTAACAGCTCTTTCTGCTGCTGCTGTCATTATTATTATTATTATTATTATTATTATTAGTGTACAACTTCTGAATACTCAGTAAATCAAAAACACCAATTGGGCGCGAACGTAGCCAATTGTTGCGTTAAATATTAAATGACAAATTCTAAAAGTTAGTTAAAAAAAAAAAAAAACCAACAGAAAAAACAAGTTGTTCCGTTAATAGAAAATAACTATTTGGTATAAGTTCTATCCTTTTAAAAATTAGCTATCTAAACATTAATGTACTATTCCACTAGAACCTTAAAGGAACGTGCGATGTTCAAACTGTTGCAGAGTACTGCTTTCTGCATTCGCCTTAGGGTCTCTCCACTTCTTACACCAATCAGCGTCTTTACTCTCTTTTCAACTTCCTTCGAGTACCCTCCAAGTACGTCTATAATGATGTTGTTTTGGATGATTTGGTATCCCGGAAATTGCCTCTTTAACTCCCATCGTAGCGGTCCATACTTCTGGGTCTTTTCCTCATCTTTTAGCTGACGATTTTCTATCCATGGACAGCTCATTTCAATCACGATCACCTTCTTTTCGATCTTATCTATTATCCTTGCGTCAATCCGGTTGGCTCTTACTTCTGTGTTTTCCGCGTACAGTGGTATATCCCAGAAGGCTGTCGCGCGTTCGTTTTCATACACAGGCTTAGGCTTTGCAGGCGAGTGCCAAGGTGGGACTGATGATATCAACTCTCGATCCCTTAGCATCTCAAAAAACAGGACCTTTAGAGCTGCATTGTGTCTGGCTAGATACTTTGTTTGAGCCAGAGCACTACAGCCTGCTAGGATGTGAGGCAGGCTCTCCGGTGTTTTACCACATAACCTGCATTGCACGTCTGAGCTGGTATTCAGTCGGGTTTTCTTCTGATGGTATATTTTTGTTGGTAGTAGCTGTTGGTAGAGCTCATGCACGCCTGCGATTGTATGCGACGGCGCTGTTCTCCATCCTGACATCCACCCAAAGCAGTCACTGCTTATGTCGTCATCTTCCCATCTGTTCTTAAACAACTTCCCTTGCCATTTCTCTTCTCTCATTTCTTCAAAGTATTTCTTCTGTTGAGCGACTTTTGCCCATACTCCAATCTTCCGACCACTAATTTCTTCACCATCTCTTGTCCGGCACTTCGGCTCTGGGTACTCCAGACCCAACATCATATTTAGTCCTTCTGCATATTTGACCGCATCTTTAGTCAGTGACTGGCTTCCCACTCGTTCTGCTTTTTTTTCAAAGTCCCTCACTGTCGTCATGGTTTCGTCTGTGTTGGCGTATAATTTGACTGCTGCCTTGATCTTTATTAACTTATACTCGTGTTCTACTGATTTTAAACCTCTTCCTCCACTTTTCCGAGGAAGATACATCAGCGCTGTTGATCCTAGTGGATGTTTTCCTCCGTTCTCACTGATCACTTTACGAGTTTCTCTGTCCAGTCTTTGAAGCTCTGCTATGGGCCATACTTGCGTCCACATTAAGTAACTGAGAGTAGGAAGTGCAAACTGGTTTGTCGCCAAAGCTTTGTTGAAATCTGATAGTGGGCTGGACCAAATCACCGATAACCTTTGTAGGTAGACCTTCGCTGCACACTTTAGCACCCGGCTGTCATCCTGTTTCACATTTTCCATAACCCCTAGGAACTTGTAGTACGCTCCCTCGTTCAGGCTGGTAATCACATCCGATTCACCTACTTCCATTTCTACTGATCTTGTATCCAACTCACCTCTCTTGACATGCACCACCGAACACTTTCTCTCATTCCATTGTAAGCCGACATCTGCCATTTCTGACTTAGTTGACCTTAGCACTCTTCCAAGTTTACCTGAAGATGCTGCGAAGACCTTTAAATCATCAATGTATAGCAAATCAGTTATTTTCTTACTAATGGGTTTAGAAAGTCTGTATCCTTCTGTAGCCTTCAGCTTCCACGCTATCGGGTTAATACATAGCGTGAATAGCCTTGGGCACAGTCCATCTCCTTGTGGGAGGCCTTTGTTGAATCTAATCACCTCCGAGGTTTCATCACCCTGCTTAGTCCTTGCTTTTATTCTTGTGTTCCACCGTATGCTAAGTTTCTGAACCACTCTACCAATCCACTCGGGGAATCTGTGGAGGATCATCATTTCCCTCAGCCACTCATGGTCTATCAAATCGTAGGCTTTCTTCACATCAATCCACGCCATACTGAGGTTGCGCTTGCCTCGTCTGCTGTCTTGGCATACCATTCTGTCTATCAGTAGGTTGTCGATCGTTCCACTGCATTTTTCCTTCGCACCCCTCTGCTCTCCTTGCATCAGACCATATTTATCCAGGTGTTGGTCCATGGGTTTCAGTACACATGAAGTATGCCACTTGTACGCTGTATTCAGGCATGTTATAGGTCTCTGATTATCACTGGAGAATTCGCCAGGTTTCGGGATAAGAGAGGTCTTGCCTTCAGTAAACCACCATGGGTAATCGTGATCTTCCTGAAACACCGCTTTGAAACTCCTTGCAACTCCCTCGTGTAGTGACTGTGCCTTTTTCCACCAAAAGCTTGCTATCCGATCAGGGCCAGGCGCGCTCCAGTTCCGTTTCTTAAGGATTACACTCACTACACAGTTTGTGTCAAGCTCATATCTTTCTTGAGAGGGTGATGGTACATGGTCACTGATGGCAGCTCTCACGTCTTCCAACCACTCCGCCTCAGTATTTCCAGTCCCTTCGCTTTCCCACAATGATTTCCAGTAGCTACTTGCTTCCTCGATATTTTCAAATCTGTTTTGGTTGTTCTCTTCATCTCGAGATGTTACTTCATACTTCGGTTTTTCGCTATTTCCGTCTTTCTCAATCATCTTCTTCATACATGCGTAAACTGCGCCCGGATCAGCTTGGAAGCGCTTGTTCAGTTCACTCGACTTCTCCTGTTTCATCTTTCTTCTATAAGTTCTCTTTAACTTTCTGAGGTCTGACTTTTTATTATTATTGTTATTATTATTATTATTATTACTATTATTATCATTATTATTATTATTATTATTATTATTATTATTATTATTATTATTATTATTATTATTATTATTATTATTATTATTATTATTATTGGAATTTTGACAGTCCTGCAAGAGGTCATCTTAATTAATATGAAACACAAATACAATCAGAGGCGTGTTTAATTAATTAACAACCAAGTGTCGTTTGGCGCAATCAATGAGTGTTGACAACGCATAACGCGCCACAACTAACAAAGGCGCGCCAGTGGACGCCATCTAGTTGACTACGAACATATTTGGAAGTGGCAAAACTACCTTGCGACCATATAAATATTACATCTGGTTTTGCCCGTACATAGCTTGCACATTAAAGCGCACTACTGGAATAACGGAGACTAAATAACTCCACTTAATTTCTAGACGGGAACATGAAACTGCCATTTGGTATTCCGTAAGTGTATTCTTAGATTCATATCTCACACTTGTTCTAACCGGTTTTTAAATCTGTTTACGCGCGCGCCTCTGAAAAGAAGTGTTTGGATGCGAATGCTTTTGAATACCACTGCCTCGTTTAATTATAAATATTTATTCCTTGGTTATATTAAACCGTGTCTTCTTCCGCGCGTGTCCAAGTCTTGGCTCAACTTGTTGTTTTAGTAAACGCACTTGTTCAGTGTGTGTATTCCATTTTAGATTGCGTCTCGCTATTGAAATTTGTGTATTGTATTGTATTTTACATCCCCACAATTGAACTATACATCTCGTATGCAGACGCTACCACGTAGGAGCACGTATGACCTTGAATTTGCAACCTTAGCTCTCCATCTGAGGGTTAGAGCGTCTAACTGGTCGTTAGAAGATTGTAGGTTTGATCCTTGTCTGGGGCTCAATGGCTCATAAATCCTTTCTGAGTAATTGAGCTTGATGAACGTTACATTACACCAAGCTCGCAAACGTACCACATGCACTACATGTATACGTACGACTTATCATGTCACTTTAACTACATCTCATATGCAAACGGTACTACTTAGGAGCACATATGACTATGAATTTGCAACCTTAGCTCTCCATCTGAGCCTCAGTGGCTCAATGGTTAAAGAATGTAACTAGTTCTCACAAGGTCTGTCATCTCAGCCTCAGTAGCTCAATGATTAGAGCGTCTAACTGGTCATTAGAAGGTTGCAGGTTCAAACCCTGTCTGGGGTCTCAGAAATCTTTTCTGAGTAATTGAGCTTGAAGAACGTCTAACAAACGTCTGTTGCATTACACCAAGCTCACGTGTATCATATCTACATTTAACGTCAATTTTTATCGCTCCTTACGCTAAAATTACTCCTTATTTTTGTCTTTAGATTTCTCCTATCAGTTGCCATCTGTATCTTGGAAGTAACAAACAATATATCCGCCACAGGTAAGCCAAGTTCAAGTAGTAGATCAAACGCCAGACAGAGTGTTTCACTCGACAGAGTGTTTCACTCGACATTCAAACACCGAGAAGTGTGTTGAAAAATGACTCCCAAGTTGTTTTTACCAATTTTGAGGTGTCGGAGTATCGGAAATCAAAGAAATCAGTATTTTAAAAATCAAAATAAAACTTGACATGTAATTTGTCCTTCCGATATTCAATTCACCATCTCGGCACCATTTCCCTTCGTTTTCAGTTTGCTTTTGAAATCCGAAACGTATAATTGAAATGAATATTCCGAACTTACGTTGCAATGTTCAGAACTACATTGCGAGGTAGATAGAAATTTAAGTCGGCAATTTGTTTCTGTTTAACCAAGTATCTAGTATTCTTCATTTCCATCAAACACTGTACAACAAATAATCTTCTACTCCGTGATTTCGCCAAAGGAATTCAATTCAAAGCTTATTAAATTTGAACTTCACAATGAACTTCGCGAACTCCCGACCTTCCAACAAATGTTGACAAACGAATTTTAAAAGCAAGCTGAAACCTGCTGAAACTGACTGTAATGAGTTTGAGAACAAACAGTAGGGAGCTTAAGCATATTAGCGTTTTTGAGACACGGACGGTGACCGGAAGAACAGGAATACAATACAGAACTACTGAACCGCGTATTCTTTGAATTAAAAAGACTTTTTTTACCCAAAACAAAGGCTATGAATAATCACATATCTAAACATTTCATCTTTATTCCTTTATTTTATATTGTGTCAGTGTGATGTAATGAAATTATCCCCCTTAAAATACAAGTTTCAGTCTACTTTAAAAGCATGTCTATTGTAGTAAAACAACGACGACAGGCCTCAACGTTCTAGAAGTTCCCGTCGTCTCAAGAACGTGAAAATGCTCTCAATGACGTCTTGTGTAGAACGACGACGGCGTTCGCTTTGCTCTTGGGATTTTAAATTACTCATTATCATTGCTTAAGCTCACTATTCCTTCTGTCATCTGCGCGATATGGATTTTTCTTTTACAATTATCAAACTAGCGCATGGAATTATGTGTCTGAGAATTATTTCTGCTTGTGATTTGCTAAAAGGTGTTGTAAAACGTCGTTTTGGGGCATATCCACACGTATGCGTTTTCATAGCGTTTTTGTATTGTTCTCGGTCCTCAGGGGAGCAGAAAACAATGGTCTCATTACCTGAAACAATATGAAAACGCTAGGAAAATGACATGTAATGTATACATATGGATGGGGTCTGAATCAGTACAGACCACTTTCATAATAGCGACTAATTTGAATATTCTTTTATGTGCATCTTAATAAGCCTTTCTGGCCTCGTTTGTGTGTCTACAATTCAAAAGAATCTTTGCTTCATAACGAGGCCAGAAAGGCTCATTTAGATGCACATAAAAGAATATTTAAAGTGAAGGCCTTTATCTATTGGGCGCTTTTACCGATAGAAAAAATTCTCCTCTTAATTACAGACAGTTATTATACTGTGGCATTTACTTAATTAGATTACTTCTGTCTTCAAGTCATCATCTCTTAAAATCGTCGTGGTACTGTCACCTAAGATTATGAGAAATGTTTGCCTTGTACGGTGAAAATGCTTGATTTTATCAACAGTAACTAACAGTGTTGCCATTTATAGTTATAAAGGATCTCAGATTGTACTTCTAATGTATTTGCTATATATGGCGGTGACGTGATAAAGTATAGCGAAAATCTGAAGGTCACGTCAGAGCGGATTGTCTTGTGTTAATAACTTAGCTGTTGTTTGGTATGTTAATTCATTTATGACAGGAAAGGCCTGCTGACATGTCGTTTAAAATACCCTATTAGATGAAATTTAATTAACTTGGACGATTTGGAATGGCTGCCAGAAATTGCGGACATCATGTTTGCTCTCTTGTGCGTTCGTTTGCCTTTCATGAATCATGGACAGAGTTTGGATGGGCCTTATACGTTTCCGTGAAGTTTACTTAAATTTGAAACAGTCAACAGATATTCAAGGGCTTAGTCTTGATAATCCTTGAAGTTATGAAGAAACCGAAAAAGTACTTGAAAGGCCTTCCCTGGCTTATATAGGGAAACACTTGCTTGTGCGTTTAATAAGACAAGAGTTCTGTGTAATTCAACTCGGATATTTCAGCTTCATAAACGTTTAATATTTTTAGCTCGGAGACTTACCACATCATGATACACTTACTATATGTACAAACAACAACTATTTTCCCCGCTTTCGCAGGGGTTTGCCGGCGGCTCCACATAGCAGTTTCCTCCACTTTCCTTCTCTCTCTCTCTCTCTCTCTCTCTCTCTCTCTCTCTCTCTCTCTCTCTCTCTCTCTCTCTCTCTCTCTCTCTCTCTCTCTCTTTCTCTTTCTCTCTCTCCTCCGTATTTATTAGATTACCTCCACTTGTGTAACTATATTCAAAAAATTATATTGAAAATTGCCTTACGAAGGCCAAAAACAAACTATCTTAAAAACAGTTTTGCACTAAGCGGAGGAAATTGTGGAATGGTTTACCCACAGAAGCAAGATCAGCAACAAGCTTAAAATCGTTTAAGAATCGTTTAAGTTATCTTATAATATTTCAAAATAACAAAAATAAACTGTAAATATATTTTTAAATAGTACTCGGCTTTCACAAAAAGCAATATATGTATGAAATTCCGAGTTTAAATAAATTTTCTGTCTGTCTGTCTGTCTGTCTGTCTGTCTGTCTGTCTGTCTGTCTGTCTGTCTGTCTGTCTGTCTGTCTGTCTGCCTGCCTGCCTGCCTGCCTGCCTGCCTGCCTGCCTGCCTGCCTGCCTGCCTGCCTCTCTCTCTCTCTCTCTCTCTCTCTCTCTCTCTCTCTCTCTCTCTCTCTCTCTCTCTCTCTCTCTCTCTCTCTCTCTCTCTCTCTCTCTCTCTCTTTCTCTTTCTCTCTCTCCTCCATATTTATTAGATTACCTCCACTTGTGTAACTATATTCAAAAAATTATATTGAAAATTGCCTTACGAAGGCCAAAAACAAACTATCTTAAAAACAGTTTTGCACTAAGCGGAGGAAATTGTGGAATGGTTTACCCACAGAAGCAAGATCAGCAACAAGCTTAAAATCGTTTAAGAATCGTTTAAGTTATCTTATAATATTTCAAAATAACAAAAATAAACTGTAAATATATTTTTAAATAGTACTCGGCTTTCACAAAAAGCAATATATGTATGAAATTCCGAGTTTAAATAAATTTTCTGTCTGTCTGTCTGTCTGTCTGTCTGTCTGTCTGTCTGTCTGTCTGTCTGTCTGCCTGCCTGCCTGCCTGCCTGCCTGCCTGCCTGCCTGCCTGCCTGCCTGCCTGCCTGCCTGCCTGCCTGCCTGCCTGCCTGCCTGCCTGCCTGCCTGCCTGCCTGCCTGCCTGCCTGCCTCTCTCTCTCTCTCTCTCTCTCTCTCTCTCTCTCTCTCCACAACCTGACTCCATGTCGTCCTTGGCCACATACACCACACGTAAAACTTATAAAATCTTATTTTCTTTCTCTTAGCTCACAGATGTCGTAAAGCTCTTTCTGCTTCCTACGGTTCGTTTCATTCTCCGGGATTTCCTAAAATGTACCCGAACTTTCTCCATTGTAGCTGGACCATTACAGTAGATAATGGCTTCTTTATCATGTTACGATTCACAGCGTTTGATGTGGAATTTTATCCCCAGTGCATTTACGATTTCGTGAAGATCACAGAGAGAGAAAGTCATATACTTGGAACGTTTTGTGGTTCGGCAGAAAAGAATGACGATGAAGCAATAAAAGATGGGAAAATATTAAAATCTCTTGGAAATAGGGTTCATGTTGTGTTTCGTTCCGATTACTCGAATGAAGAAGTTTTTAAAGGATTTAAAGTTCATTATAGAGCTGCAGGTTAGGAATATATTTCTTATCGAGCTAAAGATTTTTTTAAACTGGGTAAATGTTAAATTATTTATGATTTATTGAGCTTTTTCAAAAATATAGGGCAAAGGGGGCGTTACAGATCACTCCATTTACGACTATCCCTGAGAAAATATTACAAATTATATAGTTAAGGTTACAGGATGCCCTAGGAAGCCATTTCAAGAAATTTGTTACCGCTCGCTCAATTTTTTTCCGATTTGTCTCAAATTTGCACCAACTGTAGTTAAGTATGTGACAGACACTATCGTATTATGCAGAAATAAGAAATAAAATATTGTTGCAGATATACTCATCAGTTTAAAATCACAGTACCTTCGCGCCGCGGTTTAAGGCGCTCTTTGGTTTTACCAAAAAGCTCTCAATTTATCATATTTACACTTCTCAATGTTTGTTCTAAAAAAGTGTGTTCGCGCGTTTTATTTATGTAAAAATTACCTGAGTTGCAAGCTTTTATTGCTCAATTGCTTGTGCCACAACATAGGTCGAGAAATAAAATATCCTAGCTGCTAAACCACTACATTAATAAAAAAATGCGAGCACACTTTGTTAGAACAAACATTGAGAAGTGTAAATATGATAAATTGAGAGCTTTTTAGTAAACCCAAAGAGCGCCTTAAACCGCGGCGCGAAGGTACTGTGATTTTAAACTGATGGGTATATCTGCAACAATATTTTATTTCTTATTTACTGTATGTAAGAGATAAAGCCCGAGAACGAGGGCTGTATGCTATATACAGCCCCGAGGACGCGAAGCGTCCGAGGGCTGTATATCGCATACAGCTCGACGTTCGAGGGATTTATCTGACTTAATTTATTATTGAGGAGGTTTTCCAACAAAGTTTTGTCTTTTTTTCTACCTTGGACAAAGATTTTCCTAGTTTTTTTCTTCATTTCTTATCTAATTAGTATTCAAGGGCTGTATGCTATATACAGCCCGCGGTACATCAAAGAAAACCAACTCAATAATAAATTAAAATACGATAGTGTCCGGCACATATACTTAACTACATTTGGTGCAACATGCAAATTTGAGACAAATCGGGGAAAAATTGAGCGAGCGGTAACAAATTTCTTGAAATGGCTTCCTAGGGTATCCTGTCCTGTAACCTTAAACAAAGTTAAAAGATAAATAGAAAAGTTTCAATAAGGACAAATCAGGATTTTTCAAAGGGGGGTCGGTTTTTATGGGGTGCCAAATGTCCGGAAATTATATTTGTTTATTATATCAATAATTATTTGATATAACAGGTTTTATGTCAAATAATGAAATTAATGCCAACTTTTATTGTTTGAAATCATTCTCTAACGAGAAATATTATTTCATATAATTTGTTTTAGTTTTATTCCATTATATTAAAGAATAAGTATTGTGTATTCTTATTATATGACATAATACTCATTTGCACAACAGTAATTGTTTCAAATAAACGTTTATGACAAATTCATTTATGTCATATAATGCATTATATCATTTAATGCATTAATATAATTGGCATTATGTCATATAATTCCATTATATCATATAATTCATTATGTCATTATATTCCATTATATCATATAATTCATTATGTCATATAATTCCATTATATCATATAATTCATTATATCATATAATTTATTATGTCATATAATTCTTTATGATATCATATAATTTTGTTGATGCGCCAATTGTTTGCGCAGTAACTGCTCGGCACCAGTCTCCTATGGTGGTCCAGACTCTCCTGAGGCGAGGCCGCGAAGACGGATGCACAGCATGAACCACAAAACGTTAATAGCCTACGTATCCGTAGTTTATACATGGATATAACCAACTAGCTAGAGAACTTGCTGCATCGGTGAGCAGAACAATCCTCGCAGCAAAGCACACCAGCCAGGAGACCGTCCGCACAGACACCACTGCCAGTTCAAACAGTGCAAGAAGAAACGGCCGTATTGGCGCCAAATACTATAAATCCTGTAGCATTGGACTGTCAGTCAACGACCCAATATCCGTTGAGTTTGGTAAGTTTTAATCATTTTTGTGTTTCTGCCAATAAGTATTATCGAATTTATCGAACATTCGTGGCTTTTATAATGTCGTTGTGCCAACAACGTTCTCCTCATTTGCAAACCGCAAACTTTACGGTATTATATGCGCCAAAGCGTGCTGTCAAACGTACGTGGCTGGCCATTGTGTTGTTATTTTTCGTGTTGCTGTTTTATCATGAACAAAGTATGATCTTCTTGAAGTATGATCTTGTGGAAGTATAACATGTTTAGGTCATGCATTTTTACTAGATTTTTAACTTTTTAATGTTAAACCCCGGGGGGGGGGTACTCTGGCATTTTTTGGGTAGGGGTGTGCATCCCAGACCCTGGAGCTCAAAACCATACTCTATATAGGGCAGCTTATACCTTTATATACAAGAGTACCCCCCAGGTGTTAAACCAATCAGGGGTGGTGCCAGGAATTTCCCGACAGGTGGACAGGGGCTTTGGGGGCTCCGGGGGCATTCTCACCTGAAAAATTTGAACATCTAGAATAGCATTTTCCATCTTCTCAGTGCAAATATTGGACAAAAATGGCAAAGGTTAATGACCACACTGGGTGTTCAACAGACTTTTCTTTATTGATACCTTGAAAATAAATGCTGTAGCTTGTCGGTTATTGCGATAATTTCACACTGAGAAGATGGAAAAAGCTATTCTTCTAGCTTCCAGGTGAGAATGCTCCCGGAGCCCCCTAAGCCTCTGTCCACCTGTCGGGAAATACCTGGCACCACCCCTGATTGGTTTAACACCTGGGGGTACTCTTGTATATAAAGGTGTAAGCTGCCCTATATAAGGTGTGGCTTTTGAGCTCCAGGGTCTGGGATGCACACCCCTACCCAAAAAGTGCCAGAGTAGCAACATGAAAAATAACACCTATAATATCGTAAAGTTTGCGGTTTCAAATGAGGAGAACGTTGTTGGCACAACGACATTATAAAAGCCACGAATGTTCGATAAATTCGATAATACTTATTGGCAGAAACATAAGAATGATTAAAACTTACCGAACTCAACGGATATTGGGTCGTTGACTGACAGTCCAATGCTACAGGATTTATAGTATTTGGCGCCAATACGGCCGTTTCCTCTTGCACTGTTTGAACTGGCAGTGGTGTCTGTGCGGACGGTCTCCTGGCTGGTGTGCTTTGCTGCGACGAGAAGACGTCGAGGATTGTTCTGCTCACCGATGCAGCAAGTTCTCTAGCTAGTTGGTTATCCATGTAACTACTGATGCGTAGGCTATTCAAGTTTTGTGGTTCATGCTGTGCATCCGTCTTCGCGGCTTCGCACTCAGGAGAGTCTGGACCTGCCTCCTCCGCAGGCCTTCGTTGCATCATGGACAGGCACACAAGCCGAATTTAGGACCTGCAAGATCCTGTAAAAAATTTGGCAAAACTTGTCACGGAATAAATTTGCATAATTAACTACCCTTGTCAATAGCCATGGCTATTTCCGAAGATTTTGAAGGCCATTCAAGACTTGTGACATACGAATTCTAGCTTTAAAATGAAGGAATTACGGTTGAACTTTGTCAACTTTCGGCCAGAATAATCCACCAAAATGCACTTTAGTCTGCCTAGATAGAGACTCTTGGGTTTATACTTTTTCGGTTTCCACAACAACTGAAACTTGAATTACGCCACACTATAGCCTACAATTTCACAAAATTAAATCTCATTAACTCTTGGTCACTCAGTTGACAGTCTTTGATAGCCAGATAAACCAAAAAACAATAAGAATAACTTGTACTTTCCTGACCGTCGAATTTGCTTTTGTTCGGCAGATATTTTCCCCTTCAATTCCTTTCTGTCGCTAAAAATATTATTGGCAGAAGGTCGGTAATTCTAAAACATATTGGTTTCTTCATTGTCATGATCTGTAAGAAAGTTTAGACCGAATTTCCTGGGTCACAGTGTTAAAAGAACTAGCTTGGACGTACGTTTGTCGAACAGCGGCCGGAAAAAATTTGCAGGCCCTCTCAAAACTATCGCCTCTAGGGCTTAGTCTCGCTGTGCATAATAGGATCGGTCACCATTTTGTTTACTAGCCTGGTACCCTGGCCCAATTTCAAATGAAATATGGGCCAGGTAACCACTAATCTCATTCTCGCATCATCGGGGCTAAATCCACTTATGACGATTGCAGTTTTACTCATAACCATTATAAACGCCCGCAATTTCAACCAATAGGAAAGCAGAAGTCTTTGGTGGTTACCTGGCCCATATTCTTTGATTGGGCCAGGGTACCAGACTATTTGTTTACATTATTTAATTTGTTTACATTGGTCAGAGCATTGCACTAGAATCGCAAGGTCGTGGGTTCAATTCCTGCTGGAAGGCCTGTGTAGTTGCATTTTTCGCAACTGGTCCCGGTTTGGTCTTAAAATGAATATATTCTACACTCGAATTTTCCTTCACCCAAAATCCTTATTTGTTTACATGATCTGGCAGGCCCTCTCAAAAGTGTGACCTGTCCAATGAGGGCCTGCGGAGGAGGCAGAGTCTGAACCACCATAGGGGACTGGTGCTGAGCAGTTACTGCGATATAATGAATTATATGATATAAAATATAATGAAATTATATGACATAATGGAATTATATGATATAATGAATTATATGATATAATGAATTATATGACATAATGAATTATATGACATAATGGATTACTTGATATAATGAATTATATGACATAATGAATTATATGATATAATGGAATTATATGATATAATGGAATTACATGACATAATGAATTATATGCCATATAATGGAACTATATGACATAATGCCAATTATATGATATAATGCATTATTTGATATAATGCATTATATGACATAAATGAATTTGTCATAAACGTTTATTTGAAACAATTACTGTTGTGCAAATGAGTATTATGTCGTATAATAAGAATACACAATACTTATTCTTCAATATAATGGGATAAAACTAAAACAAATTATATGAAATAATATTTTTTGTTAGAGAATTATTTCAAACAATAAAAGTTGGCATTAATTTCATTATTTGACATAAAACCTGTTATATCAAATAATTATTGATATAATAAACAAATATAATTTCCGGACATTTGGCACCCCATAGGTTTTAGCCTAAAGTGGCGGTACAAATTTAGTGGGATCCAGGTGCATGCCTCCAGGGAATTTTTGAACTTTGGCCAGTCTCTAAAACGGCATTTCTTGCATTCTGAGGACACTTGACCAAAATATTAAGATTTTAAATCACATTGGCCATTTCCCAAAAGAGTTGAAGACTGGTAAAGTCGGGTTTTCATATATCGTAATTCATCGCCGATCATCGGCGATACAGCTTTGCGATGAAATAGGATTATGAAAACCGACAATTGGCGACAATCCCCGATTATCGGCGATCATCGCAAGAACCAAACAAATTTGTTTCCCCCGATGATCGCCGACTGTCGCCGATGAATTAAGACAAGCAAAACAAATGAAAACCGAAATCCGAAGTCTCTGGAAGAAAACCAAGCACTTCAAACATGCATGAAATTGCCATGATTCTTCAGTTCTTCCCTTGTCTCAAATATTTTTCGCACCCAGAAACTCTTCTTTCTATATTTCTTACACAGTACCAGCGCTATGACGAGTGAAAGCTTCGTATAGAGTAATAATCTGTTGTTTAGGGGGCGCCCATTTTGACAAAAAAATATTATTTTCCCGCATTGATCGGTTATCGACGGCGACTGTCTGGGCGATCATCCCAGACAATCCCCGATCGTCGCAAATGTGAGAATCGGCGATGATCGGCGATGAAGTGCGACAAATGAAAACCAGGCTTAAAGATCATTGACCGCTGGTGTTCTTGGCATCGTTTGGAAGGACTGTTTCATTGTCCTTACGCTACCAAGCATGAAACGATCCCAAGTACCCTAGCGTTTCTAACCTCTCATCAGTCTCAACTCTTTTGGGAAATGGCCAATTGACGGGAGGTAAATTAATTTGGCATTATTGCTGTGAAGAAGGCCTGAGTCAATAAATCAAATTCTCAGCAATACTAGACAATTGAAAATTGGCAATGGGCAATAATGAACAATGGACAATAGGCAATCAACAAACAATGAACAATAGATAATTAAGAAATGGTTCATGGTTTGGCGTGCTCCATCAAGTTATGGATGCACTTGGGAAGTTGAGAGAGCACTCAAAAATCTCTCTTCTCGGCTATCATCTCGACCAACTCTCACGCTTTTTTCGTGCTCTATGATGGCATAGTCAATCGAGATATGGTCTGGAAACTCAGCTGAAGACTTTGGTCTATCTTTTTGTTCGCCTTTATGCATTTTTGGGCACGGTGCACGGTCACTGAACACATTGTATTTTAGTATAATGAACGAACTGTCCAATAGCAACGTTTCAGTTCAATCACTCAACCGTGATATTTAAATATTAATAAACCTAAAACAAAGAATGTGCACGGTGTAAGGTACGGTTCAACATAAAATCACAGCTCATTATAGGCGCTTTGAAGTTTGCCGAGTTTCCAGACCATATCTCGATTGACTATGATGATGGAGCACGTTTACACGATGCCAGTACAATTTGAAAACGGAACAAAATCATGCCGTTTAGGCCTTGCGTTTCCACGATACCGGCACAAAAATAACATGAAATGTTATATGCTGTTATTTGCATACCGGCATGATTTTGTTCCGTTTTCAAATTGTACCAGGCATCGTGTAAACGGGGACTTAAATGGACAATGAACAATGGACAATGAACAATAAACAATGAGCACTAGGGAATGAACAATGCAATCTGCGTCTTTACAATTCATGCTACAAATAAAAATTATTAGTCCCGACTTTTTTCAGAGCCCATATGTACATATTAATTCCACTCAGGAAAATTTTCCTCGGACAGGACATTTTCTTTTGTCTCAAACTCATTAGTTCTGCCCAAGAGCTCACAAGACAAAGGGAAATCTCCTGTCCGAGGAAAATTCTCCTGAGTGGAAATGGCCTTAACATTTTCCTTTATTCACTTCACAGACATCAATGAATGCAAATTGAACAATGGCGGATGTGACCATTATTGTCATAATGTTTTGGGCAGTTATTATTGTTCTTGTCGGATCAACTACCAATTAAAAGCGGACGGTAAATCATGTGATTACGGTAAGTTGCTAAAAAGACGAAAAGAACAGTGAGTGAAAAAATTAGTCCACACGGGGTTTTTTTCTTCCATAATCTCAACAACTTGAACTCATATTTAATATATCCCGAGCATGTCCTCACAGATCTTCTGTAAGTCTCGTGTTATGACGTCACTAATTATACTATTATAATTATGCTAATTATACACTGACTACAAACTCCAAGCTGAAAGTACTATACTAACTAACGACAGTTTGTAGAGCAAGAACTAACAAAACTTTACAAACTCCAAACTGAAAATACCATACTAACTAACAACAGCTTGTACAACAAGAACTAACAAAACTTTACAAACTCCAAGCTGAAAGTTTTTTACTAACTAACGACAGCTTGTAGAGCAAGAACTAACCAAACTTTACAAACTCCAAGCTGAAAGTACTATACTAACTAACGACAGCTTGTACAGCAAGAACTAAAAAGACTATTATTAAATTTTAGTTCTTTGCAAAAATGTCGTTTTGCGTTCATTGAAAGGAACAATAACTAGTCCAGAATATCCAAATCATTATCCAAAACATTTAGACTGTTCTTGGAAAATCTCTGTTCCTCACGGATATCGCGTCGTTCTTGCATTTCAGAAGGTAAACACAAAGCTTAGTTCGATGGTTTTATAAGTAATAGCATAGCACTGATGCCACTGATCTGTATCTGGTTGGTAAGTTGGTAGGTAGGTTAGTTGGTTGGTTGGTTGGTTGTTTCTTTGGTAGGTTGGTTGGTGGGTTGGTTGGTTGGTTGGTTGGTTGGTTGGTAGGTTGGTTGGTTGGTTGGTTGGTTGTTTGTTTGTTTGTTTGTTTGTTTGTTTGTTTGTTTGTTTGTTTGTTTGTTTGTTTGTTTGTTTGTTTGTTTGTTTGTTTGTTTGTTTGTTTGTTAGTAGTGATACCCCCCCATATAGGGACCAAAGGGATGCCGCCTCATTAAATATTCAGCTTATTATTTATTCATTCTCATGCTCCTTTGCGACCCTCTAACCCTAATCTCGTTACGTCATTATGTCTCGTGCTCCTATATGACCCCCTAACCCTAATCTCACTCAACCCCCCGTTATTCACTACGTCATATTCACCTTATTATTTATTCATTCTCAGACTCCTTTAGGATAGTCTAACCCTAACCCCCTTTCCCTGGCTTGTTGCTGAACCCCCGGTTTTTATTACGTCATAACTGACTCGCGCTCTTCCGAAACCCCCTAGCCCTAGATGTTACTTAACCCCCCGTCATTCCCGATTGGTCTCCGACTGATTTCCGAAGTTAGGTCATTATCAAAAGACGCTAGACTTATTTCTTTATAACTAATAGAAACCAACTTTCATTTAAACCCTTAACCCTACTTATAGCCAACACTTGTGGGACACGTAAACGCACGGAGCATGCGTACAGTAAACTTTAACAAAATAGACGTTCTTCACAAGGAACTAAAGAGAAATTGATAGAGGCACTTTATATTTTTTATCTGAAACCTTGTCTGGAGGATTATAGAGAGTTCTGAACAGCGTAAGTGTCTGAATTGGCAGAGAGAACTGCTCTGGTCAAACCTGAATATTATTTGAATAATATGGAGACTTTGAATATTATATTAGTCAGAACCTAAATGACCAAACAGTCTTATACACGTTTGGTGGCAATAAGTGTTAACAATTTTAGAGAGTTATCGTTTACTTTGGCCTAGTTTGTACAGGAACGAAACAGAAATGGATAGAGGCACTTTATATTTTTTGTCTTAAACTTGGTTTGGAGGAATATAGCGGGTTTTTGGTTAAGTAATCCGAGTGTTATTTTCGAAGAGATGAATGTTGACAGTTTTGGTCGAATTATTGCCTATCTAACCTTAGTCTATAACCTACTAGTGATTCCTTGGATGAAGAAACAGTTCGAGAAGTCGTAAGAAGACACAAATCAATTCGAAAAGCGAAGAGCAAAGACTTGTCCATATATAACTGAGATACATCATGGTTACTAGGCTTTCTCTTTATAAGTGAGGAAATTGTAGGAAGATAGAATGAAGAATCACTTCGAGAAATCGTGAAAAGAACGATTTTAAGTGTCGATATATAAAGGCAAAGCAGTTTATTACTTTGAAAGCGTTGCTACGCTTTCTGTTACTAAGTGTGATATTTGCATATTTATCCTCAGTGCACGTGCAGGAGACAAAAGAAAAAACTCATTAGGGGTCATTAAGAGGATTAAGCGCTTAGGCAAGTCTAGGCGATGTCATTAGCAGTGTTACCATAGCGTCCTTCATTCGTCTCAGGCTCCTTTGGGACCCTCTACTATTACTCAGACCCCCGTGTAATACGTCATAACCGATAGCTCTCCGATTAATTCCCGAAGTTCCAAATGTTTGACAAACGGTGTCTTTCATGTGTGGGGTCTCTGGAGTATACACCTCCTATTTTAAGTCTTTAGGCATTATGAGAATATTTCGTTTGTATTCTTTCAATGACTTGGTGGCTCTTAAAAGCTTGTAATTTTTAAAATGTGATTTGTTTAAAGAAACATGGTTTTATAATAAGACTAAATAACGAAATAAAGTTTCAAAAATATATAATTTCATATTTACCATCACACAAAGCTCCTAATATTTACAAACAACGCAAAAGTTAAATCCATAAGTATCGGAATTATTTACAATCACTCGCTATCTATTACGGTTGTATATCCAATATATGTTAAATATCTCACAGTGTACATAAAAATCCATTACCTGTCAGTAGGACAAAGTGAATAAATCAAAATTGATTACTAATACTTAGATTGAGGAGATGTCTTTGGGAGTCCAAAACCGTTGTGTGAACACGGAACGGTTTGCCGTACTCGTAAGTCAAACGAGAAGTCGCGCGAGTATGAGGAATCGAATCGAGAAACTGTAAGAACGTAAGATACAGACGAAATATTATTTGTCTAGGGAATGGTTGAGTGCAATGTTGCCAATATTTGTCTAAGTCCATGTACACTAATGATGTTAATGGCTCATTAGCAATTTAAACAAAAGAACGAGTCTGGGCGAGTCTGAGCGACGTCAGAGCTTAGACAAAGAAATCCTAATTAATATGCTTATTCACGGCGTCGGTTTTCTCGGCGTATCATTTGCTTACTATTTGCTGTTGGAGTAAGACCGCAGAGATGGAGGGTTTATATGAAAAATTGTTTTCAATGTTCGAAGATATTTACAATGAAACTTTGTGGGAAGAATATTCGAAGCTTTGTCGTGAAAAGTGCAATGGTTGTAGGACTAACCATCCTAGTCAGAAGCAACATAGTTGCCTAACAGATGATGAGCAACGGAGGTGGTGCTATGAAGAGACCAGGACAAACGTCGACGAACGAATCTGGATAGAGTTCAACGAAGCGGGAGAGGCGTTGAAATTACGAAATCAAAGAGACTCTCAAAAAACTTCAGAGACAATGGTCGAGTCGAAGGAAATTGACGACTCGCCAAATATTCTTTCTATATCTGTTCTGTTTAGCTGTCCATTAAAGTATCTGTACGAAGTAAAAGACACAGGTGTAAAATTTACGAGTACGATAAATAATCCTCGGGAGGCTTACGAGGAGTATCTTCTTGAAAAGTCTAGAAACTTAACGACGAAAAGCAATCTGAACTAATGCTATATGTGTTGTGAGAACATTATCGAGTTAATCCAAAGCTAAATTATGTTTTAAGTTAAAAAAATTACTTGAACTATATAGTGTGTAAGAAAGATGTGTAGACCTGAAGAAAAATTCATAAAGACATACGAGCAACATTATAGTTCTTTGTAGTTTATTTTCATATTTATAACAAATTACAGTGTGCAAATTGACAGCTAATTATTTACATAAACTGTCCTGCGTTTACGATTTCTTCTAGCGCACCCACTTCTTAGAGATATCGTTTGTTTCTCTGTTGTCAAAGCACTGCTCGCTCTTTATGGGGAATTTTGATATTTTCCGGGGTTTTTTGCGTTGTTTATTATTTACGGACTCCCCATGCTGCTCTCTTAGATAATTATTGAAGTTTGTTGCCATTTCCTCTTGTCTCTTTATAATGCTTTTCAAAGTTTTCTCCATATTTAGTTCTGTGCTGTCTGCGATAGGTTCTTTACTCTGTAAAGGAACACATATTCCACTTTTACTCCATTTTAGCCAATTTAGCGCGTTCTTTGATATCCATGTGATGTACTTGGTCAAGATGATTTGCTAGCCTTGCAAGATTAGTGCTTCCGCACCCGAAGACAGGACAGTTTCTACGTGTGCGACCCATGTTTAGTTGTTTACTCGAGCAATAACAGAAAGCATTTGACATTTTTGGCATGTTAGATGCTTTTATTAGGCCCTTTTAGGCCTTATTTGGCCTATTTTGGCCCGTTTAGGCCTTTTTGGCCCGTTCAAAGATACCCCCATCATCCCTGGGGCACCGCCCCCCAAAGATACTACCAATACCCCTAGGGTGCCCCCAAACATATCCCCATCACCCCTGGTAACTTATACATTTAACCTGTACCAAAGGAATATCAGAAAGACATATACATTATTTGTAAATACTTTATTGAACTTCAGCATAGTACAGAAGATAATGTGTCAACGATTCACCAGTAACTTTAATTCTTATAATTGGTGTCATTCCAATACTATGGCGTTTAGATTGATTGTAGGAGTACACTAGTTTTTTGTAATACTGGTTTCTTTCGTTTGATGAAATCTAAACATATATTCAAAATGCACCGTCCTGTATAGCCTTTAATAAACCATTATCAGTATGTTTCAATGTCGCTTTTCTCAGGTATTCAGCACTTATTTTCATACCCGGGGTTGATATACATAATGTGTATCAGTCGGAAATATCCCTGATCTTACTCGGATTTCATCGGGACATGTCGGCGTGAGATCGACAAACAGGTAAGAATACGGGTCTTTGGTTGCCATCTGGTAGGCTTGCTGGAAAAACTTTGTGTTGTCGGGATACAACTGTTTGGCTAGATGAGTTACTTGACTTGCATCACGAACATTTTTTGTTAGGACAAAGTAACTAGCGTTGAGAGAGATGGTACGATGGTCTTTGCTTTGATGAAATAAGTTTTGCACAATATAAATCACGCTGAGATTACCATGGTGCGATTTCTTCGTGAACAGCTTGGCAATAATCGTATCTTTTTCTCCCATCATGTCATCAATGATAAATAGATTTCTTATTTGGGGATTAATACTATCCAATATAGATTCGGATAAACCTTGCACAAACTGAATCCCAGGAATAAGAAGTTCCATTTTAGCAAACGTGTCTTGGTACTCAGAATAAAAATAAATTATATTTTCTGGGACAGGGTCGATCATGATTTGGGCGTTGGCTAACAATTCCTTGACAAAGGTTGTCTTCCCAGTCTTGGTCCCCCAGAGACCAAGAGCCCAAAGGGATGTGTTAATTGTATGGAGTATGTATTTTTGTTGTCTTGGTAATTCGATGCGGTTCCATCAAATGGCGAATGCTTAAATGTAGAATCAGTAGACATCGTTTGAATTGGCCGATCTCCCCCATGCAGGACCTTTATGTGGCGTTGTAAATTAAATTGTCTTGAAAAGCTCTTTCCGCAAATATTACAAGCGCTAGGCATGTTCACACAACAACTCTCAAATTACTTGTGGAAATGTCCGGGAGAAAAGTACGATTATATCCTTGAGTTTCTTCTCTAATGCATGTGGGATATCAAAACGAACCAACTCGCAGCTGAACGTCACTTGGACGTTACTTAGACGCCGCCTCTAAATGAATAACTCATGAGTTACTCATGAATAAATGAGTAACTCATGAGTAAATGAGTAACTCATGAGTAAATGAGTAACTCATGAGTAAATGAGTAACTCACGAGTTACTCATGAGTAAATGAGTAACTCGTGAGTTACTCATTTACTCATGAGTAAATGAGTAACTCATGAGTAAATGAGTAACTCACGAGTTACTCATGAGTAAATGAGTAACTCGTGAGTTGCTCATTTACTCATGAGTAAATGAGTAACTCATGAGTAAATGAGTAACTCACGAGTTACTCATGAGTAAATGAGTAACTCACGAGTTACTCATTTACTCATGAGTAACTCGTGAGTTACTCATTTACTCATGAGTTACTCATTTACTCATGAGTAAATGAGCAACTCACGAGTTACTCATTTACTCATGAGTAACTCGTGAGTTACTCATTTACTCATGAGTTACTCATTTACTCATGAGTTACTCATTTACTCGTGAGTTACTCATGAGTAAATGAGCAACTCGTGAGTTACTCATGAGTAAATGAGTAACTCACGAGTAAATGAGTAACTCATTTATTCATGAGTTACTCATTTATTCATGAGTAACTCATGAGTTATTCATTTAGAGGCGGCGTCTAAGTAACGTCCAAGTGACGTTCAGCTGCGAGTTGGTTCGTTTTGATATCCCACATGCATTAGAGAAGAAACTCAAGGATATAATCGTACTTTTCTCCCGGACATTTCCACAAGTAATTTGAGAGTTGTTGTGTGAACATGCCTAGCGCTTGTAATATTTGCGGAAAGAGCTTTTCAAGACAATTTAATTTACAACGCCACATAAAGGTCCTGCATGGGGGAGATCGGCCAATTCAAACGATGTCTACTGATTCTACATTTAAGCATTCGCCATTTGATGGAACCGCATCGAATTACCAAGACAACAAAAATACATACTCCATACAATTAACACATCCCTTTGGGCTCTTGGTCTCTGGGGGGACCAAGACTGGGAAGACAACCTTTGTCAAGGAATTGTTAGCCAACGCCCAAATCATGATCGACCCTGTCCCAGAAAATATAATTTATTTTTATTCTGAGTACCAAGACACGTTTGCTAAAATGGAACTTCTTATTCCTGGGATTCAGTTTGTGCAAGGTTTATCCGAATCTATATTGGATAGTATTAATCCCCAAATAAGAAATCTATTTATCATTGATGACATGATGGGAGAAAAAGATACGATTATTGCCAAGCTGTTCACGAAGAAATCGCACCATGGTAATCTCAGCGTGATTTATATTGTGCAAAACTTATTTCATCAAAGCAAAGACCATCGTACCATCTCTCTCAACGCTAGTTACTTTGTCCTAACAAAAAATGTTCGTGATGCAAGTCAAGTAACTCATCTAGCCAAACAGTTGTATCCCGACAACACAAAGTTTTTCCAGCAAGCCTACCAGATGGCAACCAAAGACCCGTATTCTTACCTGTTTGTCGATCTCACGCCGACATGTCCCGATGAAATCCGAGTAAGATCAGGGATATTTCCGACTGATACACATTATGTATATCAACCCCGGGTATGAAAATAAGTGCTGAATACCTGAGAAAAGCGACATTGAAACATACTGATAATGGTTTATTAAAGGCTATACAGGACGGTGCATTTTGAATATATGTTTAGATTTCATCAAACGAAAGAAACCAGTATTACAAAAAACTAGTGTACTCCTACAATCAATCTAAACGCCATAGTATTGGAATGACACCAATTATAAGAATTAAAGTTACTGGTGAATCGTTGACACATTATCTTCTGTACTATGCTGAAGTTCAATAAAGTATTTACAAATAATGTATATGTCTTTCTGATATTCCTTTGGTACAGGTTAAATGTATAAGTTACCAGGGGTGATGGGGATATGTTTGGGGGCACCCTAGGGGTATTGGTAGTATCTTTGGGGGGGGCGGTGCCCCAGGGATGATGGGGGTATCTTTGAACGGGCCAAAAAGGCCTAAACGGGCCAAAATAGGCCAAATAAGGCCTAAAAGGGCCTAATAAAAGCATCTAACATGCCAAAAATGTCAAATGCTTTCTGTTATTGCTCGAGTAAACAACTAAACATGGGTCGCACACGTAGAAACTGTCCTGTCTTCGGGTGCGGAAGCACTAATCTTGCAAGGCTAGCAAATCATCTTGACCAAGTACATCACATGGATATCAAAGAACGCGCTAAATTGGCTAAAATGGAGTAAAAGTGGAATATGTGTTCCTTTACAGAGTAAAGAACCTATCGCAGACAGCACAGAACTAAATATGGAGAAAACTTTGAAAAGCATTATAAAGAGACAAGAGGAAATGGCAACAAACTTCAATAATTATCTAAGAGAGCAGCATGGGGAGTCCGTAAATAATAAACAACGCAAAAAACCCCGGAAAATATCAAAATTCCCCATAAAGAGCGAGCAGTGCTTTTGACAACAGAGAAACAAACGATATCTCTAAGAAGTGGGTGCGCTAGAAGAAATCGTAAACGCAGGACAGTTTATGTAAATAATTAGCTGTCAATTTGCACACTGTAATTTGTTATAAATATGAAAATAAACTACAAAGAACTATAATGTTGCTCGTATGTCTTTATGAATTTTTCTTCAGGTCTACACATCTTTCTTACACACTATATAGTTCAAGTAATTTTTTTAACTTAAAACATAATTTAGCTTTGGATTAACTCGATAATGTTCTCACAACACATATAGCATTAGTTCAGATTGCTTTTCGTCGTTAAGTTTCTAGACTTTTCAAGAAGATACTCCTCGTAAGCCTCCCGAGGATTATTTATCGTACTCGTAAATTTTACACCTGTGTCTTTTACTTCGTACAGATACTTTAATGGACAGCTAAACAGAACAGATATAGAAAGAATATTTGGCGAGTCGTCAATTTCCTTCGACTCGACCATTGTCTCTGAAGTTTTTTGAGAGTCTCTTTGATTTCGTAATTTCAACGCCTCTCCCGCTTCGTTGAACTCTATCCAGATTCGTTCGTCGACGTTTGTCCTGGTCTCTTCATAGCACCACCTCCGTTGCTCATCATCTGTTAGGCAACTATGTTGCTTCTGACTAGGATGGTTAGTCCTACAACCATTGCACTTTTCACGACAAAGCTTCGAATATTCTTCCCACAAAGTTTCATTGTAAATATCTTCGAACATTGAAAACAATTTTTCATATAAACCCTCCATCTCTGCGGTCTTACTCCAACAGCAAATAGTAAGCAAATGATACGCCGAGAAAACCGACGCCGTGAATAAGCATATTAATTAGGATTTCTTTGTCTAAGCTCTGACGTCGCTCAGACTCGCCCAGACTCGTTCTTTTGTTTAAATTGCTAATGAGCCATTAACATCATTAGTGTACATGGACTTAGACAAATATTGGCAACATTGCACTCAACCATTCCCTAGACAAATAATATTTCGTCTGTATCTTACGTTCTTACAGTTTCTCGATTCGATTCCTCATACTCGCGCGACTTCTCGTTTGACTTACGAGTACGGCAAACCGTTCCGTGTTCACACAACGGTTTTGGACTCCCAAAGACATCTCCTCAATCTAAGTATTAGTAATCAATTTTGATTTATTCACTTTGTCCTACTGACAGGTAATGGATTTTTATGTACACTGTGAGATATTTAACATATATTGGATATACAACCGTAATAGATAGCGAGTGATTGTAAATAATTCCGATACTTATGGATTTAACTTTTGCGTTGTTTGTAAATATTAGGAGCTTTGTGTGATGGTAAATATGAAATTATATATTTTTGAAACTTTATTTCGTTATTTAGTCTTATTATAAAACCATGTTTCTTTAAACAAATCACATTTTAAAAATTACAAGCTTTTAAGAGCCACCAAGTCATTGAAAGAATACAAACGAAATATTCTCATAATGCCTAAAGACTTAAAATAGGAGGTGTATACTCCAGAGACCCCACACATGAAAGACACCGTTTGTCAAACATTTGGAACTTCGGGAATTAATCGGAGAGCTATCGGTTATGACGTATTACACGGGGGTCTGAGTAATAGTAGAGGGTCCCAAAGGAGCCTGAGACGAATGAAGGACGCTATGGTAACACTGCTAATGACATCGCCTAGACTTGCCTAAGCGCTTAATCCTCTTAATGACCCCTAATGAGTTTTTTCTTTTGTCTCTTGCACGTGCACTGAGGATAAATATGCAAATATCACACTTAGTAACAGAAAGCGTAGCAACGCTTTCAAAGTAATAAACTGCTTTGCCTTTATATATCGACACTTAAAATCGTTCTTTTCACGATTTCTCGAAGTGATTCTTCATTCTATCTTCCTACAATTTCCTCACTTATAAAGAGAAAGCCTAGTAACCATGATGTATCTCAGTTATATATGGACAAGTCTTTGCTCTTCGCTTTTCGAATTGATTTGTGTCTTCTTACGACTTCTCGAACTGTTTCTTCATCCAAGGAATCACTAGTAGGTTATAGACTAAGGTTAGATAGGCAATAATTCGACCAAAACTGTCAACATTCATCTCTTCGAAAATAACACTCGGATTACTTAACCAAAAACCCGCTATATTCCTCCAAACCAAGTTTAAGACAAAAAATATAAAGTGCCTCTATCCATTTCTGTTTCGTTCCTCTACAAACTAGGCCAAAGTAAACGATAACTCTCTAAAATTGTTAACACTTATTGCCACCAAACGTGTATAAGACTGTTTGGTCATTTAGGTTCTGACTAATATAATATTCAAAGTCTCCATATTATTCAAATAATATTCAGGTTTGACCAGAGCAGTTCTCTCTGCCAATTCAGACACTTACGCTGTTCAGAACTCTCTATAATCCTCCAGACAAGGTTTCAGATAAAAAATATAAAGTGCCTCTATCAATTTCTCTTTAGTTCCTTGTGAAGAACGTCTATTTTGTTAAAGTTTACTGTACGCATGCTCCGTGCGTTTACGTGTCCCACAAGTGTTGGCTATAAGTAGGGTTAAGGGTTTAAATGAAAGTTGGTTTCTATTAGTTATAAAGAAATAAGTCTAGCGTCTTTTGATAATGACCTAACTTCGGAAATCAGTCGGAGACCAATCGGGAATGACGGGGGGTTAAGTAACATCTAGGGCTAGGGGGTTTCGGAAGAGCGCGAGTCAGTTATGACGTAATAAAAACCGGGGGTTCAGCAACAAGCCAGGGAAAGGGGGTTAGGGTTAGACTATCCTAAAGGAGTCTGAGAATGAATAAATAATAAGGTGAATATGACGTAGTGAATAACGGGGGGTTGAGTGAGATTAGGGTTAGGGGGTCATATAGGAGCACGAGACATAATGACGTAACGAGATTAGGGTTAGAGGGTCGCAAAGGAGCATGAGAATGAATAAATAGATATTAATAGATAAATAAATATTTAATGAGGCGGCATCCCTTTGGTCCCTATATGGGGGGGTATCACTACTTTTGTTTGTTTGTTTGGTAGGTTGGTTGGTGGGTTGGTAAGTTGGTTGGTAGGTAGGTTGGTTGGTTGGTTGGTTGGTTGGTTGGTTGGTGGTTGGTTGGTTGGTAGGTTGGTAGGTAGGTTGGTTGGTTGGTTGGTTGGTTGGTAGGTTAGTTGGTTGGTTGGTTGGTAGGTTGGTTGGTTGGTAGGTAGGTTGGTTGGTTGGTTGGTTGGTTGGTTGGTTGGTTGGTTGGTTAGGTTGGTAGGTAGGTAGGTAGGTTGGTTGGTTGGTTGGTTGGTTGGTTGGTTGGTTGGTTGGTTGGTTGGTTGGTAGGTTAGTTGGTTGGTTGGTTGGTAGGTTGGTTGGTTGGTAGGTAGGTTGGTTGGTTGGTTGGTTGGTTGGTAGGTTGGTAGGTAGGTTGGTTGGTTGGTTGGTTGGTTGGTTGGTTGGTTGGTAGGTTGGTTGGTTGGTAGGTTGGTTGGTTGGTTGGTTGGTTGGTTGGTTGGTTGGTAGGTAGGTAGGTAGGTAGGTAGGTAGGTTGGTTGGTTGGTTGGTTGGTTGGTTGGTTGGTTGGTTGGTAGGTAGGTAGGTAGGTTGGTTGGTTGGTTGGTTGGTTGGTTGGTTGGTTGGTTGGTTGGTTGGTTGGTAGGTAGGTTGGTTGGTTGGTTGGTTGGTTGGTTGGTAGATTAGTTGGTTGCTAGGTTGGTTGGTAGGTAGGTAGGTAGGTAGGTTAGTTGATTGGTTGGTAGGTTGGTTGGTTGGTGAGGTAAAAGGCACCACAATCCTATTAACATCAACGGTCATTGAGTGAACATCTATTCTCATTTATTATATTTTTAGTTTAAAATTGAAAGTCATCCAACCGTGAATTGTCCGTACGATTATCTCCTGGTTGTTGACGGTCGAAAACAGACCCGACTCTGCGGTAGAAAACTGCCCAAGAATATTACATCATCTTCGACCTCATTGACAATCAGATTTGTAACTGACAATTCGACTCACAAGAAAGGATTTTTGGCTCAATATTACAGTGAAGGTAAGACAAGGAAATATGTTATGATGTATAGAAAGTATTAAGTGCCTATATCATGTGTGAGGATTTTAAATATTTCGGATATTTGGAACCTTCTGAGAAGGTTTGTAATATATCTAAGGATTATAGGTGAAGGAAAATTCGAGTGTAGAATATATACATTTTAAGACCAAACCGGGACCAGTTGCGAAAAATGCAACTACACAGGCCTTCCGGCAGGAATTGAACCCACGACCTTGCGATTTTAGTGCAATGCACTAATATATACAGAACTCGCGATCAAGCTCTCGGCAACGGCCTCCGTGGCTCAGTGGTCAGAGCATTGCACTAGAATCGCAAGGTCGTGGGTTCAATTCCTGCCGGAAGGCCTGTGTAGTTGCATTTTTCGCAACTGGTCCCGGTTTGGTCTTAAAATGTATATATTCTACACTCGAATTTTCCTTCACCTATAATCCCTAGAACATGCTATGCAATCGAGTGAAATGCCCAATATTACTTCTAATAAACCCAATTCTCTCCTGGCATTACCACCTTATTATATATACAGAACTCGCGATCAAGCTCTCGGCAACGGCCTCCGTGGCTCAGTGGTCAGAGCATTGCACTAGAATCGCAAGGTCGTGGGTTCAATTCCTGCCGGAAGGCCTGTGTAGTTGCATTTTTCGCAGCTGGTCCCGGTTTGGTCTTAAAATGTATGTATTCTACACTCGAATTTTCCTTCACCTATAATCCCTAGAACATGCTATGCAATCGAATGAAATGCCCAATATTACTTGTAATATATCTGCCTTTTCTAAAATGTCATCTTCATGGACTTTTTCACTGTTAAATTCGACGGAAGTGACGTCTACACAGGAATTTGTCTATATAAAAACCACTTCACAGATTCCTGCATAGACGTCACTTCCGTCAACTTTAACAGCGAAAAAGTCCATGAAGATGAAATTTTAGAAAAGGAAGATATATTACTAATCTTCTCAGAAGGTTCCAAATATATTCTAAATATGTAAAATTCCCATGATATAGGCAATTTAAAGGCGGTGAACTGTCGATATATTAGAGAACGAAGTACTGACGTTTTTAAGCCAAAGTTATTTATCGGGGTTATATAAAAGTAGAGTGCTATGCAGGCAGTGTGTTACCGTGTATATGTGGTGACCTGCAGTGTTGAAATTTTAGAGAAGAAATACTGACCTTTCAAGGCAATGTCTTTTATCAGAGTAAATCATGGAGTAACATAAAAGTAGAGCGCTGGGGTTGGGCCGTTTAAATAATATGTGGCCCGTTTTTGGCTAGCTCAGGCTAACTCGTTGCTGCCTGGGATGTCTGAGGGTTCTCAGAGTAAAATCATCTGGTGTTAAACAGAGTAAAACAATAAAGAGGTCATTTTTTGGCCAGCTCAGGTAGGAATGGGTTAATCACTTGTTAACTCATTGCTGCCTAGGATGTCTAAGGGTTCTCTCTTTGATGAGTAGAATCATTCGGTGTTAGACAGAGTAAAACAATAAAGGGACCATTTTTGGCCAGCTCAGGCAGGAATGGGTTAATCACTTGTTAACTCATTGCTGCCTAGGATATCTGAGGGTTCTCTCTTTGATGAGTAAAATCATCTGGTGTTAGACAGAGTAAAACAATAAAGGAATGATTTTTGGCCAGCTCAGGCAGGAATGGGTTAATCATTTGTTAACTCAATGCTGCCTAGGATGTCTGAGAATTCTCTCTTTGATGAGTAAGATCGTCTGGTGTTAAACAGAGTAAAACAATAAAGGGACCGTTTCTGGCTTGCTCGCGTCCTTCTGTCTAGCCAGGGCGCTCTAAAACATGAAGTGTAAAGAGCGCCCTGGTCTAGCTGACTTGTCGAATTTTCTTTAGGCGTCAAATGTCCAACGTTAGACGCTCCTGAGAATGGTGAGATGAATGCTACAGGATTCTCATTTAAAGATGAAGTGACTTTTTCGTGTTTCGTTGGTTATAACTTAAAAGGTTTTTCAAAAGTCCAGTGCAGACACACTGGAGATTGGACTGAACAATCTCCGGTTTGTGAACGTAAGCTGATCTATTTTTGAAATTTATATTTAACACTTCACTTTACTTCACTTCACTTCACTTCACTTCACTTCTCCTCACTTTACTTCACTTCACTTCACTTCCCCTCGCTTCACTTCCCCTCACTTTACTTCGCCTCACTTCACTTCCCCTCACTTCACTTCCCCTCACTTCACTTCCTCTTACTTCACTTCACTTCACTTCACTTCACTTCACTTCACTTCACTTCACTTCACTTCACTTCACTTCACTTCACTTCACTTCACTTCACTTCACTTCACTTCACTTCACTTCACTTCACTTCACTTCTCCTCACTTCACTTCCCCTCACTTTCCTTCATCTCATCTCACGTTACCACACTTCACCTTACCTCATCTCACCACACCACACCACACTTCGCCTCATCACCAGACCTCATGTCACTCATCGTAATGATCGATATTCTACAGCTGTATCGTGTGGTCAGCCTCGAATACCTTACAGAGCAAGAATGATTGGTAATAGGTTTACATTTGAAGAAACTGTTCGCTTTGAATGTGATGATTTTTATGAAGCTGATGGAGAAGAAGAACTGTTTTGTGAAGAAGATGGTTATTGGTCGGATGAACCACCAGAGTGTGTTCCAGGTAAGAACATTGTGAAGGGTTGGAGATGGGGTGGGCTGAAGTAGGGTGGGGTGAGGTAGGGTGGGGTAAGGTAGGGTGGGGTAAGGTAGGGTGGGGTGAAGTAGGGTGGGGTAAGGTAGGGTGGGCTGAGGTAGGGTGGGGTAAGGTAGGGTGGGGTAAGGTAGGGTGGGGTAAGGTAGGGTGGGGTAAGGTAGGGTGTGGTAAGGTAGGGTGGGGTAAGGTAGGATGTGGTAAGGTGGGGTGGGGTAAGGTAAGATGGGGTAAGGTGGGGTGGGTTAAGTTGGG
Source organism: Corallium rubrum (assembly GCA_964035015.1). NCBI lineage: Eukaryota > Metazoa > Cnidaria > Anthozoa > Scleralcyonacea > Coralliidae > Corallium > Corallium rubrum. Next base: position 8,271,611 of record OZ036006.1, read on the forward strand.
GTGGGGTAAGGTAAGGTGGGGTGGGTTAAGGTAAGGTGGGGTAAGGGGGGGTGGGCTGAAGTAGGGTGGGGTAGGGTGGGGTAAGGTAGGGTGGGGTAAGGTAGGGTGGGGTAAGGTAGGGTGGGGTAAGTTAGGGTGGGGTAAGGTAGGGTGGGGTAAGGTAGGGTGGGGTAAGGTAGGGTGGGGTAAGGTAGGGTGGGGTAAGGTAGGGTGGGGTAAGGTGGGGTGTGCGTTATATGAGGTTGGCTGTGATAAGGTGGAGTGAGGTTGAGAGGAGGTAGTGTGAGAGAGGAAAAACTGACTTGTGAAGAAGACGGTTATTTCAAAGAAAAATAGAGTTGTCTATCAGCAAAGAATGGTGTGTAGCGTACACGCGTAAAAATACGCAAATTGTTCACGGTTGTTAACAGGCGTGAACAATGTTGTGCTGCACCCCATGAACAATGTTGTGCTGCACCCCGTGAACAAGTTGTCAACAAGTTGTTCGCTTACAGTTCGAACAACTTGTTCACGGATAAATCAACAGTCATGACAAGTTGTTCTAACAGCACATTTTTATAGCCAACAACGTTGTTCTGACATGGTACAACATGTTGTAACAGCATGACGAAATAACAATGATGAACAACAATGTTACAACAATGGTGAACATGGTTGGTGTATCAACACGTTCTTCGGTTGTTACAACATGCGTGAACAACGGTTGTTGTTTCATCAAGCTGTAACAACTTGTTGAAACAATGATGAACAATGTTGTTCATTTATCAATGTTGTTCACACATGATAAGAACGTTATTACAGCATTGTTCAGGCAACAATGCTGTGACAACTTGTGAGATTTAAATACGCGTGTAGGTTAGATTAGATTAAGATCAGCCAATCGTGGTCAATTCATGTGCATATCAAACTCACTTATCCTCACTAAATCCGAACTCTCTTCTTAGTTTGTGGCAACTCTAGTTTCGCCAATATTTATCGTCAAAGTTGCCGTGGAAATATTGTGGGAGGAGTTGATGCTGCACGTGGTTCTTATCCTTGGCATGCTCTTCTGAAAATAGATGGAGCTGGAAAATGTGGAGCATCACTTTTGAACGAATATTGGGTCATCACTGGTAGGGAGTTTACTGTCGAGTACAATAAAATATGTTTTTTTATGCAACTCATTAGATGCGAAAACCTGGAGTAATGATTGATTTACTAGGGCTAATCATATCCTCTCACGACCTAGTTACACGTTTTAACCTGCCAACCAACCAACCCACCAACCAACCAACCAACCAACCAACCAACCAACCAACCAACCAGCCAACCAACAAACTTACCAACCAACACGAACTAAACGTCCCTCATGTAATACTAGGGACCTTAATCAAGCTAGGACGACGACGGCAATTAAGTTCTGCATTTAAACGAAAGCATGGATCAGGACATCATATATTGTATGCTTTATGTATTTTGTAAGATCTTTAAAAAGCAACCATAGCTTCGATAACATGACGTATAATAGATTAACGCCTAACTGCCTAAGTAAACTAACAGTTTTTGCCCTTCACCTGCCACAACGTTGTCTTGAGAACGTGACAACGCTTCAGTTGACGTTATATATGCAACGAGGACGGTGTTGGGATTACTCTTGGGACTTCAAATTATTCTGCAACGCTTTGTTTTGATTGAAAAATACTATTGTACTTGGGTCGTACGTCGTGACGTTCGCGTTGTGCTTGCTTAAAATGTATATGAAATGAAAATTAAGTTTGTCTAATTTGGAAGAACTCTTGATATTGTAAAGTAACATCTTCTACAGTTTTTCCATATCTTACTTCGTTCTTGAGATCTTGCTATTTGTTTAATATGTAAATGATCACACTGCATACGTCACATTGTATAATGAGTTTCTGCGAAATCGTGCATACCATTGATATTAATCTGTTAAATCGCTTAAACCTGTGGTTGTTCAAAGTCATGAGACAAGTACACCTACATGCCCAGTTTCGTGTGACTTTGTTCGATAACTTCAACAATATTCCTAATTTTACAACAACTCATTATACAATGTGACGTATGCAGTGTGTTCATTTACATATCAAACAAATAGTAATATCTCAAGAATGAAGTAAGATATGGAAAAACTGTAGAAGATGTTACTTTACAATATCAAGAGTTCTTTCAAATTAGACCAACTTAATTTTCATTTCATATACACTTTAAGGTCCTTATTAATGTGGGAAATACGAGGTGTACATTCCCTCGGAGAACAAAAGAATCCGAGGCGATCATGGTATTATTATGTGAAATGTGTCATATTTTTACTATAACTTTGTAATATACATCTTAATATTTCTTTCAAGCTGCGCACTGTGTTGTCAAACGTAGACAAGTTATACGTCCTCGTCGGGTCACAATTGTGCTTGGACTTCACAATAAATCAATGGAGAATGAGACACAAGTGAAGGAAATGCGTGTTGGCCAGATATTTGAACATGGAGCATATGATCCAATAACATTCGAGGCTGACTTAGCCTTACTGCGTCTTACTGAACCAGCAATTATGAATGATTTCGTCAAACCAATATGTTTACCAGATACCGAAAGGTAAGCAAACCACTGTCCTCATCTTGAATGGATACACTAACGAACTCACAGACCAACCTGCCAGCCAGCCAACCAACCAACCAACCAACCAACCAACCAACCAACCAACCAACCAACCAACCAACCAACCAACCAACCAACCAACCAACCTGCCAGCCAGCCAGCCAGCCAACCAACCAACCAACCAACTAACCAACCAACCAACCAACCAACCAACCAACCAACCAACCAACCAACCAACAAACAAACCAACAAACCAGTCTGTTTGTTCTACCTACCTACCTACCTACCTACCTACCTACCTACCTACCTACCTACTTATCTGCCTACCTACCTACCTACCTACCTACCTACCTACCTACCTACCCACCTACCCACCTACCTACCTACCTACCCACCTACCCACCTACCTACCTACCTACCTACCAACCCACCTACTTACCTACCTACCTACCTACCTACCTACCTACCAACCTTACCTACAAACCTACATACCAACCAACCTATCTGCCTATCTATCTACCTATCTACCAACCAACTAACTCACTAACCAGTAACCTACTAACCAACCAACTTACCAACTAACCTACCAACCAACCAACTAACCAACCAATGAATACACCTATTTGCAGTCGACCAGTTATCCTAACACATTCTCTTATTTCTTGCAGTAGTTCTGCAAGTAGTCTAGTTCAAGCAGTAGTCTTGCACCTATTTGCAGTCGACCAGTTATCCTAACACATTCTCTTATTTCTTGCAGTAGTTCTAACGTCATCAGACCTGGTGCACGTGGTGTTGTGGCTGGTTGGGGCAGAACAACGTCGACTCTATTATTCCCAAACATCCTCCAGGAAGTGTGCCTGCCAGTTGTCAACACATCAGCTTGCCGTCAAGTGTATAGAAATGAAGGATTCACTGTCACTCATGACATGTTTTGCACTGGACCACCTGGTGGAGGGAAGGACGTGTGCAAAGGGGATTCAGGAGGTGGGTATATCTTTCAAGATCCCGGGGATTCCCGTTGGTTCCTCGGTGGTATGGTCTCGTGGGGGAGTATTGAAGGCTGTGCTTTACCAAATAGATATAGCGTCTATCTCAAAGTTGAAGATTACTTAGATTGGATCCAAGATCGCATTTTCCGTTAAGTCATTGTCATAATATGTTATAAGATTTTAGATTTATAATAAATGTCTTGTATTTATAATAATAAATATTTGCTTTATATTAAATGTCTTATTAGAGAATGTATTAAAATAGTGCATGTAATGTTTTATATTAAATGTCTTATTAGAGAAGTATTAAAATAGTGCGCATGTAATAATGTTTTATATTAAATGTCTTAATGAATATGTAATGCATTGAAATAGTGCATGTAGATGCTTTATATTAAATGTCTTATTATAGAATGTGTTAAAAATAAATAGTGTAGTTAAATCTTTTGCCGTAAAATGGTGTATGTTGTTGCTTTTAATATATTAAATGCGTGATCATCCTGCAGGTGGGTACGCCTGCGACACGATCGGAAATGGCGGCTGTCGAGGCTCGCAAAATATGGGCTGACCCGTATTAGCTACGCATGCGTAGAACGAATATCTTGCCTGTAAACGTCATCAATACACGGCCGACAATTCACTTGAGCCAGCACGCACGTCGACTGCGAACTGCTCCATGAAAGTGGCCGAGTTTCTATGCGATTTCCGATCGTGTCGGAAGACTAGCGGGCAGTGACCGTTTCTGTCTCGTTCCTAGACACCCAGCTCTCAAGTTCGAATTCTCGTTCTTCCACGGCGCTGTAGAAAAAAAACAAAATTGTAGACGGAGAAATTGTTTGAAAAATGCAGTTAGCACGAGATTGCATGACCACTTCCCTTTATTTTGCGCGGTGCGCCAATAATCGTAATCTCGTTCCCAGCTCTGTGGACGAGTCCGCGCAAAGTCCGCGCGAGATTGCAGGTCTGGATACGAGATTTGCGCTACGTTCAAAATTACATGAAGTATCGTATAAAGATGGCAGTGAGATCCCAAGGTGAGATGGTGAATTTGAAGTTCTTCTGAAAATGTTTTTCTTTCAACTAAAACCAAGGAAAAGAAAGCAAGAAATGCTTGAAAGGGGTAATAGTGTATTCTTTGGTAAATAAAGATATAAAGGATAGTTAGAGACGTACACATACAGAACTAGAGAGGGCAAGAGAGTAGAGAGACATGACATGCATGGCCAGGCATCACAGCATGGAGAAATTTCAAATTTGTCATCTTGTTTTGCTGGGAAAGTATTAATACTTGGGACTGGGTTAGTTTTATCTCGTTTGAGAATGGAAGTCAACACTTCAGTTGCTAGCTGCAGTAGCATTAAAATTATTAAAGAAGCTGTTTGTTTATTAAACAAACAGCTTCTTTAATAATTGGTCTTCGTTAAGGTTTGCGGGGTCATTTCTGTAAAGCGCTCTCAATTCGTCACTCTAAATTCGTCAGAATTTATGCCACAAAAATAAAATAGATATCGTTAGAAAGCTATTAATTTGTAGAATACATTGGTGTCCTTGGTTTTGCGATAAAGACAAACCGTTAATAGTTGTGAATTTTTTAATTAAAACCAGAGGGCGTCACTCGGGGCGACTTTAAAAGAACAAAGCGTTTCATTTTGTTCAAATTATTTTTTTGTACTTTGATTCCGAGATAAATTTCCAGCAAAACGGTATCGGCGTTTTTTGATATGTCGAGTTTTGCCAATTTTATTGATGACCAAAGTTAAAAATGCTGTTTTTCAACCAACATTCGGACAAAATAAGTGATAAATTCGAAACCAGGCAATAAATAAAAAAACAATTTGTATAATAAACGACTTTTTGACCAATCGGAGCATGCGTAAAGGGCACTTTATTTTATAAAAGTTGTTAAACAACTTCTCAAATTTAATAATTTTTGAATCTTTTCTTGTTAGTTTCATTTTTGCAATTTACGTTAAATCTCACTGGGATTTTTAAAAAAAAAACAGTTCTTTTTTCTCAGCTTTTTTCTTGTCATTATTAGCTTTTTTTGGTGGGCTCTTTCTATAGACATATTTTGGCTAGTTAGCAACAACCCCAATAGACGACTTTCACAATCATGCGTAGTAGCAACAAATATTCAAATTTTCGTCGGAGATAAAAACAACTGTTTTAGCTGGAACGAGCATATTGAAAATAGTAGAAGTGCAAAGTTTGAAACGAATTGCTTAACAAATGGAAAAAGTTTCACAAACGGAAAGTTGACCATTCCAACAGGGATTTATTAGTGATTCAATAGGGATTTTGGCTTGGCGGGCGGGAGTTGCACGCCAAGCCAAAATCCCTATTAAATCCCTAGTGGAGAGCAAAGCTTCCGAAGAGCGTAGCTTTCGCACTATTTGTCCGATTTATTTTAAACTTTGCACTTTTACTATTTTTAATATGATCTTTCCAGCTAAAACAGTTGTTTTTACCTCCGATGAAAATTTGAAGTAAAGTTGTTACTGCGCATGAGCCTGAAAGTCGTCTATCGTGGAATAAAAGTGTGCTGCGTAGGCAGTATTGAAATACAAATTGAAAAATAGTGTAGTAAGGTTTGAGTACAGCTGAAAATATTGAATGTAGTTTCTAATGTTTTGAGTAAAGGCCCTTCATTATGTTGATGTTGCTCTGACATTTCTTTCTGACAAAGGGCCTTCACTTAAAATGTTAGAAATTATGTTCAATATTTTCAGTAGTCCTCAAACCTTACTACATGTATATTTTGTATAGGATACATGTATATATATATATATATATATATATATATATATATATATATATATATATATATATATATGAGCACGGGTGGTGCGTGCTGTTAGCGCACTGCCTCTCACCAAAAAGTTAAGCCCAGTTAGATGGCCCATTGTCGGGCTTGGAACACATGTGAATAGAGTTGTAGTTGAACTCCTCAGTGCTTTGAGGGTTTTTCGTTGGGTTCTTCAGTTTTCCTCCCTCCATAAAATCAACACCTAACATCTTAGCTGTGATCCATTGGTCTGAACTGTGTCATATGGTGGCTGCCTGGAGCGCCTTTGATTTGCCTCAACACGGCCACGTTGATCTGCGACCTTCGTAATTCAGTCACTGGCTGCAAGTAAGGATGATTGGCCACCAGTCCTTTATCCTTTATTCCCTGTTTCAGCAGTATATCCTGTCTACCAACAATCCCCCCCCCTGTTTCTCCACTCAGATTTCCCTTAGGCAAGAAACCTCTGCA